>JARHVA010001716.1:1705000-1802500 GCA_037957365.1 Torreya grandis
TTTAAGTTGGTAAAATTGGGTTATGTGTAGCTAACTAGTAAGAGGAATTACTCCTCAAGGTGTAAATCAGAGATCCCAACCACTCTCCCTCATGTGGAACATATTTTTCAATATCCTCAATGGATGTATTAACATCTTCTAATCCTTAATAATTTGGTAAGGCATCAAGTTTTCCTTTAATAATGAGGTGCACATTATTCATATTATGCATCATACATAGACCCCTTCTATTGTTACATTAGATTAAGTTGATCTTGTCATTGGTACTCCTTGGATTTGTTTGTGTTATAGAATTTCTTGATTTTATTTTTATGGCACCATAGTTTCACTTAGTCACTTCACATAATTCTTACACACATCAATTGAAATCAATACTTGTAATATCAAAGATGGAATAGACATCTACCCAAACTAAAAACACCTTAAAATTGCATGTGTGAGTGTTTAGTGCCTTTTTTAGTGATGGTGTATATGTGTCTTATTTCATCATCTATTTCCACAATTTAAACACACATCAATACATAGTTCTTATTGATGGGAATTACTATGCATTGATCCTCATTCTAAAATATCATGTAGCACTTTTTGAAGTGTATATTCTCATTTTTTTCATAACACCATGGTTGAATAATAAATTTTAGATAGTTATAAACTTCATATAACTCTATAGCTTCAAAAATTAGTAATAAAATTTACTTCCAGCAAGTCAACATAAATAATATTCAATATTCCCAATGATGTAGCATTGGTCTTGTTTATCATAAACAAAACATGAGGGGAGAGCCTAAATTTATGGTTTCCCATCCTCTGCCATGAGTTTTACATGAGAATGTTAACCCTAACTCCCATGTTGATTAGGATATCACACACTAACCATCCATATATTATAGCATCATTCATTAACTCTTTTTCATATCCATTATTTCAGTTATTTTCAACTTTGTGTTCTCATACTAAGCAAGCCTAATAAATCAAGGAGTAATCTACTCAAAAAAATTGGCCAATTAAATAAATTTAGACTCTAATGATATTATGATAAGATATATTGAATCTAAAAATATGATAAATATATAAATTACAACATTCAATTTTATAATAATAATAATGTAAATGATAAATTATACTTAGTTTATACATTGATGCATACGAAAGTCTGAGTATAGTAGGTGTAAGAATGGATTATCTAAAGATATAGATCTAGTCTTTAAATTATAAATATTTTCTTTCTACCTATTTAGACACTTGTGTTACCCTATGAACACTAATTTCAATTAAATTGTCTTGATTCTACTACTAGTGTCATATGTGAAATATCGGCTCTTTTATGAAAATTACACGTGTGCCTATTAGGTTTTACTGAAATTTTTTTTATTCTATGTTCAAATTACATGCACAAGTTTTTTATATCAATATTTTGCTCAAAACCCTTGATCTTGAAATTAGGTCATGCCACCTTACAAAATATGGGTTAGTGTACTCAAGTGAAGTTGAGCTAACCTTATAGACCCTTTTATCAATGAGTATTGCCTACATAGCCAATACTTCTAAGAGGGACTACAATATATGTATTTCTCCATTATATGTGCTCTTATGTGTGAACCATGGTGTAACATGATATATGTGAATTCATGTAGTGATCTAACATGAAATTTGAAAAATATTTCTCATAGAATATTTTTTTAATGTTTCATACTTGTAATAATACTACTCCTATGACTTATATTAAAATATGTAAGAATAGGTAATTTTTGAATACTTGAGAGGTGATGTTGCTTGCTTAGTGTTAGATGTGTGCTTCAAAGCACTTGAGGATAATGAATGGTCTCTAACTTATATTTATACAACACATTTTGAAAATAGTCTCATAGAGATTTAATTAAGATAAATATGCTAATCCATATATATAAAAAGAATTACCAATTTGAGTGTTTGTATGGTATAGACACTAGCATTGGAACTTAGAAACTAATGCCAACACTAGTGTCTAGGTCTAAACATTAGTTACTAGGAGAATAAATATTAGTTGAAGCTCTATTACTAATAGTGAAGGATATATATCAAGTTTTTAGCATATTTTAGGTTATAGGTGATCTAGGTAATCAAAACATCAGGGTCAAACCATGAGATAAGAATTTATGGATAGTGAGATGATGAACACGAGCCTTGTGATCGCGGGAAAGTCAAGAAATGAAGGGTAGATCCTAGGGTGATATTTTTTAAGTGTGAAAGGATAATTTATCATGTAAAATATAGTTTTGTGTATCTACATTTAGCCTCCATTTTAATATAGCAATGCATAAGTATGAAATTACTATTTTAAAGGAAATAAAAATGTACCATAGTGTGTACAACACACCTTGATTTGAATTTAAGCCTATTTTAATTTTTTTAATGTGTATGACCTAAAATCAAGAGCATGTTAAAGGTGAAATTAATGCATATAATATGAAAATTAATAAGAAACTACTTGAAAGAAACTAGAGAAAGGAAGGAGTATACCTACGTGTCGATGCAACCATGTTTCCCCTTGATAATTTGATTTGGTAATGATGCTTCATATTTAAATCATTGGAGAAAGGTTCACAATTGAAACTTGGAGATGTGAAGAGAGGAATTAAAGGGTAATCATTGCCTTAATCTAGTGTAAGAATGAGTTGTACAACCCACACATAAACATAATCTAACCAAACTATCCAACCTAACCAATCTCTCTTGAGTCAAATGGAGTAATCATATCAACCTACAATAATAGTAGTGTTAATTCCATGGTGGGTGCAAACTATTGTTCACATTACTCAAATAAACAATTGTTGTATCAAATAAAATCTCAATCGGTGCTTCTTGGTAAAGTCAATGCATAAATATTGATATATTTTGAATAATGTTTATATAATTTGGTATATTTACATGGAATATGCACCTAAAATGTGTCTCAATCTGAAATATATTTCAAAATGTAACCTTTTCTCTATAAAATATGTATAATAATGTATCACAAATATAAAAAATGTTGTCCAAAATATGTGCCAAATGTATAATATTATGTCATAAGTGTGTATTTTAATTCATTTAAATTATATCAAATTATACATTATACCATTTCAAGTATGTGGACTCATGTCTTTATGGCATGCCCCTACTAATATTCCCCCTTTTGAGGTGAAGGGAAAGAAAACATGATAGTCACCTTATCTCAACAAAATCAGATGACCATGTTATATATATATATATATGTATCAATCATGTAATAAAGAAGAATATAGTAGTGTCATGTATATGTACATGTATTAATGAAGCTAATAATATCAAATCACAAGAAGCACTAAGATGCATGATATGGATCCAAGAAATATCTATAAAAATAAGCTTAGAAAAAATCAAGCACACATATAAAAGCACTAAAAGTCATGAAAAAGGAGGTATAAAGAGACATTAATCAATCTAAATGTTTAAATTCCACACATTTAAGGGGATTACATTTTCAAATTGCCACACACCAAAGAAATAATCAACACTTAGGGCATTGGGACTAAAAAATGAGGAAAATGTTCAAATGTTCCAAAATCAACACATGGAAGTAAAAAAAATAAATTCTCTCAAGTAAGCCATGTGATAATATGAGTAAGTGAAATATAAGAAACTAATGTAATCATGTCATACTAGTCCCTACATACATGTCTTAGTAAAATGTCATGTAAAATATCATATCAATTACATTTTTTAAGATAATACCATGAGTATAGGCATGTGTAAGTGTTAGTATATAATCTCAACATGATAATGAAAAATTATCATAAAATAATAGAAATTTTATCAATCATGATCGATATAATCAATATTCCCCACTATAGTGTGTTATGCGGGAATATGAAAGGTCCAAAATCTGCATGTGAATGTATCATGGATCTAGTGTATATACGTATCACACTGAAGTACCTACGAAACATATATATGTATATAAATGATATGAAATCTACTAACATAAGTAAACAACATATTAAAAATATATTAAACATGTGAAATATTAAATATTTTTGTATTTCTATGTTATTTGAATGTTTTTGTGTTTTCTTGATTTTTTTAATGTTTTGAAGAAATAAAGGGATATCTGATGATCCCATCTAAGGTATGCTCATAGGGTACTCTATAATTATAATATGGTATAAAAATTGGTCATGTTACCAAGGATAATGTATATGTGCCAAATTTTGAGATGAAAAATATGTAATAATATGTAAATGCCTCATAGGAATTTGTGTTCATGAAGCAATAGTAGAAGTTGTAGTGGTTTATGGAACCTATTTGTTTAGTGCTCGGTGACCTCTATAGTGTAACTGTAACTTTAGGTCTTTTACCCTATGTAAAATATGTTTATATACTCTCAATAATAGGCTAGTTCATGGAGGTGTAAATGAGGACTTCACGGAGTCCACTATGTATCTCTAATGCAATAGCCTTTCAAGTATTAGTCACCTAGGAAAGGGGATTTCCTTTTACTTACCCTTTCACACATGATTAATTTTAGTAGGTTGTATGATTAGTTCTCTTGAAACAAACTTCTCTTATTTTATTATATGTTCACATAGAATTCTTGAAACTATAATTACCCTATTGGCATGAATATACTTAATACATAGATTCATTGTGGAATGTACTGAGTGGAGATTATGAATTGGAGTTCATCCCAATTAAATATAAAATAATAATGTATGTTGTATAACTAAAAAAATTGTGTTCACATGTGTTATACCAACCTATAAATTTAAATCAATCTCACCAAAAACTTCTTGTGTTTTCCCAAATGTTTAACCCTTTTTGGAAATAAAGATTAACTTGAAATAGTAGCCTAATCAAGGAAGGAGTAAGTTACTCTAAAAAATAGTCCAATTAAATGAATATAGATTTTAATGATATTCTAATAATATATATTGAATCTAAGAATATGATAAATATAGAAATTAAAACATTCAATATTCTAATAATAACAATGTGAAGGAAAAATTATAATTAGCTTATACACTAATGTATAGGTAGGTCTGAGTAGTACAAGTGTAATAATGGACTGTCTGAAGATCCAAATCTATTTATTAGATTATAAATATTTTATTTATGATAGTTTGGACAATTATGCCATAAAAAAACTAGCATCAATGTTAGTATCTCAATTCTATCATTAATGTCATGTCAAAAATATTGAGTCTTTTCTATAAATTCCAGCGATCTTTGTTAGGATTAACTATCACCTTTTAGATTATATATTTGGATTTCATGTATAAATTCTCAATATCAATCTTTTGATCAAAACCTTATATCCTCCAATTAGGACATGTACCTTAATAAATAGGGGTTAGTGAGCTTAAGTGAATTTGAGCTGCCCTCAAAGACCCCTATGTCAGTGAGTATTGACTGCACAGTTAATACTATCAATATGGCCTAAAAAATATTTAGTTCTCCCCTATGTGTGGGATTTTGTGTGAACAAGGGTGTAATATGTTATATGTGAGTGTATGTAGTACTATAGTTTGAAACTTGTAAAATATTACTCATGGAATAGTTTTTGAATGTTGTAAACTTATAATAATACTACTCATATGACTGATATTTAAATAGGGAAGAATAGGTCATTTTTTAATACTATTTTTTTTCTTGGTATGTTTTATATGTGTGCTTCAAAGTAATTGATCATAATGAATGGTCTTTGAATTATACTTATATAACATATTTTGAAAATAATATCATGGAAGGTTAATTAATAAAAATAGGTTGACCCATATATATAAAAATATTTACAGATTTGAGTGTTTGTAAGGTACAAACACTAACATTGGAACTAGGAAATTAACATTGATGCTAATGTCTAGTGTTGAACATTATCATTTAACATAATAGAGATTTATTGAAGCTATGTACCTAATAATGAAGGATAAATATCATTTTTTATCATATTATGGGTTATATGTGAGCTAGGTAATCATAATATCATGGCTGGACAATAAGTTAAGTATGTAGGCATATTGAGATGGAAACATTGAGCTTTGTGGCAATCAAAAATTCAAGAACTGAAGAGTATATCCTAGAGTGATATTTGTCAAGTGTGAAGAATTATTTTATCATGTAAAGTCTATATTTGATTATCTACATAGGTAACCATATATTTATCATGGGAGTATTCCTTTTGAGGTAAAAGGGTTATGATCTCAGACAGGTTGTTCTCTAACTCTATTTTTTTAGCTTTCTGGTAGAGTACATCCATAACGTTTACCTAAAATTCATGATCATAATAAATTTCAACTTTTAATTTGTGAATAAAATACATGTATTCTTGTAATATTTCCTTAATTTTAAACCCATTAAGTTAGATGGTGTACCATATCTTCCATACTAGGTTCATAGTCTGATTGAACTATCTTAATAAGTGTTACTTAGAGGTGGGTAATGACACTGCTATGAGTTATAATATTTACCTTACTATTTTTTTAGAGTAATAATTAAGCTTAATTGGGAGTTGGTTAATTATTTGATATTTTTTGAATATTTGTATCTCTATTTTATGCATGCAAATATTCCATATCAACTAATCCTGGTTTCACACAACAAATTGTCATTGCATGAAACCAACTCATTTTGCCTATTTACTAGGCACTCCCCATTCTTATCCTATCATGTTAGTGATAGATATATAATGATTTGTATTATAATTTTTAGGAATAATGAGATTGGAATATGTATAATTATATCCATGATTATTTAGCTATGGTAATGGTGTTGCAGGAGTGGTCCTGCGGTCTCATGAATGCATTGTGCATTATGACATGATCCATGCATAGCTTATCACTAATATTTACACATTAAATAGTGAGTGAAGTCAATTTTGAGGGTTTAATTTTATTTTAATTTGTCTATTTTTTACCATTTGATGTCTTTAGATATGGATTCTTACATGTTTGAACCCCTTAATTCCTTAAACTACACCACCTGGAAAACCAAGATGATGCTACACTTGCAAATGAAGGGGTTGTGGAGAGTTTTCCTTGGTTAATTTCCTATTTTTATAGATGAGGATGATATTTTATGTCTTGAATTAAAGAAAAAGGATGCACCTTTTTTCAATCACCTCTATGTTTTTGAGATTTTTTAGTTTCACATTATACATGCCACATCACCTAAGGAAGCATGGGACATTCTTTCTACATTATTTGATGAGGTCACTTCACCTCCACATGTTCCTCTTTCTTCTCCTCTATCTCATAGTGAGGATTATTTTTTTGGTGATAGTGTTTCTCCACCATATTTTCCTAGTAGTGAGGATGTTACTCTTGATGGTGATTTGCATGAGGACTCTTTGGCATCTTCATCTTCTCCTATTAGTTCTTGTCCTCTTTCCATTATTAGTGAGGAGATATTTTTTTAGGATGAGACACTTATTATTAGTTCTCATTTAGATGAGGTACCTTCACCTCCTCTACCTACTGATGCACATTTTGATATAGTGGTTGTTGCTCCTATTTTTGATTTTGGTATGACTCTTGATAGTACCCTACTAAGTCCTAAGTAACCCATTAATCATATGTCCTCTTTCTTATCACTTCAGGAAGAAAACAAGAAACTTTTCATGTAGAATTCTATTTTGTGCTGCCTAATTTGTGGAAAGGATGACCTCATATGTTCTCTATAGAAGAAACTAGTTGGATCATAGAATTAGTATAATACTCCATCATGTACTGAGTCTAGTACAAATCCACTTGATGTACCTTTACAGTGTGATCTAATATATTCTAAATAGCCCATTGGTCCTTTTACTTCACTTGTTACAAATGATATTTATGTCCCTACTATTTTTATACATCCCACTCTAGTTCCACCTGCACATATGCCTACTTCTTTTGAGTAGCATACCACTATTTTTGGGTCTCACATGCTTCATTTCATGGGTCACACTATTATACTTATAGGTATTGGGAAGAATTTACAAGGCATTATTATCCCTATTTAGCCTATTATGTGTATTTATAGAAATGGCATTGGTTTTTCAATAGGTGTTTAATCTTCATAGGGATCATTTGGTGATAGAGATCCATCTTTTTTCCCCTCCAATCTTCATGACCATACTGAGGTTCATATGGGCTCTTCTATACCTTCACTCAAGCTTGAGAAACTTAAGATTATAATGGTCAAACATGATCTATCTGACACTTCTTTGGATGTTACCTTACATTCTTATATTATGTAATTTACACCCACACATATGTAGGCATCTTCATCCACCATTTGTGTTCATTTGGGATGTATTTCTGATCATTCTTGGTAGCATAATAATATTTCTTAGTGAGTACACTATAGACATCATTCCTTCACTATTCAGCTTCTTCGACTACACATTACTCCTCTTGCCTATTGATGTTCCTTGTTTTTTGAGCTCATTGATTAAGCAAATGTGTTCTTTTTGACCATACATCTCTCATTGCATAGATGATGTATTCCATAGTTTGATTTCATTATAGAGTTTCTTGCATCACTTGGTTATATTTTTTTAGGATGGGACTTTTGTTTGTATTCATACTGAGATTCATAGATATTTTTCCTTCATGTGTGTGCTCCATGATTGAGAACCTTATTCTCTAATTACATGACTATCCCATCATCACTAGGGACATCATTATTAAGATATTTCATATCTATATCTGATTATTAATAGTCTCTTTTAGATGTTTTGATGGATCTTATTCTCCTTCTATATCATAACTAGTCAAGTGTATCCCAATGTTAGCATTTTAGTGTTCACATAGTGGGATTGGCCCACTCATTCAAATAGTTTTTTGAGTCACTACACCAATTTTAGCATTATGGAGGGGGGGGGGGTGTATGGACATATTTCTTTAGGTATTGTGTTGATTATTAGTATACCACATTTTATTTGGAGGTAGTTGATTGAGTGGATCTTTTTTTCAATGGGATTTATTCCATCGAGTGCATATATTATAGGATTGTGTTGATATTTTGATTTATGATTATTGGAATGCCTTGCATCATATGTTATCTTCTTCACTCTCACTATGGTTCTATTGGTTTTAGGGTACCTTTTGGTGCTAATTTTCATCCTTGGTAACTCTTTTTTCCAATTTTTGTGATCAATGTTTTTATAGAGTGAGCCTCGTACAAAGTACCAGTTCCTATTTGACTTGGTAGTTATAGTGACTCAACATCCACGTACTCTAATAAGATGGATTGGTTACCATAGGGACACTTTTTATTTCACTATGATTTTTACATGGGTACCTAATCAGGCCTTGTTACCGAGACCCATTCAGTCTCTTTGCTTTATCTTTTCTTTACTCCCTATTTTATGTTTAAGGGAGGGTGTTAGAGAAAGAATTAAGATTAATTAGGAGTTGGTTATTTATTATATATTTTTTAAATATTTTTATCACTATTTTATACATTCAAATATTCCATATCAACTAATCTTGGTTTCATGCAACAAATTGTCATTGCATGAAACCAACTCACTTTGCTTATTTACTAGGCACTCCCCATTCTTCTCCTATCATATTGGTGAGAGAGAGCTACATATTTGTATTATTATTTTAAATAATAATGAGATTGGAATATTAATAATTATCTCCATGATTATTTGGCTATTATAATGGTGTTTCAAAAGTGGTCATATGGATTCATGAATGTATTGTGCATTACGACAATTTTTTGGTCAAAAAATGATGGGATTTCATTTCAAGTAGGATTTTGGGGTATGACTTCTTATATATCCTATTTTTCATGTTCTTATGGATCTATATATCTTTATATTCCTCTTCCCAAATTTCCCCTTACTCACTAGAATGTGCTTCATCCTTAATAAGGCACATTTCATAAATTTGATAGTAGTCTATACCATACCCATCTTACATAGGTCTTCATAGTATCTCCAAAAATCTCATCTCCCCTCTCCCTAGGGTCCTTAGAAAACCATCACATTTTACCCAACCTCATAATATTTATGTCTCTTAATCTATGTTCATCTAGATTTTACATGTTAAAATATAACTTTTCTCTCATTATCAACACATGTGAACCATATCCACCCCTCACCTCCTATCATCCCACAATATATCATGATTTTATTGATTCTAAATGGAGTTGTGCAATATACGATCCTATATATTGACATGAAAAATGATATTTGGCCTCCTGACAATAGGAATATATTAATATTAAAAACTCTAGAAGATGTATATTCAAAGTTCCATTCCACTAAATATCACCTTCTTTGGTCTAAATAGTTTCTATGTTTTTCAATTATTTTATGTGTTAATCACTTCAAGGGTACTTCCATTCATAATTCATAATTTTGTCAATAACATATGCAGTAAGACATGCATGCAAGTGTCTTGGTAGATCATAAAATAAAACTTTGTAAAATAGGTTATGATAATTATCTTTAACGCAGTCCTTAGGTGGTTGTTATCTAAAAATAAGATGATTATGTTTTTGATTTCTCAACACACCCAAATTATTTGAAAAATAGGGAATCTCTTTTTTTTTTCTACTTCACTTTCATTTGCACTCATGGTTAGTTAGTCTTATAACTCTCAAGTTTTTTTAGTGTCCCACCTTATTTTTCATGCCAAACTAGGTCCCACAACCATAAATATTGGATAGACCACATATTTGTGAGAAAAATTCATATAATACACATAGCATGAATGTGGAGTCTTGACCTCCTAGTTTGCCTCTAAAAATTTGGCTAGATTAGCTCTCTTAAGTCATACTAGGGATTCATCTCAATTTATGTGTCAATTTACCCTTTGATAACCATTCATCATAGAGACCAAGTCTATGTGACAAAGATTCATATATAAAAATTTGTCCCAAAATGTAGTTTTTACCTTATTTTTATAATTGCAGGAGTTAGGCCGCTACTTTGTATGTGTCAAAATCAACTCTCTTGAGTTACCCTAGGGGTAATCTCAATTTGTGTACTATTTCAGCATCCAAAAACCCATCCATCATAGAGGCCACATTTGTGCAATAAAGTTCCCTATATAACTCTTAACTTAAAAATGTCATCTTGACCTTTTATTTAAAGGTAGAGTTTTACCCCTACTCTATAGGTCTCAAAGTTTACCGATTGCATTATAACACTCAGAACTTGAGACCTACATTGTATCCCTCTAATCTTGATAGTTTAGATAGTGGGACATTCAAATAATAATAATTTTTTACCCAAATCTCATATTTCCATACCACTCAGTGTGTTATAAAGCTAGTTTTGATGCAAAAAAATTGGTTTATTTAGTTTTTTGGGAAGTTATACCAATATCTTTCTATGTCCATTTTACAAACCTAGTTCCCTATTTTTATTGATAAACTTCTTGTTATTTTGTCACTTTTTAGGTTTGAAAAGTGAAAAAGGATTAAAGTGGTGGGAATGAAAAGATGGAGGAGATTTTTGGCAGGAAAAAAAGTTAATGGATAAATATAAGTGTTATATATAGCTAGATATCACTCATTCAAAGGGTTGGCTCTTTGTTTCTTCTCAGAGGAAGATTGGACCATCCAAATTTGCATTCTGTTAGTTTTTTATCCCCTTATATTATTTCCTATTATTATACAAGTGGAACTTTTCCAAATCAATTTCAAACATTCATACACTTGTGCTACTCAAGATTTTATCAATTAATGGAAGTTGTGGATATTTATTTTCACTGTCTATGCATGTAGATGGTGGTAATGTTGTTTCTTCTTGATTTTTCCTTTCTCAAACTCTTCCACCAACCCTAGTAATGGTTTTTTCACATGTTGGATAGGTGAAGGTTTAGTTTTGTGGATGTTTTCAAACATGACTAATGGATTTGGCTACATGATAACATGTTTTTTTATCTCTTTTCCCTCTTTTTTACTCTTTTTCAACAATTGTTAGCTAGGGCTATATTAATTTTTGAAGGTAATTAGTTACTACAAGTTTATCTAGATAATTTACAAGTATTTTACACTATGATAAATGCATTGTTGAATGTTAACTAATGGAAAAATGAATATCATTTATTACCATTTACATAATGTTAAATGCATGTAATGAATGAACATCAAAATCAATCACACCTTCATTTAAACAAAATTTATAAATGTTGATTTTTTAAAAATACAAAAATATAAAATGCATAGTTTTATTATTTCCTAAAATCCATTGAAACCCCCATGAATTAAACATCAAAACTCATAGTTCCCTCTCAATAATCGAAAGACTAGAACAATAATTAAATAAAGTTTGAATATTCCCACACTAGTAAAGGCCCCTTAACCAAAATAGTCTATGACAACAAATTGAGATAAATTAGTGCATCATGACATAACATGCAAATAATTTTGGGAGATTAGCCTCATGGGACTCCATTTAAGAGAGGCTGGACAAGCTCTATTGACTTTAAATCCTAATGTTGTCAAGTTGTGCCAAATGGCATGTTAATAGTTATGACACTAGAATGAGGGCCAAACTAAAACTTAAACTTAAAGTTTGAAAATTTTAAAAATTTAGATGTTTTTCCTAGTGTGATATTACAAGTTATATGACTATAAAGTTGAATTTTAGACCCACGTAAGGATTTTACACATCTAGGTGGAAGTGTCTTCCCTATGAAAAGTCTAGGGCCTACTCATGACCTATCAAAAAATATTGATGAATTGTATCTAAAGTACACACATGGTGGAACTTGGATAGTAAAATAACACATGCATGCCTTTAAGGAGGTCATCATATAAATACAAATGCAACATTAATACATGTCCTATCATTTTTTTCTTTACTATTTAAATGAGTCTACATATAGTTTGTGCCTCTACCTATCGAATGGGTGCATCACCTCATGTGAAACCTTTGAAAAAAAATTGTCAACTATTTGATCATGCCCATCAATCCTAATACCCTATATTATCAATTTTATACAACCTATAGGGATCCCAATAAACACATTAACACATTCAACATTCACATCCACCAATTATATAAAAGTTTCAAAACTCATTCTACAAATGGAAGTGGTTGCTATTGAAGTTTACCTTAAATCATTGGATTCCATAACTACTATGTTTATTATGAGGACTCCATCCACTTTCATAGCTTTGGTGTTGATTTACCAAGAGGATTTCATAATTGAATAATAATCAATGCCATATGGCTGTTATGTAGATCATTTTATTCACTTGGACAATTGGGTGTTTACATCCAAAATCCTTTGAATTACTTTCCTATAAGTCATCCTATTGACCAATTTTCACCTCATAAAAAAACATTTCCTAAATATTATGACTAATCGTACCTCCTCATGACAAATGGGAACCATACTAGTGTAATTAATGCATTTAGTTATGTCAAGTTAACATTTAATTGATAGGCTATTTCACCTTACTCTAGTGATCAAGTGTCTTTTAGTTTTTTTACTAATCAAGTGCCATTTGTTGTAAGATATTCCAAACAATAAATGCCTGAACCTACTTGTGAGACCACGTTCTCAAATTTACAATTTGGGGTCTGTAGATATGAAAAGAGATTAATGTTAAAATGGTCCTATTAACTAAAAATGTACCATTATATAAGCATGAAATGTTCTAAGAAAGTAGTAATGAAGATGATTCTAATGATTAAATGGTATAAATTGTTACAAGTGACCTAATGCCTAAAATTTAGAATATCATTGAGATACCAAAGAAAGGAGAAGAACGAAAAACATCTTGAAATAAATAAGAAGATGAAATAAAATATTTGGAATATTTAGATGAAGAAGATGCATGTTATGAATTTGAAGCATTCATATCATTTGTTATTATTCCTACACATGGCAAGGTGACTCACGAGGAAAAAAATTCATTTATAGTATTTTGACACCCATCTCGTTATTGGAGACAAAATAAATTACATAAAATAGTAATGAAATTTGTTGTCTACCTCAATAAGATGAGTTAAAATAGTTCAAAATTGAAGATCACTCACCTCATGATAGTCATACCTCTAATCTAATTGGCTTGAACCTAAATGAATAAGTCGTGAGAGTCCTTTCTACTAAATAGTAGCACTTGAATATTGCTAATGATATGTGGAAAGAAGAATAAAAATTGGGATTTATCCCTACTTCTAAAATTTTGGATCCTTTAGAATAGCCTATGGAATGTGATGGTAACATCCATGTGCTCTTCAAAGTATTGGAGGTAGTCGAAGTAGAAATGAGTGATCATGAGTATGGATAACCTGGTGATGAAGAAGTGAAGTCAGTGGAAGCTAGAGGTGAGAATAACTTGATTAAATGTATCTATCTACACACATCTACCACTAATGATAAAGCTAGAATATCCTTGGCATGGGAATAAAAACTTATATACCTTATAGATAATGAAAATGACAACAAAAATGTCACCAAAGTGTCCATACTTTTCAAGGAGTAGCCAACAATAGATTCATAGATTGGTTTCCATAAAATAAGACATATTTACCAAGCTGGGTAGATAAATTACTCTAGTATGTGTTAATACCCACCCCTACCCCTCACATAAATCACTATCTGGGTAAAGGTATTTCTCAAACACCATCCTAAGTTCTATTTTTAATTAAATGTAAGAAATTATTAGGTTTAATCCTAAAATTTTGCTTAAGTTAAATGAAAAAAACGTAAATATAAATCTCTAGGATAATGTTCATGAGTGGAGAGGTCAATATAGGTGTATATACATGTTTCCCCTTGGTAGGATTTCTACCAGTCTTCTCAAAATCATGACCATAAATATGTTCTATATCAGGTGTCTAATTAGTGAGAATTTTTTACTTCTTAATGGATATTTCTCCAAATTATCCATTCAAGGTATGCATCTTCTTGGCATATTATTTTAAATACTTCCCATTTATTGATTTCATTTCATTTTTGATTTGTTCTTTTATTGTTAATTTAGTTTAGTTTTCCTAATTTTCATTATTAGTGTTGCTTCTTTGCTTTCCTCTTTTTGGTCTATCCCATATATTTTGTCTATAGTTTATCCTATTGGTCAATGAATGAAGAACAAAAGGCTTGTAGGTAAGTAACATGAATGACATTTTGGTGCATAAGTATTATGAGTAATTTATAGCATTAGATTATGTTTTTGAATCAATTTTGAAAGCATAATTTATCTTATGCATTCTAAATTTATTTGTGTTGGGTTAATTTTGGGTAAACTATTTATTTAATGAAGACATTATATTGAAACCAAGAATAAAATTCACATTTTAATGGTTTTTGGGTTTGCCTGGGTGAACCTACTATAGTGAAAATCTATGGTGAAAAATATATAGTTCTACCTTTTACTTTCCATAGTGGTCCCCAACCTGAAATTGAGATGTTAATAAATGAAAGAAAATAAAATAGAGGCAAAATAAAAAATGATTCTCAAAAATCTCACTTATAAGTGATTTAGGCAACCTCTAT
The DNA here is from genome assembly GCA_037957365.1 of Torreya grandis. NCBI lineage: Eukaryota > Viridiplantae > Streptophyta > Pinopsida > Cupressales > Taxaceae > Torreya > Torreya grandis. The sequence goes on from JARHVA010001716.1 coordinate 1,720,447, forward strand.
CAGGGCTATAATGTTTAGCTAGAAGTAGATCAAGGTCTTGAGTGGGATTAGATACAACTTTTTAAGGGTTATAGACATCAAGATCGAAGTATATGAATTCCCAAGTGAGAATTATCAAGGTATGGTTCAATATCTAATGATTAGAGCCATAGTAATTAGACCTTGCATGTTTTAAAAAGTGGTAATTAACTACATTACACACACTGAGTCAATGAAAATGTCATATTTAGTATTTTATCTGCTCCCATCTTCTCCTCTATTGAATCCATTCATGTTCCATGTATAATATTAGCTAGAGATTCTAGGTTCTTAGATATGTTTCTATCATTCTAAAATACTCAAGATTATTTTCCAATAGAGGAACCATTTATTGTTGATTTCTCATCATGCCCAAATTCTCTCAAAATCAAATAACCTCTTTTCTTAATTTTTTTTTCACTCCCACTCCCACTCATTGTTTGTTGGTCTCAACACTCTCAAGTTGCCTTGGTGACCTACCTTATTTTTCATGCCAAACTAGGTCCTGCAACCATTAGCATTGGATAAATAATGTTTGTGTGAGAAAACTTCATATAAGTCACTTAGCATGAGAATAAAATCTTGAACTCTTGGTTTTCCTTTAAAAATTTGGCTTGTTTATCTCTATCGAGTCATCTTATGGGTTTATCTTGCTATATATGTCATTGTGGCCTTTGATAACTATTGTCTCCAAATATTGTACCCTAGAAGAGAGTGTTCAAGTCTCTTCTAAATTTGGGCAATGTTGTAAAATTTATAGACATGTGGGTATGATTATAGAGGAAATGAACCTCTATATTTAAAGAGCTAGCTCCCTAAATGTATCTCTACAAAACAACCTCTATCTAAACTAGTTTGATTTAAAGGGAAAGAGTTAGAAATTGCTCAGAATAAACCTACTCTAGAATTGGTTATGCATTGAGATTATCTTCCATGTAAATATCATATTCTAATGCACAATACAACAAAATGCACAAACCATTTTCAATCTCTAAGGGGTTCTAACACAATTATTTTAGTACAGAGGTGAGATGTGTAGTATGACATAGGTAAAATGAATTGAAAGGCAAAATTTAAATATTTCAAAAATAGTTATACATTTTCAATAATTTAACACACTTGAACACATTCTATATAACTTGTTATACTAAGAAATTTTGCTTATGCATGAAGGATAAAGGATAGAAGGATGGAAAATCATCACTTACTATTACTATATGTCTCTTACACACCTACATAATTATTCAAAAACTTGAAACAAATAGACTTGTACTTAATGCTTAAAGGTAGAATATAACATCAATCTAGTAAGGCTTTGCCATACACTGTGTGGTTGTTCTTACACTAGCCCAAGGGTTGTATTTATAAAAAAATGAAGGGAGAGGAGGAGGCCTTTGGTGATATAAATAGGAATCAATCTATTAGGATTATTCATCTTTATCTACAATTGTCTTTGTAAATGATGCTCATTTAGGCCATTCAATTGATCCATATCACATAAAGTGGTTACATAGCTATCTTGATCTCTCAAATATGTTTCCCCAATGGTTACACTAGTAGAAACAAGATATTTTTGAGCTAAGTAATGGCATCAATGTGGTTATGCAAATGAATCCACTTATTATCAATTTGTCTTGATGCTAATAGCTTCTCACCAGCTTGCTAAGGTGTGTCACAATGTAGGGAAGAGTTCCTTTCATTATGTTGGCCTTGGAGAGGCATCACTTGGAGTCTACATGTATTCCTTCATGTCATTTGTCAAAATTTTGGATCCATGTGTGTGTGCTTGTAAACATCCTTTGAAAACTCATTCTATCTTAACCAATTTAATGGTCAAACCCTATAAAGCTCCTCAACCTTTCTTCCTTTTATTGGCCATTAAAAATGACTTGGGTCATGATCTTCTCATTGGTGATATGAACCCCTCTAATCTACTTGGGACCCACTGTCTAAATACTAATGGCTAGCTCATTACCTTGAAGTTGACGTCCATATAACCATCACTCTATTAATACCATTAATTTGGGGCATCTTCCTTGAAAATTTGTTTTTCACCATTCAAAAAGCTTGAATATGCCCTTTGGAATTATTTAAATGGACACTTTCCCAAGAAAATACCCTTTAGAATTTTTTCAAGTGTCCTTTCAGGGTTTTGCAAAGTGTCTTCTATAGAATTTGAACTGTACCTTTTGAAAAGCTTATTTAGAGAAAAAGACCCTTCAAAAGATTTGAACTTTTCCCTTTGAGAGTTTTGCAAAGGACATTTCAAACCTTTTGAAGGGTACTTGCATGAGAAACAATTCCTTTATAAAACCCTTAAGAGCTAATTCTTTTATAAATATTGTTTAGACAAAATGTTTGAAATAATTCCTTTAAAAAATACAAAGGACCAATTTCCAAGAAAAGACCTTTCAAAAATATTGAAAATGACCCTTCAAAAGAGAAATAAGCATCCCTTTGCTTGATAAATGATCCTTCAAACTTTTAAAAAGTGTCCCTTTAGACTTTTTGCACTAGACACTTTCCAAAGAAAAGACCCTTCAAATTTTTTGAAAGTGTCCCTTCAAACTTTTCGAACTGGACACTTTGTAAGAGAAAGAACCCTTGGCAAAACTGAAAATGTCCCTTCAAAAATATTGCAAAGGACACTTCAATGAGAAAAAGACCATTCAAAAAGATTATTTCAGACAAAATTTTTGATACAATTCCTTCAAAAAAGTTGAAAGAGATAATTCCTTCAGAAAAGTTTCAAAGGACCGATTCCTTCATAAAATTTACAAAGGACCAATTCTTGAGAAAAGACCCTTCAACAATCTTTAAAATGTACCCTTTGTACTTTCTACAAAGGACACTTCCATGAGAAAAAGACCCTTCAAAAAGATTGTTTTAGACAAAATGTTTGAAACAATTCCTTAGAAAAAGTTGAAAGATCTAATTCCTTCAAAAAAGTTGCAAAGGACCAATTCCTTCAAAAAAGTTACGAAGGACCAATTCTCAAGAAAAGACCCTTTAGAAATATTTAAAATATACCCTTCAGACTTTATGCAAAGGACACTTCCATGAGAAAAAGATCCTTGAAAATTTTGTAAGTGACCCTTTAGAAAGCTTGAGATGGACCAATTCCTTTGGAATTTTTGTTTTTGACAAAAAGTCCAAAGTAATTCCTTTGAGCCTTGAACAAAAAACTTGAAGTAAAACATTTCCAAAAGAAATGACACTTGACAAAAGACTGAAATAACACTTTTAAAAAGACCGAAAAAAGGATTCCAAAGGAAATAACACTTGAAACTTGTTGTGCGGATAAATAAATTAATAATGATGCACTTATCCAAAATTAAAGATGATAAACTAGGGTGTAAAATTAGCTAACATTCTTAGCAATTCCTAAGGGTGGCATGCCTACTATGCATAAGACCAGTTGCCTAAATCCTTCCATTGGGCATGGATTCATTCATATAGGGACCCCAAAAATGAATTCAATAGACCTTTGGCTCAAAAAACATAAGCTGGTTGATCACACAAACAAAGGCAAAGACACACACCAAATAAAAGGAAGGAAACACACTTGTGTTACAAGGCACTTAGGGAACACAACAATATACCAAAACAAAACTAGACTAAACACACACACCTAAGCTATTATTTCCAAAACATGACCTACAAAGATTAAGAGTAGAAATTTAGATGTATCTCATTCATAGGGATAGACAATTCTTCTCCATTCATCTTGGTCAGCTGAAAGGAGTTATTTTGCTTACACTTGCTAATAATGTCAAGGCCACTCCACAAAGTGTCAAACTTTGTATGTATACCTTATTTTTATCTATCCTCATCCCATTATTTTGAATAAGCATAGCTAAAATTATATCAAGGTTAACAAAGGTATAGAGTATGAAATACTTGGCAAGTTTGGGTTCAAGAGAGTAGGAGGTTTTGTAATTGTTTGCTCGATTGCCTCAAAACTAATCTTACCTTCCTTTGTCTAAGTAAAAGCTTGGTTATTATTGAGAATTTTTTTATAGGATTTACCATAGTTTCAAATCCTAGAATAAACCTTCTTAAAAAATTTATTTTCCCCAAGAAGCTCTGAAGTCCTTTCTTGTGTTGAGGCAAAGACAAGCCTATAACAACCTGAATCCTCTCATGGTCAATAGACAAGCCTTCTTTTGAAACAATATGACCCAATAACTTACCTTCATGGACAACAAAGATGCAATTTTTTGGATTAAGGGATATTCCATACTCCTTACATTTATTAAACACCTGCTTTAGATGTTCCATATGATCAGTAGCATCCTTCAAAAAAAGAATTATATTATAAAGGATTACAAGCAAAAATTTATTGATCAAACCTTTAAAAGCCATGTCCATTTCCCTTTTAAATGTAGCTCCAGCATTAGATAAACCAAAAGGAATCTTACTATAGGCAAAGGTCCCCCTTTTGTAGTGAGAGCTATCTTGAACTAATCCTCTTCATTCACCAATATTTGATTGTAACCTAAATAACCATCAAGAAGTGAAAAGCATTGAGAACCTAAAATAACTTAAAATTTTTGTTCCATGGAAGGTAGTGGATAATGATCCTTGAGAGACATTCTATTAAGGTCTCAAAAATCCACACAAAGTCTAATCTCTCCATTCTTATTTTAGATAGGTACAAGATTAGCTACCCAAGTTGAGTGTTTGATAGGAAAGATAATCCTAGATTCAATCAATTTAGTGAGCTCTTTCTTCATGAATTCCTCTATCTTGGGATTGATAGGACTTTGTTTTTGCTTAACTAGTTTATCTCTATGTTCTAACTCAATGGTATGATGGGCTAAACTTAGATCAAACCCTTTCAAATATTTATATTCCCAAACAAAGATGTCATGGGACTCTTTGTATAATTTAATAAAGGCCTACCTCTCAAACAAGGAGCATATCTTACCAAGTTTCAAAAGATTGTCCTTGTAAATCATGACTCTCTCATAGTTATCTTCTTTTGTGGACATACTCACTCTTTATTTCTTCTTTTGATCATATTCATTGAAAACACTCTCCAAAGTAATCATTCTCTTAGGTATCTTGTCTTCATCTGAATAACTTTTTCTTCACATTGATCATTCAATCTCTTTTGGTTCCTCGAGGAGAATCCTACCTCATTTTGTAAGAAGTGTGTAATTTGTTCATCACTTTCAAACACCTACCATGACACTTAATTATCTATAATATAAGGCCTCACAATTACCTTGATATGAGACTAATATTTATCTTTTCCTACATCAACAACTACATCAAACTGTGCTCTTATGGTAGCTAATCTATTAGCATGTTTATTTGAATCCCTTAGTATGGGTTGTATGTTGAAGGCATCAAAGTCTTTAAGTAGATCCCATATCTTATGCTTGTATGATTTAAGAAAGAGATTCTGGGTTGTATCTTGATTTATCACTTGGTGTATGACCAACTCACTATCTCCATAAACCTTCAAATTTTTTATCCCTCTCTTCTTTTCCCATTGGAGGCCGTGAACTAGGCCTTCATATTCTACCACATTATAGGTGAAGCTAAAGTAGATTATATATGAGGATTATTATTTATTATTTTATTGAGAAACTAACATATAACCAACCCCTTCACCTACTTTTCTTTTTAAGCCATCAAAAAATATTTCCCAAATCCCTTTAAGATCATGATCTCCATTAGTGAGTGAAGGGATTGAAACATCCTTTTCACACCTACAATAAACTCCAAAATTAGTCTCTTATATGAATGTATGTGGATCAAGTCAATTAATTTTATTTTTTTACTTATCAAGTAAAATATCATAAATACCTTCAAGGGGGGAGGATGCTTTACCATCCATGACACCTTCTTCTTCTTTACCATTTAAACAATTCTGATTTGAACTTGTCTCCATATATGGCTCAATATGAAACCTTGATAAGGGTTGTGTCCTTGTAGTCACCTTGGTTTAATATATTGTTTTAAATAATAAAAAATACCAATCAATAGAAAGGTACCCTCTTATCTTATCTATGAAGTCCCTTGACAAGTAGATAGCAAGATGAGCTTGAAGGTCTACCACCACAATGTCTTATAAATGGGAAAACTTGGGAAATCACGTAGAAAGACTTTCAAACCTCTAACCAATCCCCATATCTTGGTTAGAGTCCCATTAAGCTACAACACACCTTTACTATGTGGTTTATACTTCAGTCTTAACTTATCAGCCACCACCTTAGGCATGACAGTGGTACTAGATCCACTATCTACAATACAATTATGAACCAACTTGTCTCCCACAATGAGTGTGAGGTGGAAGGGTGGGGGATTTTAAAATTTGGTGGAGGGATATAAGACATGAATCAAAGTATTTTTAATGGCTACACTATTGTGTTTTGAAGTTTGGGGGGTTGCATAGATGCTTGTGAGTTATTCTTGTGAAATTTACTTTTGACCAAGCATATGCAAGACTTCCCAAAGAGATATGCTTGTCTTGGTATTATTAAAATAATAAATAATGTTAAAATGGTATTAATCACCTTTTATTTCATTATTTAAGGTAGAGAGGGAGTCTAAACCTACTACTTTGTAGGCTTGATAACCCTACTCGCATTTGGACTTTGATGAGGAGCATGACTGGTAGTAGGTATTGCACTAGGATTCACACTTTGTAGCCTTTGAGAGGCATTACTTGGAATTTTATGTACTCCTAAAACATATCCTATAGCTCTCTTCTTGGATCTTGTGTTAGATGTAATTGATGTGCTTTGATTCAACACATTATCACCCTTTGCTTATAAGTTCATCATACTTACACTCTGGCTACTACCTTCTCCATGAATATCCATTTACATGAGATTCACTTATTCTAATGTCATGTAAGGAGTAGATTCTTCTTGTGACATAAAATATTGGCCATCTTCTCCACCATCATGCATAAAATAACCTTGAGGTTGTTTCCATTGGTCCAAATGATCCTCTCCTTAGACCGAGTTAGCATGTATTAGAACAAAAACCTTTGTGGAAGGAGTGGAATTAGGATTATAGGCATTTGGATACTTGTTGAAACCTTCTTAACCCTATCCTCTTCCTTGGTAGTTGTATTGGGGTGGAGATCTATAGCCTTATTGAGGATAGTATTGAGGGTTAGGTGGAGCACTTACCTAGAATTAATCTTGCTTGAGCTGAGCATGTAATGATCAAATTTCCTCATCTTTGTCTATAGCATTATCCACCTTCTTAGAAAAGGTTTTTATCTTAGCATTGGCATTAGGAACTTGTGCTATACTTAGAGCTTCAACTAAACTATGAGACAATAAAGGCATGGAAACTATTGGAGGTAGCTTTCTAGCTTAAATCAAGATATTCTCAGCTTTAATAGCTATCTCATATGCATCTAGCAGAGTAGATCCTCCCATTGAATAAAACATTAATACCACATTAGTACTGATAACCTTGAGATAAGTGGGAAATAGAAAGCTAGGAGGATGTCTCATGATAGGCAACAACCTATGCCATGTCCTTTGAAATCTTTCACTAAAATCTCCCATAGATTCATTAGGACCTCTATTTATCACATTAAATTGGTGGATTAGTGAAGTATGGTCACTCTTATTCTCAAATATAGTTACCAAAAATTCCCCAAATACATCCCAACTTGTAATGCAACTACCTTCCAAAGTCCTATACCAATCAAGTTCCTTGACTTTTAGATACATAACAAGTAATCTAATGGATATGTTGGCTCAAGTTAAATTATGAAATTTATAATAATTTGAGATGTCCCTTATATGCTTAGATGGGGTAATAGAACCATCTCCATTTAAACTAGGGATATTCTTGGTAGCATTGGGAGGAATAGGGTCATATACAAGAAGGTCAATTTGATTTTGGGTGTTGAAAGCTGAGAAAGGTTGTTATATATCCATTTATCCTCTTTAATCTTAGTTTCCTACCTCTTCAACTTCCTCAAATTCTTCTTCTTATCCAAAACCTCCTTGTCTAGGATCTCTAAGCATTAAGAATGGTTTAGGGTGTTGTTCTTCAAGAAAGTCTTCAGCTAGAGGGGCTTGATCAAAAATCCTAAATAACTTAGTGATGACCATGAAGTACAACATGGGAAACATGATCTACAACTAGATATTATCACCTTTTGGAGTCACCAAATGCTAGATTAAGAATATGTCTACAACCTTAGGCTTGTCAAGACTAGCATTCAACTTGACATGTAAATAATTCAGACCAATAGTACCACCAAGCATGCCAAAACTATTGTCTCCAAATCTTACACCCTAGAAGAGAGTGTTCAAGTCTCTTCTAGATTTGGGAAATGTTGGAACATTTATATGCATATGGGTATGCTTATAGAGGAAAAAAACCTGTAGATTTAAAGGGATATCTCCTTGAATGTATCTCTACAAAATAACCTCTATGAAAACAAATTTGATTTAAAGGGAAAGAGTTATAAATTTCTCAAAAATAAACCTACTCTAGGATTGGTGATGCACTGAGATTATCTTCCACATGAATATCATATTCTAATGCACAATACATCAAAATGCACATACCATTTTCAATCTCTAAGGGGTTCTAACACAATTATTTTAGTATAGAGGCAAGATGTGTAAAGTGACATAAGGAAAATGAAATGAAAGGAAAACTTTGCATATTTCAAAAATAGTTATATAGTTACAGTAATTTAACACCCTTTAACACACTCTATATGACCTATTAGATTAATAATTTTTATCAGGCATGAAGGATAAAGGATAAAAAGATGTAAAATCATCACTTACTATAACTATAAGTTTGTTACACACCTAGACAATTATTTAGAAACTTGAAAAAAAATAGACTTGTAATTAATTATTAAAGGTAGAATATAACATCAATTGAATAGACCTTTGCCATACACTATGTGGTTGTTTTACACTAGCCTAAGGGTTTTATTTATAGCAAAAAGGAAGTGAGAGGAGGAGGCTTTTAGCACTAGAAAGAGGAATCAATCTGTTAGGAGTCTCCATCTTCAACTACAACCATCTTTTCAAATGATGCTCATTTGAGCCATTCGATTGATCCATGTCACCTCAAGTGGTTACACATCTAACTTGATCTCTCAAAGATGCTTCCCCAATAATTGTACTAGCAAAAAGGAGATATTTTTGAGCTAATTAATGACATAAATGTGTTTATGCAAATGATTCCATTTGTTATCAATTTGTATTAATGTTAATATATTCTCACTAGCTTTCTAAGGTGTGCAACAGTGTAGGGAAGAGTCACTTTTATTTTGTTGGCCTTGGAGAGGCATCACTTGGAGTCTATGTGTAGGCCTTATTGGAATTTGTTATAATGATAGATCTATGTGCGTGTGCCCACAAACATCCTTTGAAAACTCATTCCAGCTTGACCAAGTTAAATTTTCAAACCCTATAAAGCTTCTCATCATTTCTTCCTTTAATTGGCCATAAAAAATGACTCAGATCATGATCTTCTCAATGGTGATATGAGCCCCTATAATTTTTCTTGGGACCCACTATTTAAATACTAATGGATAACACATCACCTTGAATTTGACATCCATATAACCATCACTCTACTGGGACCATTCCTTTGGGGCATATTCCTTGGACCTTTTGTTTTCACCCTTCAAAAATCTTGAACATGCCCTTCAACAATCTTGAAATGGAAACTTTCTTGAGAAAAGACCCTTCAGACTTTTTTCAAGTGTCCCTTTAGACATTTGCAAAGTATCTTTCAGAGAATTTGAATTGTACCTTTCAAAAAGATTATTTAGAGAAAAAGACCCTTCAAATTTTTTGAACTTGTCCCTTTTTTGAAAATACCTTTCAAAATTTTTGAAGGGAACTTGCATGAGAAATAATTCCTTCGTAAAACCCTTACCAATTCTTTTGAAAAGGTTGTTTTAAATAAAATGTTTGGAACAATTCCTTCAAAAAAATGCAAAAGTCCAATTTTTGAGAAAATGCCCTTTAAAAATATTTAAAATGTCCCTTTATAAGAGAAATAATCATCCCTTTTCTTGAGAAATGATCCTTCAGACTTTTTGAAAGTGTCCCTTTAGAATTTTTTCACTAGACACTTTCCAAAGAAAAGAACCTTCAGAAAGATTGTTTCAGACAAAATGTCTAAAATAATTCCTTTATAAAAGTTGAAAGTGATCATTCTTTTGGAAAAGTTGAAAAGGACCAATTCCTTCAAAAAAGTTGAAAAGGACCAATTCTTGAGAAAAGACCCTTTGACAATCTTGAAGATATTCCCTTCAGATTTTCTGCAAAGGGCACTTCCATGAGAAAAATACCCTTTGAAAAGATTGTATCAAACAAAATGTTTGAAATAATTCCTTCAAAAAAATTAAAAGAGATAATTCCTTCGAAAAAGTTCCAAAGGACCAATTCCTTTGAAAAAGTTGCAAAGGATTAATTCCTTCAAAAAAGTTGCAAATGACCAATTCTTGAGAAAAGACCCTTTGCAAATCTTGAAAATGTACCCTTCAGACTTTCTACAAAGGACACTTCCATGAGAAAAATATTCTTCAGACTTTTGTAAGTGACCCTTCAGAAAGCTTGAGATGGACCAATTCCTTTGGACTTTTTATTTCAGGCAAAAAGTTTGAAATAATTCCTTTGAGCCTTGAACAAAAAACTTGAAGAAAAACCTTATTGAAAGAAATAACACTTGACAAAAGATTGAAATAACACTTACAAAAGATCAAACAAAGGCTTCTGAAGGAAATAATACTTGACACTTGTTGTGGTGATAAACAAATTAAGAATGATGTACTTATCCAAAATGAAAGATTTAAAACTTAGATGTAAAAATTGGCTAACAATAACACATCCATCATGATGACCAAGGCTATGTGAGAAATTTTCATATATAACACTTGGTCCCAAAACATAGTTTTGACCTTCTTTTTGTAGTTATAGGAGTGAGGTCCTTACTCTACATGTGTCAAACTCAACTTTATTGAGTCACTCCATAGGTTAATCTCAATTTTCATTTTATTCTAACATATAAAAACCATCCATTTTGGAGACCACATCCATGTAAGAAAATTTTGTATATAACTCTTGGCTTGAAAATGTCATTTTGACCCCCCTTTTAAAGGTGAAGTTTTACCCCTTCTCTACATGCCTTAGAATCTAAGGACTACATTGCAACCCTTAAAGTTTTAGGGATAAATTTCAGCCCTCTAATTTTGTTATGTTAAATAGGGTGTTGTAAACACTCAAAAATAGCATAGTTTTAGATGTTGAAATGCTTTGAACCCCTACCTGACCTTGAAGTTAGTTGACCACCTAGTTAACTTAGCACATTTATTAATTTACTAGCTTAACCTTTTAATTCATCTTATTTTAACTTATTTTCCCTTATACACTCAAATACCAATGTTTAACCTAATCATCAATGATTATCTTGAATATTGATGGTCAGGTGATCAACCTATTTTAAAGCCACTTCCAGCTATGTATGACATAAGCATGACACAATATAGAAACTTCCCTTTTGTGATGATAACAAGATTTAAAGTATCATAAATAGGAAATTTATCCTCCTATCTAATTATAAACTTCCTCCTACACAATTATTAACTTCATCCTATAAAAGGAGAGTGGTAAGAAGTGAAAAGGATAAAAAATTCCACAAATCTGAGTCCAGGATATCAAATCTTCTTGCACATGTATCTAGCCTTCCTTTAACAATAAAGTAGTAGCAACAAAGATCCAAACTTATATTCAAGTTATAGTTGAGACCCAATCACTATCACTTTGGCCAAATTACTCTAGACTTCCACCATCATCAATCTAGCAAGTTACATGTAACTTTGTGCATGTTTCTTTGTTATGATTTCATTTCTAACCCTTTTAACATGATCAAACTTATATCCTAGCTTATCACTTTTGACCAAACCCATATTCAAATCCCTACCTAACCATTTATCCAATCTAAAATTCCCTTATTTATCATTTATAAAAACACACAAGAAACCACCAATGGTTGGTGTAATTATCAATGGTCACCTCAACCATCAACAATTATTCAATCATTAATGATTAGTGTCAACCCCTGATGGTTCACCTAACAATCAATAGTCACTATGGTAGAAAATAATAAAAAGTTATTTATAGACCATCTACCTCAACCAAATCCTTCTTTATGTGTTCCTACCTATTCATAGAGCCCCCCCTAATTTTTTAAACCTGACCCCAACTATCTTAGCATGAGTATTGACTAGCTTTTGTAACATTTAGTAATTTTATTTAAACAAGCATTTTAATTTATTCTTCTTGCATGCATTTACTTTCATGTTATTTAATTCATTTATTATTTCTTTTCATCTACATCAAAATAATTATTCTAAATAGTGGATTAATAGCTTCCTAGCAAGCATACACTTCTTGGGTCTAGCTCACACTAGGTAGTCCACTCAACTATCTAGCTAAGAAAACCCTTTTTTGTGTTTATTTTATCTATAGGTTATTCTTTCCAAGTCAAAGAGGAGTTATCATCATCGTCTAGATCATGTTCACACTTTTACCAGGTATTTCTTTACACACCCCTTTTACCAGTTTCTTACTTGCTTCCAAATAAAGAAATGAGCAAAAATTAAGAGAAATATTTTGGCATGCCCAATGGGACATAGCATCTCTTTTTCTTCCTTTATTCTATACTCATCCAATGAAATCCAAAATTTCTTTTTGGGATTAAAATAAACCTTTTGCATGCATGGATTGATTGCTTGATTTAATTCATCTAGTAACTTAAAGTCAAAGTAATTAATCATATGTTTCACTCTTGTTATCACACACTTTTTCTAAACCACATAGCCAACCAACACATCATAACAAACTTTAGACAAGGCCCAACTAGAATTCCATCACCTAGTGGTAAACCTTACCCTTTCCTAGCAGTCTTACTTGGAGGTCATTACCAAGGGGAGAACCAACTCAGCTCTTTAGTTGAGTATAAACTTTGAAATTTAGTATATATTGGCTAAACACATGATACTCTTATCACTGTAACATGTGAAGTGAGAGGGTAGGCCCCAATATCAATCCATGTACTAAAGATCAATATATATTTTATCTCTTGATCATCTAAACACAGCTTACAAATAGCCGTAGATTTCCTCTTTAGTACCTGATCTATAGACCAAATTTCCTCTTCACACTTTCTAAGGCATAAGCCAAAAGCAATTTAAAAAGAATCCTAAGTTTTTAAATGTACTTTAGTGTATGTTTGATTTCCTTAAGATCTTTTCCTTTAGATTTATTTGTGTTTGAGTTGTGAGTTTCATTATTTCTTTTTATTCCTCTCATGGTCTTTACTAGACAACAACTAAGGAATCAAACTAACCAAAAACCACCTTCTTCTTCTTCCTCCATGGAGTATACTTCTAATGTTGAGGGTTCCCCTCATTTTTATCCCCCTCCTACTAGGCCTCTGATTGTTTCTAATGGTGATATATATTTTTCTACCTTCCTTGATAATAACCCTATGGCTCTTCAGCATTACCTAAACACCTTATCTAACCATACCCCTTTTGCTTCTATTCCTCCTATGAATCATCCCTATGGTATGAATTACCATCTTCTATTGGGTGATACCTCAACCCATCCCATCCTCATCCAAACCTCTTATTCTTGTAATATCCCACCTACTACCACTCCCCAAACTCCATCCAACATCCCAACCAGTGACCAAACACCTACTACCCTAGCCCATAACTCCAACATTAGTTCAACTTTACCTCTTGTCACCTATACTCTTACCATGGGGGTATCTTCTACCCCTATTTCTACCATTCCCCTTAGTTTAACCAACCCACCAATTTCTACCCCAATTCAAAATTTGATAATTTCCATACCTCAAATGCTTCCACCTATTAGCACTAGGTTACCACCCACCAATAACCAACTATAGTACTTTCATACCTCCAACCCAATGTATATCCATACCATCATCCACAAAAAAAACATACCTATAAAAACCCATATCAACCCCCAAACAAGTACCCATGACATCTTACCCTTATTTTTATAACTCACAAGGATTCATAACACCTTTCACCAAACCATTTGTGCCAATCAACCTTTATGTGGCACCATCCCTACCTCCTATGACTACTTACCTTTATGTGGCTTATTCAACACCCTCTACCACTTATCCATACATTGTTTCCATCCAACCTCAACAAATCTTACCACCTAATTATGTAGCTTCCCAACCTCAAATAGATTTGGTCAAGATGTTAATGGACAAAATGACCAACCTAGAGTCATCTATCTCTAGGTCTCATAACATTTTATCCTATGATAAAATCTATAATGAACCCATCCATACATCTATTCCTATCCATTCTTATCCTCCTCAATGGGAATTACCTAATTTTTTCAAATTTCAAGGCAAGGAGGACCCCCAATAACATTTAAGATGATTTCATCATTCTTGTTATCTGATTGGATATGATGATGCTCTCCTCCTTCATACATTCCCCATGTATTTATTAGGACCAACCCTTTTATTGGTATAGTGTTCTTACCAAGAACTCCATATTTTCATTCTCCTAATTGGCCCAAATCTTTTTAGAGCACTTCTAAGTAAATATATATAAAAATGTTTCTATTAATGATCTCTATTCTATTATGTAATTTGATGACAAATCAATTTTTGATTTCATAGCTAGATGGAGAGGTCTCATCAACCAGATTTATTTCTCCTTACCCCAATTTGAGTTGATTAAGATATTCTCTTGGGGTTGTGCCAAACATATTTCCCATATGCTTCAAGTTCAAACTTTCATAACTTTTGATAAGGCATTCACCATGGCACATAAACTTGAAAACTAGGCCATTAATGAAGGGAAATTGAAAATATGAAACAAGAATTCTAGATTTAAATACAATGACCCTCCCTCCACCAAAACCACTAACCCATCCAACCATCCCAGTACTAAAACAAAATCATCCAAAAATTTAGTTATCTTAAAAACTACCCCACCACCAATAGTCAACCAACCCCATCAAACCAATTCCTCCAACCCTTCCTACTAACAAAATTGAAACAAAAATCAAGCTCCTCCAAAATAATATACCCCATAGGGGAGTCTTATAATTTAGTTTTGGACAAATTTATCAAAGATAACCTCATCCAACTTCTACCTATCAAATCACTCCAACAATTTGGTGATTCTCACTCGTGCCTAGTTGGTACAATGAGAATGTTCATTGTGCCTTTCATCGAGTTATTGGACATGATGTTAGTAGGTGAAATACCTTTAAAAGTATTGTCCAAATTTTAATTTATAGTTGAGAACTTGCATTTTATAATCCCAATTCACCTCATAATCAATCCCTTAACATATTCCATAAACCTTTTCCCAATCATGCTCCTTCTACCCATCACCATGACAACAAACCAAAATCATCTCACTCTCATGAGGCACATACCATCAATGTTATTATTAGTAATCCCATTATTGAGGAGACCAATACAACTACCATAACCACTTCTTCCTCCATTTCACTCATAGAAGTAGTGAACTCACCTTCCATTCCTTTGGATACCTAACGAAAGAATAAACCACCCCTCTCTCTTCACTTGATAATACCTTAGCTTTATCTACCTCTCCTTTGATGGAAATGTCGAAGGATACAACCTATGATTTAACCATCTCTTCTTCCTCCACTCCACCCATTAAAGTGGTAGAACTACCCTCCATTCCTTTGGACACCCAAATAAATGAATAAACCATGTCCATTCTTTCACTTGAGGACACCACACCTACCCCCCCACCATATAACCATCCAATATCTCTTTAGACACCATCTTACAAGAGAGTGTTACCTCATCCACCTAGCCACCAATTTTGGAACCTTACATCAAAAACAAAGATGGAGGAACAATTCAATTTTCTCCACCTAAGGGCTTAATTTTTGAGAGCAATGACCAAGGAATCAAACCCATCTACAAGCCCCTTTCTAGACTAGTCCAAATTCTAGATTTCACTTCTCAACCCAAATTTGATAGAGCCACTTTTTGGCATCATCTTGGGCTCTCTTACTAAAAAAAATCTAAATCATCAACCTCCCTTACATCCAAACTTAAACCCATTATTACCTCTTCATCCAACACCTCTTCCTCTAAAACCATAGGTGAACCATCCCAACTCCCTCCATGTAACATTGATAAATCACCTTATGCCTCTCTTAACAAACCTATCAATAATCTAGGAATCCTTCCCACACTTAGTCAAACTGACCCCTCTTTGAAGTTAGACTTAACTCCATATAGTCCACCAAAGACACCCATAACCAAAATAATTAAGAATGTAGAGTTACCTAAACCTCTACCTCAAACTAAAATCATACCACATCCCTCCCACCTACCTTATATATTAGGACCCCATCTTTCTACCATTCCAACTACCTATTCTTCCTCTAGTCAACCATCCCCCTTTTCTCTACATATGCCTACACCTATAAAACCATCTAGTTCTCCATCATTATGAGCTAAGCTATCTACCTCCACTTTCCCACCTATATCCAAACCCTCACCATCCAAATCTTTCACTCTCAAATCATTTACCCTAAATCCAACCATAACTAGGAAATCCCAACTACCAACTAAAACCATTCCACCACCTATAACTTCTAAGGTGAAAACTACTTCTAAGAAGGCTCTTATACCTAAAACTATAAACCCATCACCTCTAACACCTTTGAATTAATCTTACACAACTATCTTATAAAGGTTGTTGAAAACTTCTTCCATTATCTTACCACCTATAAAACCATTCTACCCTTCCAATACCAAACCATCCTAGTTCAATGATAACTTGATCTTTACATACCATAGGTAACCAAGACGTGAGATAGAGAACTAAAAATCTTTCTAATAACTTGTTCATAGATTATATGATGAGTATGATCTATTATTAGATGAACCTCTCTTACCCCTATTACCAACTCAACTTCCCAACCAACCTACCCAACATTTATCTATTCCCCCACTCTTACCCAAGAGTGAGGAGGAGGAATCAAAGCAATCATCAAACCTAAATAACCCCCTCATTAACACTATTTATATGGTTACCAGTTATTAGGACCAATAGAAGGATAAGGGAAACACCAAAGTCTCCATTCTTTGGATATACCCTTTAACCCCTCAACCTTCTATCCAAACCCAAATAGCTACTCCACCTATGCCACCAATAAAACCTAAAGTATACATTTTGGGAGCTTCTCCCTCTAACCCTTCTGACTCCATCCAGTGTATCATGTTGAAATAACCTCACCAAACACTGGTGAAATGAGCCTTTATGAACTGATCAACATCTCACCTCACCATCATCAGGCACTGATAGAGGCTATACAATCTATAAAAGTTCAACTATATGATCCTCAACCTCTTTCACCCTTTGTTTATCCCCCCAACTTTATACCTTCATCACCTTTTAGAATTATAAAATACCTCTTATTCATCCTAAAGATTCCAATCCTCCTCTCTTCATCACTACATACATCAATCAAACCCACATCAAAAGGGTAATGATTAATGGAGGATCTAGCATAAACATTATCTCCTCCCATGCTTATTACCAAATTTAGATGCCTAACAACATCATGTTAGAAAGTGTAGTGTCCCTTTGCTCCTTCAATGATATCATGGCCACTACCTTAGGGATAGTTGTCCTCCATACCCACTTGGGACATCAAACCATTCCTAAATTGTTTTATGTTATAAAGGGTGAGTTATAATATAATGTGTTGCTTAGATGCCCTTAGATACATACCATAAGTTTTGTCCCTTCTACCTTACATTGATGTGTCAAATTTGAGCATGAAGGTCAAGTTGTTACCATCAAAGCTGAACCTAGTCTTTTTACCTCTTGTAATATGACATATCAGCCTAACAATGTTCTTATTCATTCTTCATCCACTAAATCATCAAATAATAACAACACTACCTTACCACTAGCCAAAACCCATAGTAATCACACACACAATAGTGATGAATATTTAAATAGTTCATCTATTCATTCTTCTCAAATTCCTATAGAGGACCCCTTAAAACACACATTCTATTGTCTCTCCCTTGGGGAATATTACCTTTTATCCTTGGATGTTTTCCCTACTTTGCAAGAATATTATAACCTCAAACATGACCCATCCTATGATCCTAACATTGGAACCATCATCCCTTTTAGGATCCCCAACCATCAAACAAATTTCATCTATGGGGGACTTGATCAACCACTTCTTGCTTCTACCATTACCTCATCTATCTGACCATTCACCTTTGACTTCTCTTATCTCAACAAACTAGCCTTTACAAAGATTACCTTTATAGGTGTGCTTGAAATGGGTTTGGCTTTGGCCTTTATAAATAGAGACCCCATGAGTTACCCATAATCAAAACTCAAAAACTTTGTGAGTTATTCAACCTTAGGTTCATGCCACCAGAATAACCCACCTCACCAAAACCCATTGCCACCATCAACAAAGATGTTCCATCTCCACCAACCCCATCTTTGTTTAATACTAAAGACTTCAATATCATCCCATCTAATTTTTTTATCAATACTATTAGTTTGGGCCCCCTAACCTATTAAAAGGATGGCTAAACTAAAACCCTTCCTTTAATTCATCCTAAAATGATAGATTGATGTTCTCCTACCATCAACACCATCTAATATCAAGACAATGATTACATTCTCACCTACCTTGGTACAATTGATTCTTCTATTTATAAATACCTTCCTTATGAATTCATATTAAAATGATAAAGTAATATTTTCCTACCATCAACACCATCCAACATCAAGATGATGATTCCATTCTCACCTACCTTGGTGCAGGGGATTCTTTTATTCAAAAATCCCTTCCTTTTGAGAACCAAACCATGATAAATGAATCTACTATCGATGTCAACTTTGATACTCAGGATAACCCCCATATCATCAAATTCTATATAGCAACAAGATTACCCTTCTTTCTTTCATGATCATAGCATAGAATTTGCTTGGTCCTATCAGGATATGCCTAAAATCAACCCTTTTATTACCCTCCACAACATTATCACCCATCTTGAGGTTAAGCCAATGTAGCAAAAGCTTCATAAGATGCATCCTCACATAGCCTTTTAAAAAAAAAATAACTTTAGCATCTCTTATTTATCTACTTCATTCATCCCATTGATTATCCATAATGGGTTTCTAACATTTTTCCCATCACCAAACCCATAGGGGACTTTGCCTTTGTATCTCTATTTATGACCTCACCCTCACTTTATTAAAGGATGAGTTTCCTTTACTAAACATCGACTAACTTATTGCTCTTACAACAAGCCGTGAAATGCTATCTCTCATGGATGGTTTCTCAAGATATAATCAGATCTTGATTGCCCCCAAAGATCAACATAAAATTTCTTTTATCACCCCATGGGGAGCCTTTTATTACAAGTTCATGCGTTTTGGTCTGATGAATGCTGGAGAAACCTATTAGTGTGTCATGACCTACATATTTCATGATCTCATCCATAAAATTGTAGAGGATTATGTGGACCATCTCCTTGGGAAATCTAAACACCATAAGGATCACCTAGCCATTCTCAAAATCACCATTGATTGACTAATCCATTATCATGTAAGGCTCAACCCCAATAAATCTAATTTTGGGGTCTTATCAGGAAAGCTTCTTGGCTTTATTGTCTCTCTTCAAGGAATAAAAATAGACCCCACCAAAGTTATAGAAATATTGGAGATGTCTCCTCCTACTAATCTTAAGCAAATCTGTAGCCTATAGGATAAGCTCTAATTCATTCATCTCTTCATCTCCTAGTTATCAGATAGGTGTCAACCCTTTCACCATATCCTCAAGAAAGGAACCTCTTTTAATTATACCAAGTACTATAAAAAAATCTTTTGATTCAATCTAGGAGTACCTTCTTTCTCCACCTATCCTCATCCCTCCTAGGGAAGACCACCTTTCTACCTTTACATATCCACCATGGACCATTCTTTATGGGTAATGCTCGCTCATCATGATGAATACAACAAAGAGCAAGATATATACTACATTATTTGCACACTTATAAAATATGAGACTTGATATACTCATCCTAGGAAAATTTTCCTTGCCTTAGTCTTTATGGCCTCCAAACTTCATCACTACCTTCTTAATAATAAAACCTATGTCATCACTAACACTGACCCACTTAAGTATATGCACTCTAAACCATACCAAAAGCAACATATGTCTAAGTGGATCATTTTAGTTGAGTTTGATCTAGAGTTCCTTTAGAAAAATTTCATTAAAGGGAAAGTCATTGCTGACCAATTGGATGAAGCTCCTCTACTAGATAATCAACCACTTCTACTAGAATTTATAGATAAGTCCATCGTAACTCTTTCTCAAGAGGAAACCACTTACCAAATGACCATGTTTTTTGATGGCTCCAAATGCCAACATGGTGGGGGTACTAGATTTAATCTCATTCCCCTTAATGGTGAACCTCTTCCCCTTTCCTTTAAAGTTGACTTTGAGTGTACCAACATGTCTGAATATGAAGCCCTAGTCAGAGGTATCCAACCAGCTCTAGCCTTGGGAATTAAAATAATCAGTGTTTTGGGTAATTCCTAACTAATGATGAACCAGGTCAATAGATATTATAAATTTAAAAATGATGTCCTATTTAAGTACAAATAACTCATTGATATACTCTTATCATCATTTAAGCACCACCTTATCTAGCTAGTTTCTTGATCTACTAGTAAGTTCATAGATATGATGACTCCCCTCACTTCCCAAATCTCATCTCAACATATTGAATCTAAATTATTTATCACCATCCATCATTTTATCACACCCTCATATATCAGTTATGACCTTCTTACATCTTTAATGTGGAAGCATCTCTTTTTGACATTTGGTATGAACAAACTCTTAACTACCTTAACCTCATCATTGTTCCTCCCAACCTTTCAAGGAATGCCCAAAGAACCTTTGTTTAGATTACATCTCATTACACCATACTAGGTGTAATCCTTTATAAACATGGCTTTGATGGCCTATTTTTCCATTATCTATGTATTCATAAAGCTTCTCACACTATAAAATAAACACCTAATGGAATTTGTGGGGGACACTTTAGTGACCTAGTTATCTCTAAACATATCCTTCACCTTTGCTACTATTGGCCCACCCTCAATCAATATTGTTTTCATTATGTAAATAAGTGTGTTAAATGCCAATATCATGCTAAATTACATCACGTGCTAGCCCATGGCCTTTGAGTATCCAAAGACTATTGGCCATTCTCACATTGGGGTCTTGATCTTATTGGGGAAATTAATCCTCATTCTTAGTAATGACACCAATATATCATTACCACTACCAAATATTTCACTAAGTGGGTAGAATCCATTCCTCTTATCTTGATCAAAAATGAAAAGATTGTTGACTTCATCAATCACCATATCATCTGCCACTTCGATGTTCCCCATAAGATCATCATAGATAATGGAAAATACTTGAAAAATAATAAAGTCCAAGGTCTTTATGACACTTTTGTCATCAAATAAATATTTTACATGACCTATCATCCATAAGCAAATGGGTAGGTGGAAGCCTCTAATAAAACCTTCACCAAAATGTTAACCAAAGTAGTAAGTTCTTTAGGTTGGGATTAGCACATGCATATG
This sequence comes from Torreya grandis, assembly GCA_037957365.1. Taxonomy (NCBI): domain Eukaryota; kingdom Viridiplantae; phylum Streptophyta; class Pinopsida; order Cupressales; family Taxaceae; genus Torreya; species Torreya grandis. The sequence continues at coordinate 1,742,180 of JARHVA010001716.1, forward strand.
CATTTTGATTTATGAAACTATCACACTATAATTCAAACCTCTGTGGGTGTTACCCCTTTCTCTCTCATCTTTGGAGTAGAGGAAATCTTACCTCTTGAAGTTTAAATTCCTTCTCTTTACATATCTTTACATGATATCCTTTTTGAGAGTGATTATCATCAAGAACATCTCACACATATTAAACTACTTGATGAACATCACCTTTTGGCACTTAATAATCTTCATGTCTATCAATAAATAATCAAGTGTGCATACAAAAAACACCTAAAAGAGTGAAAATTCAGTATTAGAGACCTCATCCTTAAGGAAAGCCAACTTGTAACTAATATGGAGAAAATAAAAATAGGAAAGTTTGATTTCAATTGACTTAGACCCTACATCATAACCCATAAGTATGGATCAGGAGCTTATTGTTTGCCTTTTATTAAAGGCAAACTAGAACAAGAGCCTCTCAATGCTTCACATCTACATCATTTCTATTGTTAAAGTAGGATCACCCTCACCTTTGTGTCTAACTTAAGCTCATCCCTTGGTTTATGATATTCCTTACATGTTCACCCTATTCCTCTTGGGTACAATTGATTACAACATAGGACAATGTGTTTATCCATCATAGTTATAGCTTAATTCTAAGCATGGATATCATGGCTCTACCTATGGCATGGTTCTCATGGATACTTTTCATCTCTAATCAAATGGAATCCCATGATTAGTTGTCTCTCAAACCACTTTCCATCACTTATCATTAACCTTTTGTGCTAAAAGTCTTTCCTCCATAAAGTAGACTTATAAAACTAAATATACTTGTCCATGTCTAAACCTAGAATTCAAAATCAAATTGGGATACCAAAATATCACTTGGGTCCATATCTCTAGAATTTTAGACTTCTCGCTTGAAATATAGTTGTCCAACAACTAAATTTCTTAAAGATAGTCTGCTCTTTTGAAGGAAAACTATAAAAATCCAACTTTAGACCAATCCCTTGAAGGATGGCTAGGTTAATTTCATTAAAAACAATCATATGAAGCTTCCCACATTGATAAACTTCACTAACCTATCAAAATAACAAAAGTAACAAACAACCCTATGTCAAATTCAAAGTAAGGAAGCCATAATCAGATTTTCTATATGGCATTTATAGACTTCTTACATTGGTTAGTCTACACCTTATATTAAGACATGTCCTTATCTATTACAACTCTTTGGTCACCTATAAAAGGGGAAATCTAACCCACATCAAGTTACCACATTACCCATCTCTCATTCAACCATCTACCTATCACCTACTTGTCACCTACTTTCCCTTCATACTCTCTCTAAAATCAAAGGACTATGAGCTCACTTAACACAAAGTGATCAAGATACCTTCTTTGCCAATCAAAGAATACTCATGAAAATCATTCAAAAGGATTATTTTAATTAATTCAATCCAAATTTGGTTTTTTTAGGCCCTTACCAATGTATGCATCATGACTTTTTATTACCCTCTATTCATTAGTTCATGTGGACATATGTTTCATGATTCTTCTCTCTTTTCCACATTTAGTGTTTTTAAACCTACTTTTATGTGCTTTCATCATATTCCCATCTCACATATCCTATCAAAACATTCCAAATGTCATTCTCATCACCATAGTAAATAACATTATGAACTATATCTGTAAACCATACCCTATCCATATACAACACATCAAAACCATAAAACAACAACAATCCCATCATCACATCATTATCATCAAAAAAATAATCATTTATCATAACATAAACAACATAAACCATATCATATCAATAAACATCATATACAATTTTATATTGTTACTTCCTATAAACATAACAATAATTCAAAACATCATCACATCACATCCCAAACAAAAATGACCAACTTACCTATCACATATCCAAATTCTCTATAAACCACATCATCATATAATTACTCATCAAAAAAACCATAATCAAAACCATTAATCACATATCCATGCACTAATACATCATCCATAATGTATAAACTTGAAATATTCATCATAAGATCAAACATGTCATCACAATCATCACATCATCATATAACATAATAAAATCATCCATCAATGCACAACATCACATGCCTATAACTACGAGTCTGCATATCATCTCATAAAGCATCAAGCATGAGCAGCCTATCATTTCATAATGAACATACACTATGAACATTTGAATGAACTATAAATATCATGAGCATCAAACATAATCCATAACCATAACCACATCATGAACATAATCATCATCATGAACATCATGAAACATGATAATCATATACATAATAATAATAATAATAATGCATGTCAATGAGTATACATCATGTCCATAAAATAAAAATACTATATAAATCTCTCTCATATATACATCTCACATCATCAACACGTAGGCTAATATTAAAATAAAAAATATATACATCATATAATCATATATATTAGGCCCTTGGGGTACCACTACCACTGACCCTGCCTATACCTACACCTATACTTGCACTACCATCTAGTGGTGGACTCCTTGATATCCCTTCCTAACCCACTATGGAGGCCCACTATCCTAGAGTAGTTATAGATAGACCACTTGCCAAGTTGGCCCTATACTCTCTATACTTCATCTCTAATGGCAACTATGCTAGCACTATCACCTCATAATATCTAATTACTCAATGGTGGCTAAGTACCATGTCATGGGAATCATGTTCAATCCTCCTATGGGTGTCCCAACTAGCATTACTATTGCTCTTAACCTTTGACTTAGTGAATCTCTCTCTTGTATCACTAACCCAATAGAGATCCTCAAATGATCTCACTCTCCAATTATCATTGCCACCTAACCCTATAAAGTGGCCACTTGTCCCTATAATTTGATGATATGGGCCTATACTACTACTAGTACTACTACCTATCCATCACCCTCTATTAATTCCCTAGTTAGATCCACATCCATGAGCTGATGACCCCCATCACCCCATCCAAAATTAGATGCTATATATCAGGCATAATACCATGTCACATAACCATCTCCAATACCTACATCATCTATGGTAGCTCTCACTGGCATCTCCTCATGGTCCAAAACAACCTCTTGTGTCTATGGCTCTGAGATCAAGGACTCCACATCTTCCCTCTTATATCTTGGGAAATCTAGTGGGATCCCCTGTATGAGGCCAAACTACCTCTAAACTTGGTCAAATGGGATAAGTGTAGTCTTACCATCTCATCTCCCATATATCCAGTGCCAGCTCTATAGTGATAGTGTGTGGTCACTATACCCTACCCACCTTGGCTAGCTCACATATGGCCTCTACACTATGTCACCCACCACCAAACCCTCCAAATCATCCCTGAACCAATATATATCCCTCACACCACTACCTAACCCTATAAATGCATAATCCCCTCTCCATCTCATGAATACCACTCTATAGTCTATCAGTTCAAAGCCATCCCATGGTAGCTCTAATGGTCTCACAACCCAAATATGCTCATATGCCCATCAATGGATAACAAATCTAATTTTGATCCCATATCACTTATGTGCTCTAAATTCCTAGAGCTCCTTATAGATCTAGACTAATAACATTTGGGCCCACCTAAACATAATCCTCCCTAGTAGCATCTTTGCTAACACCCCTAGTAATAGGTATATAAATTAACCACTACTCAAATCTAATAATGTAAATTAGGACACAACCATCATCATCATCATTAACAAACATCTTTCCCATGGAGCCCTCTTGTATATTGTCCCATAACAAATACTACCTATATGATACTTGGCCTAGACCCAATCTGCTCCATATATCAAATCTATGTGGTAGTCCCTCTCCTCACTCTCTATGTGATAAATTGGCTCCCTCAAATGGGTAGCTATGTAATACTAGTCAAATTCTCTAGTAGGATGCTCATCTCTCTAGTCAATAGAAAAAATTTGTTCATGGTTGGATCCTCTCTCTCAATGAGATCCATGATCATAGCCATATCCCATGGTAGGTATTGATAATGTCTCATGTCCCTTAGGCCAACCCCCTCCATGTGTCTCCCTCATCATCCATCATCCTATCAAGGACCTCAATAAATATATTATGGACTTGATCCCTCATATAAATCTGGTCGCATGCCTACAAAATAATCTAATTATCATTGCCCTTAGTTTTCCACAATCAATCTTAGTACCAACCTTTACCTACCCTTTTTCAACTTATTCCAACTAAACCCATTACATTTTCCTCTTGCAATCAAACCAAACTCTACCTCTATACAACATCAACCCTAGAAATTCATTTTATAAACCTAAATACTTCTATTATCTAAACTATACCCACTAACCCTTCCTCCTATCTAACCTTTGATTGTTCTTTTTTCAACACCCTTACAAACACCTCTTACAACTTGTAACCCCTTCAACACCTTTTACACACTTTACAACCTTTATTCCACTTTAATAAATTCCTCTGCTTTCCCACTTTACAACAATTTAAAAACTTTAAACAAACTTTAACCTTCAAAAAACTTTATTTTAAAAAATATAAATAAACTTTAACACTTTAACATTTACCATTTAACATTAGCTTTAAAACCTAGTTTAACAAAACTCTCACAAACTTTACAATTTAACCACATTACACCTTTTTGACTACCCAAATCCATACACCCTTAGACCAGTGATGGTTTATTGAACTATCAATGATCCCTTAGGATATTCTTATCCCCAAGTTTGATTGTTGATGGTCAGATTAAACTGTTGATGGTCATTGTGTGTGACCACCGATGGTGCAACCCTCAAACCCTAAACCAAAAAAACCTCAAAAAACACATCTTAAATCAAAACTTAAATTACCTAACATTATACTATAACCCATTACACTCACAACACACCCTTCAAAGATCCATTTCCCCCACTAATTTTCCTACAAACACCAAAAACTTGAACCTAGGGCATCATAGCCTAGGATAATTTCCAAACCCCTATCCACCTCATTCAACCTAATCAAAATAACTCAAGTCAACAAAATTAAACTAATTATCAAATTCAAAATAATTCCTACCTCATTCCATAATCATTGACATGGTCATAGACCTCAACTCATCATTTAACCATGCCCTCATCTACCCTCCATCAAATCACTTCTTGTTCAAATTTTCACAACTGATCAACCAATCAATCACCTCCACCTCAACAAGATCACATCAAAAATTACAAAACACACCTAAATCACCAAATTTCAAATGGTAAAAATGATTTTGCATTTTTCATTTTTATGTCTTCGTCATTTATGGTTTCACCTTGACTATCGATGGTTGACCCTAAGGAAAACCCCTGACCATTAACAGTTAGGATCCCCAACATTTTTAACCTTATAAGACCCAAATTAGGTGCTCACTTTTAGAAATAAACCACCATATCTATAAATTGACCTTTTAGGAGATAACCAAACCATACCCAACCACCCATTTGACTGTGTCCACCTTGACATTGACCATTTTGACCCAAACTATTTGCATACCTTGTGATGACATTACATTGGTAATTTTGACTGCAATGACCACCTTTGCCAAGTTAATTTTTTTTAATTTACACCACCTTATGCACAACTATACCATTTTCATTGTTTAAGGGAGTACTTCCTACCTTAGATACTCATGAATAACATTGATCCTATCTAGATGACCTAATAAGAATGACCTAATTAGCTGTGACCAATGTCATGGACTAATTACCCCTATAATAAGTCTCTCTAGACCTAAATTTATTTTTACCAACATTGGAAACTTTAGTCTTTACATGATCTTTATTATCATACCTAGTCACATTTTTTTCACATGTTTGTATCTTAAATTCCTAACCCTTTTATGTTACTCACCTCATGACACACCATTTACCCTTTATCAAAACCTTGACTTGATTTTGTTTTCACTTCATCAACTCCTAATTTGAGGGGGAAAACCTCCTCCCATACTCATGGCAATCAGACCACAACCAACAATCCATTCATTTTTTTTTTGTTTCTTATTAAATCAAAGCTACATAGTAAAAAGGCATAAAATATAGACACTAAAAAACTACATAGTTTTAGATGTCAAAATGCCTAAAACCCTACCTAACCCTGAAGCTAGTTGACTTATCCCATTTATTAATTTACCAGTTTAACCTTTTAATTCACCTTATTTTAAATTATTTTCCCTTAGACACTTGATTGCTAATGGTCAGCCTAACTACTGACAATTACCCTGATCATTAATGGTCAGATCATCAACCTATTTTAAAGCCACTTCCATTTATGTATGAGCTAAGCATGGAATAATTTAAAAACTTCCATTTTGTGATGATAACAAGCTTTAAATCATCATAAATGGAAAATTTATCATCCTATCTAATTAGAAACTTCCTCCTACATAATTAGTAACTTCATCCTATAAAAAGAGAGAAGTAGGAAGTGAAAAGGATCCAAAAATCCACAAATTTGTGTCCAGGATATCAAATATTATTTCAAAAGTATCTATACTTCCTTAGATAATAAAATAGTATAAATATATATCATAACTTCTATCTTAGTTGATCTCGAGACCCAAGTACTACCACTCTAGTTAAATTGCTCTAGACTTCCACCATCAACAATCTAGCAAGTTACAGGTAACTTTTTGGTTGTTTCTTTATTTTCATTTCATTTATAACCCTCTTAACCTAATCAAACTTATATCATAGCTTCCCACTTCTGACCAAACCCATATTCAAATCCTTACTTGACCATTTATCCAATCTATAATTTCCTTTTTGATCATTCTAGAAACACACAGACAACCACCAATGGTTAGGATAACTACTAACGATCACCTCAACCATCAATGGTCACCCAACCACTGATGGTTAGCCTCAACCACTGATAGTTTAGCCAACTACTGATGGTCACTATGGTATAAAATAACATCAAGTTATTTTTAGACCTTCTACCTCAACCAAATCCTACTTGTTATCTTCCTGCCTATTCATAGATCCCTCGATTTTTTGAACCTGACCCCAACTATCTTAGGATGAGTATTGACCTACTTTTGCTACATTTAGTAATTTTATTTAAACAAACATTTTACCTTCTTCTTGCATTCATTTAATTTCATGTTATTGAATGCAATTATTCTTCTTTTCATTTACATCAAATTAATTGTTTTAAACAGTGGATTCACAACTTCTTAACAAGCATACGCTTCTTGGATCTAGCTCATGTTAGACAATCCACTCAACTATCTATCTAAAAAACCCCTTTTTTAGTGTCTATCTTATCTGTAGGTTATTCTTCAAAAGATAAAGAGGAGTTCCCATATCATCTAGATCATGTGTGCACTTTATCTAGGTATTACTTTACACAACACTTTTACTAGTTTCTTACTTGCTTCCAAATTAAAAAATGAGTGGAAATTAAGAGAAACAGGTGTGATTCAAATAGTCATAACATTTGACCCAAATATTAGATTTTTAAACCACTTAGTGTGTTGTAAATTTGGTTTTGATGTGGATGTTTTGGTATATATCTATTTTTAGAAGCTGTGCTAATATCATTTTATATCCATTTTACTCACCTAGTTCCCTATTTTTATTTATAATGTGCTTGTTATTTTGTCTTTTTTTAGGTTTAAAAAGTGGTGGGAATGAAAAGGTGGAGGATATTTTGGGTGGGAAAATAAGTTAATGGACAAATAAAATTTATATAATTAGTCAAATCTCACTCATACAAAGTGTTGGCTCTTTTTTTCTCCTTAAAGGAAGATTGGACCAACCACATTTACATTTTTTTCATTTATCTCTCTCCCTTACTTATTTATTGATGTTATATTAGTATAATTTTTCCATATCAGTTATAAATATTTAGACACATGATACTCAATGTTTTATCAATTAATGGAAGTTGTGGAGATTTATTTTCACTACCTACACATTTAGATGGTGGTAATGTTTTTTCTTCTCACTTTCTCCTTCCTTAGACTCTTGCACTAGCCCCATTGACACTTCTGCACATATTGTCCAAGAGAGGGTTTGATTTTATGGATGTTTTTAATCATGAAGAATGGATTTGGATACATGATAACATTTATTTTTCTCTTTGACATCTCTTTTACTCTTTTTATTAGTGAGATAGGGTTAGATAAGGGTTTGAAGGCAATTAGTTACTACATGTTTATCTAGGTTACTTACAAGTATTTTACATCATCATAAATGCATTGTTGAATGTTAAATAATGGAATAAATTGTTAGTAGAGTTCTTAAATCATCATAACATACTAAGGATGAGGATATTTAGGTTACACTTCATTCCACATGATAATGAATCATAGTCATATAAAAGGTTAGATAACATAAGCATAGTAAGGATGAATTATTATGCATTAAATATGAAGTAGGAACAACTAGTAATTCATTAAAATTTAAAGAGTATTCAGAATGAATTAGAAAAAAGTAAGAAAATAATTATACATGACAAAGCACGTAAGGAAAAATGTAATAAACACAATAGGTAACCATAACTAGACAGTCTCTATTAATATTATCTTCAAAAAATGGAACTCTCTTCTTACAAACATAAGTATATATAGATGTTTGTAGTTTATGATTTTTCATAGTATTCTCATACTTGGCATCAAAATTGGAGTCTTTTCATATTCTAATCTAGTATAAGTCATGAAGATAAGAAAAAATAGACATATATATGACAAACTAAGTATATAACACATAAATATAGACAAATATCCTATGAAAATTTACTATCTTATTACTTCTCCCAACACTTTCATATAATTAAAATGTTGCCTCCTCCTAAGATAATGTCATAGGATATTCTAAAATTACACAAAGGGAAAAAGGTGAAGAAGTGGTTAGACCAAGAATATTCACATTAATTACTCAAGGCATCATTTCTATTTTTCACCTCTTACACACTACTTAGTCACCCTTTCAAGTTTTCAAATAAGTAATGTACTAATCTACCACCCCTTCAAGTCTTCAATAGGCTAGCATAAATAGGTGGCCACCCTTTATGAGTTTTCAACCAACCTAGCCCCACTTGTCTTACTAGGTTATCCCTAATAAAAAATGCTTATATAATTTTTTAAAAAAATTGGTACGCTATGTAGTACTTAACTTGATAGAGGAGGCATGGATGTAGATGATTACTATCTATAAGAGTACTTAACCTTTGACTATGTAACCTTATACTAAGTGATGATCTAATAGAGCTTTGATAGTGTCATGTACATAGGTGTGTTGAGAATCTATCCAACCTCATTATAATACGGAGACAAATTAGTCTTGTAAGCATAACAATCAATCATGAATTCTTGGGTCATGCGCAATAGGGTGTAAAATGGTGTATGATATCCAATTATCTAATTGAGATTTGAGTTGTTAGTGATTCTCATAGTTACCTTGGTATTGGTAATCCTAATCTGAATCTTAGATTCTCTAGTTTATCTATGTGATGTTGATCTTGGAGACTAGCAAAGAAATTATGTATAAGTTGACTCTACCAGTTGATAATGTTATTACAAACATTATCCTAAGCATTGATAAAATAATGGAGTGTTATCATTTTCATCCATAAAATTAGTATGTTTTCCCATATTTATCTTGGTAGTGGTGGTTGTGGTAAAGTCTACACTGAAACTGGCTAAAGAATCATCTAGTTGTTGTTAACATTCTATCAAGTTAAACATGACCTATTATGTTTGTAGTATAATAATGTCTAACATGCCCTAATACTCCTCCAATAAGGTGATTAGTGTGGTAGCCTTGATAATCACATCATTGCCCAATATGCCAATTTCATGGAGTTTTTGGGCTACACACCAATCCTTGGTCAACTCAAAGACTAGAGTCTTGAGTTTACACTAGTCAAACATGACTTGGTCCCTAATTGCTCAAGTGACCAAGTTTGGGAAAGTGTCTTGGATGAGTTTGACAACTTCATGAAGGTGATCCTTCAACTTGATATTCTCTACCTTGGATTGATCCATATCCATCTCCAAGAGGTAGCCTTCTACATAATGGGTTCTTGAAATGTTATTGCACCCTCGAGTTATTTCTTCAATGGGAGCCTAGAGATGTCTAATGAGGCATCTTGATTGAGTGGGGGTGCAGCCAATGTGCTCATAATTTATAAAGGGTCCAATCATGGCATTGTTATAAGTGGGAGAGAAAAAATTGGTGTACCAAGCACCAATAATTGAGACATATTGAAGCCAAACTCCTCCCAAGGGAAATTTTGGTAGATGAAGACTTGATATAACTATAGCTACTTCTTATTGTTGTATTGGCATCTCTACTTCTACTTGTGGTTTCTTAGGTACCTATTACTACTACACCAGTGCCTCTACTATTAGATTGAGTTGTTGTGTAACATATTCAACTTATTTTCTTTTGGATTCCTTCTCATTATTTTTCTTATTCATCTCTTTTTGCATAGCTTACTATTTTTCTTGTTCTACCTCTACTTTTAAATTTTGTGCATGTTCTACTTGTTCTTTATTTTATTTTACTAGGGCCATAACCTTGGCTTGTTCCTCCATAGCCTATGCCTATGTTTTTTTGTGCCTATGTTTTTGTATATTATTGGTGTAAGGCTTCATCTTCTTCTTCCTTATTATTTTCAACTTCTATTACTTGTTATTATGTCTGTGTGGCAGCTTCTATGGCCTACAATGTTTGTGCCACTACATCCTATTTTTGTTTCTTCTTATTCTACTTTAGCCTTAGTAGTGAGTTTAGATTCTTATTTATTATGTGCTTGCACCTCCTATGCTTGATTATCTAAATCAATAGTTTCTTGTATTTTCTTAGCCATGTATATGGCCTTTTGTTAGTCAACCTCTACATCCTTGGCATTTTATGTGGCCTCACCTTCTTTGATTTGATGACTTGCTTGTTATTTTTATTGAGCCTACTCCTTTTGTCATTTTTTATCCTCCTTTCTAACTCATCATTCTATTACATGAGTTACTTCTTCCCTTAAGTCCTATTTTTATTCTATGGTAGGTTACTAGGGTGTAATATCTTCAGCCTCTTAGGCCTATGATGACAATAGTGAGTCACTTGGATGGACCACAGAGCTAGAAACATGTGCCTTCCTTCACTCAAACATGATAAATCTACATTTAGGTGGTGATGAAGTAAAGGATAGGGAAATTTGTGCTTCTTATGTAGTGGTTGTTTATCCAAATGTGCACTCTTCAAGTGTAGGCAAGACCCTATCCTCACACCTAGTTTGAGGTCTACACATGAGTGATTTTGGCAAGATTTTTAGAAGGGGTGAAAATACATCCTTAGTTATAAAGGTAAGAATAGGTTGTTAATAGAAAATGTCAATGCTTCATTTTAGTTTTTTTTCTTCTTCTCACATGGTGTCGATGATGATGGATGTAGAGCATGGTGGGAGGTCAACCCAAAGGTTTAGAGGAACCTATTTATTAGCTTGGACCATGCATATAGTATTTTAAAATAAAAATTCCTTCTCCCCATCTCTATAATATTAATAATTATCCATGTTTATAATCATTACCTGGTAGACTTCTTATCATCCATGCCCATCTGAGGAAGGTCATACATGCTTGTGATCTATGTCACCTTAAGATCATATAGCTAGGTCATCATGCTACTTGTCTTGTACTTCAATGGAGGAGAAATAGATTGATGCTCAAAAGAAATCTTGCACTTACCCCTCTATAGATATGAACTGGTGGCTTCTTCTAGTTTCTATGCTATTGGGATGGTTACATTAGGTGGTATGGCTTAAATTGGAGTCACATGCCTAAATGTGAAGGCTTTTTATTTGATGACTTATATCTATGCCATGTTCATGGTGATAAATAATGGAAGAGGTTTGAAGGGTGACCATGATAGCTTGTGAATGTGTATGATTACACCTTTTGGTAGTAATGTGATAGTTACATGTTGACCTAAATACTTCATGATATCTAGTGGTACTTGAGGATGTTTAGTGATTAATTTTAGACACTCCTCCCACCATGCTTTAAATTTACCCTCATGTTCTAGGGATCTATGATTAGGTGTCTATATTAGGTTGGGGAATTTTTACACTAACCAATAGTCGGTGTCAGGGTATACCTCTCTTTTTAGGGACTTCCATTATGTGAAGCACAATAGGAAGATAAAGAACTAGTACTAAAATGTCTAATTTGGAGATGTGTGAAACTTATCAAAGTTTATGATCATCTCCTAAAATAAATAATTTGGATAGTTGAATTGCTCATTTTGATGGATCATGCAGTGGGCAATGTCCATAACACATTTTGGAATTTATTTCATAAACTTGGTCATCTTCCAAAACCTATGTGTGATGCATTGCATGGGTATGCACACAGGTTCATCATGAATTTATTTAATTTGGATCCATCTTGATCCTCAAACATATAAATCTTAGACCTCTTAGAGAATAAGTGGCATTCTTGTCTTGTATAAAGAAAGGGAGTCTCCTCACATAGGCATGCCCAAAGCTCAAGCCATAGATCTTGCATTAATGATAATGGTGGTGTCTGAGCCAAGGTAGATAATACCATCATTATATTGGTTGAGTAGAACTTGAACAATCTCCCCTAAGTTTCTAAAATTTAGAATTCAAAATAGGCACTCGATATCTATGTTATGAAAATGGTGGGGGGTTACAAGAGTGATAAGTTACGTAGTATCAATGGTGTCTAGATAAAATAAATTTTGTTCTATTGCTTAAATTAAGTCAAATGGCTCAAGGTCATTTAAATTTATTCCCTTGAGATCCATATTGACACCCATTGATTCTTTTTGTGCATCATTTAGTCCCTTGATAATTCATGACGTATCCATGTTTTCTAAATGATAAACTTAAAACTATAGTGGCTCTTTTTGTAATATAACTAGCTCAACTCTTTGAAATTATAAGTCATCAAAAATATGTGCAAAGTTGAAATATAGACTTGTTTTTTGAGCTTAACCTTTATAGACTTCATGCCTATTAGTTTTTACATAAATTCCATGCCTAACTATCCATTTGATACAAATATAATGGTTGATATGGTAAATCTTATCTGATCTAATAATTAATGTAGTTAGTTATTGGCACATATGTGTAGATATGTCATTATGCTCTTTTCTATCCACATGAGAGTACGAGTGGATGATGTTAATGGGCCATAAATTTTTTGAAGATTAAGTTAATCAAACTTTGGATCTAGCATTAACTTTGGTGGATGACCATTATACGGTGAAGATCTTGTTGATGTGACATATCCTTATTTTTCTTAGACTTAATTGCTTTCATTCACTCCTATTAACATCCATGATGGTACACATGAATTATCGTTTGCATGATTGATGCTCTCTATACTTGATATCTTGGTTCTCAAATGGTAGTAAATATTTCCACTATAAACACACATAGATAGAAAAATAAACACACAAAAAACATGCATAAAAAATAAATCCTAATCTAATTAATGCTAATCAACACCTACTCACTTAGCAAAATGAGACAATTAAGACTATTGGTAGTAGGGATTAATCATAAAAGCATTCATCCACCCTAGTAAAATGGTTCTCTAAAGATCTATAAAAACAATACTTCCTTATTGTGATGGTTTGTGTATAAAATAATGTCCTTTCCATCAAATCTATAATTTTCCTATAAATACTCTAAAATGACTATCATATAATAAGACTGGTTGATCTTTATGAAATTATTTATGGTACAAATTTCCATCATGCCATGTCTTTTGGCTTTGCTTGTGAAATTCTTGCATCTAAGATGCTCTACATCTATACTCATCCATCCTATTTAGTTTGATAAGTTTGTTAGTGAATAACTCATGATATCCTAGTCTCATGACCATTGCAATGTGCATGCTAAGTACTAATTATTCCATTGGCATAACTACGTCAAGCCCATAAACCAACTAGAATGGAGTAAAACCTATTTCTCTCTTATAATGCATGTGATATGCTCATATAATCATAAGAATGTGATATTTCCAATCATTCCTCTTGATGTCACATATATTTATCAACATTTTATCAAACACTTTGTTGGAAGCTTCAACTTGGACATTAACTTGTGGATGGTACATAATACTTTTGTGATGAAAAATCATGAATTCCTATGTAAGATCCTTGATGGTGTTTTTAAGGAAGTGCATTCCTTGATTACTAATGATCTTGATGGGGCATCCAAATATTGTAATAATTTTCTCATAGAGAAACTTTGTTGCATCCTTTACACCATAGTTGGGTGTCATAATAGCTTCAACCCATTTGGTAAATTAGTCTATTATAGTGATAATATACCTTGCTTTACTATATTTACTTGGTGGATTTATAGGTTTGACAAAGTCAATGCCCCATTGTTCAAAAGTTTTTTCAACTACCAAAGGTTGCAAAGGCATTTCATCTTTTTGTAGTATTTTACCCATGCATTGACATACATCACATTACTATGCTACTCTATGTGTAACCTAAAAATGATTTGGCCACCATAACCCACTCTATAACAACTTTCTAGAAGTATATTATCCAACAAAATTTCCTCCTGCTATTCCTTGGTGTGCCTCCTATAAAATTTTTGGTCATTCATGTTTTAGAATGACCCTGCACCGTACTTCATCCTTCCTTAAATGATACAAAAGCCCATTGATGATGGTGTATGGCAAAGCTCTAGTGACAAAATGTTTCTTGTCTCTTTCTTAGTAGTGTGTAGGGAATACTCCTTATCGAAGAAGTTGGAAATTGCTTCAAAAATATTAGGGATCATAGAAACACAAAATAGATGAGCATCAAGAGAATATTATTGTATTTTTTCTAGTTCTTCACCATTGTGAATCTAGCTGAAATGATCCAACCCCACATTTTATCTACCTAGATTGAAATTAATGTGACATTTAAATTCTTGAAATAACATCAACCATCTAAAAATGCATCCTCAAATTATTGTCTTATCGACTAGGTAGTGAAAAGCTTGATTAACCATGAAAAATTAAAATGGCATTGCAAGAAGATAGTGTCAAAATTTTTGTAGTACAAACACTATATCTAGTTCTTCTCTTTCAATTATTGTGTAGTTCTTTTTTACATCAGACAATTTTAAGATTGTAAAATGTATGGGATGGTTGATTATACCATATATTATATGAACAATTACAACATCAACTATGATACCCAAATCATCAATGTGCACATGAAAGGTCTTACTCTAATCTGGAAAAAAAGGATAGGTATAGTGATCAGTCTCTACTTTAGTTCTATAAAGGTTGCTTAGCACTCAAAAGTATAGAAAAAATTCACACTTTTATGTGGTAAGGATTCTAAATGAGATGAAATGGATTCATATCCTTTGATAAACTTATGATATTACCATGTATGGATAAGAAAATATTGCACTTCCATAGAGTTGACTGGTGGAGACATACTCAGAATGATTACAATTTTTGCTTGGTCTACCAAAATGCCTTCACTACATACTACATGACCTAGTATAACACCAAAAGGTGTAAAAAATAAACATTTATTTAAATTTATATCAATACACAGATCTCAACAATATTCTAAGATGAGGCACAATTTAGACAAATGTTATTTAAATAAAGAAAAGATTGCGCAGTCATTGAGATAGACTTCTAAGAAGTCATGAATGAAGTCCTTGAATGTAGTCACCATTGTGTGAGATAAAAATATAGGTGTGTTCTTAAGGAAAAAAAGGCATTACCTTATACTTAAAGGATACCCATTCTATGGCAAATGTAATTTTAGATAAATCTTATTATATGATGAGTATTTGATGATATCCATTGAAACCATGAATGAAAGAGTAAACTTCATGTCCTGTAACAGATTCCAAAAATTCATCTGTGAAGGGAATTAGGAATGGATCATTCACACATACATCCTTAAAAATATGAGAATCTCCATATACTCTGATCTCCCCTATTTTATTAGGTTGCACTACCATGGGACTAACCCAATATGCCTTTTTATAGGATAAATTATACCTACATCTTTCATTCTATCAAGTTTAGCCTTCACTTTCAACTTCATATTTGGATTCAACTTGTATGGTCATTTTTTGTGGGTTATGCGCACTCCTTGAGTTTGATATGAATTTTACTTAGGGATAGATCAAATCCTTGGACCTCTAAAAATTTAATGGGAAAGACATCTTGATAATCTCAGAGGAGTTGCATAGCTTTATAAATTTTAGCTTCTATCTAATAATCACCTATATGCACAAATTTGGGAATCTCCTCGGTTCCAATGTTTACTATATGATTTTTATTGGGTTACTAGTAAATATTATGCTTTTCTTCATTAATATATTCTTGTATCATTAATTTCCCTTCCTATTCTATAATTTTTATGTTGTGTAGCTTGTCTTCTTTAGTAGGTTCAATGCCAAGGTCCTTTACTAGTTCTACTAGCTGCTCAAGTTCAAATAGATTAGTCAAATTGGTATCACTATCAGAATCATAATATTCAATGTCCTCTTATTCATTTTGTATTCATTGGCATGTCTATGTAAGAGATTCTTCTTTTAGGGAAGCTTTATATCTTTTTAATACCAAATTGAGATCAAAATCTATGTTCTTATATGTAGTGGATTCTATCATGGTGTTTAAATCTTATGCACACCCATGGCATAAGAAATGTTTGATTTTTAGTAGTGCATTATGAACCAGAGGATTTTCATCTCTGAAAACAAATTTTTGTATGAAGTCACTCTGTACCTTCACCTAGTACTTTATCTCCCTCATGTGCTTTTGATGCACATACCATGTTGATGGTAAAGTAACAAGTGTATAATGAAATATGTGAACCCAATATTTTAAGAGCATGCATTACTTAATCCAAACTTCAACACATTTCAAAATTTGAATTTTATGACACTCACCTTCTTGGAAGAAAGGTCATTTACTTATGATGACCTAGAGTAGTTGGAACCTACTAATCATGAGTTCTCACACATCACCCCACTAAAGCTAATCATTTATATAATTTTCCCACCATGTCATTACAACTCCATTTAGAGTATAATTTAGAGCATTAACTTGATGGATGATGGTAGATACATGAACTTGTAAGCATAGAATGAATTGATTGATATCCTTAATCATATAGTACATAGAAAATTATCTCTCATGTGCAAAGACCATTCTCATAGGTCAAACTTTATGATCACCTTGAGCCCAATTGAGTAGGTGTGTGTATTAGTTTCCACTAATAGATGAATATATTTCTCAAGGCCAAGTGTCTTATCTAGTTGGCTCTATATAATCCTATATATGATCATCTACTTAATAGAGGATGTCAATTTATGAATGAGTAAGGGATTTAGTAGACATGGACGTGTAATCATCTATGATAAATTGGGTTGCCAATGGATGAGTAACTACTAGTTTAGGCCTCCATTTTTTTGATGGTTTAAAATATTGAGTGAGTAAAGATTGTACCTGAGGTTTAGTATGCTCATACAAGAAGTTACACTCAGTTGTGTGTAGAGATTTTGGGTTCTCCTCAAAGTTTACATTCATCTAACTAGTTTCTTACATGACATATGGAGAATCTAGTTTGGCCAAAATGACATAATTTTTGTGTGCCCTATTTATAGGAATGATGACAACCTTATCTCCTTGGTGTGCCTCTAGTTAATTTTGCATATTATTGATAGTCAACTAACCATCATATGCCCATTTCTTGCTAATCAACACAAGGTAATATGTTACTACTATCTTCATATTGATGACTTGAAAGTCACCTCACATGGTCATTTTTATGACTTTAATCTCAACATCTTCTATTCTACCAGTGGGATCAATTCATTCATAGTTAGTTAAGCTCAAACTTATAATTAGTTATCCAATAGACTCTCATGTAAACCTAAGAATCATATTGACTGTGTTGTTTAACTTAAAGATAGCATTTAGAATTTCATATCCTACAACCTCAATGTCAATTAATGCATCTACATCCTAAGGCTTCTTTATTTTTATGTACTAAACAAGATTTTATATCTTATATTATCCTTTTTGTACCCAATCTAATATATTATGTAGCAATTTTGTGATATTTTGAGAGATGTCTCCATTACATAGTGTGCTTAAAAGTTTCAAAAGATCTGCTAGTATAGTGACAACTCCATCCCAATACATAATGCACATGATCTATCCATACATTTGGGCATCTATTGATGACATATATCCTTTAGTAGTGTCTTTATGTTGTATTGTTTTCAACATCTATGCAACTTCATATATGAGCCCCTTTTCTATAGCTGAGTCTAGGTATTTATCCTATTTTCCTTTTTAGATTCCATGATCTTAAGGCATTTCAAGAGGAAGAAACCCTCTTTCTATTTGTTTATGTCATGTAAAAACATTTAGGAAGTCATATTAATTATGTTGCCAATTCACCATATTGACATTCCTAATGGCCTTATCCTTTCTTTTCTTTTATAAGATAAGATAATATTTTATCTTGTGTTGATCATATATGTTGTAGTATGCATAGTAAGTCTATCTTTGAGGATTCAAAGGGTAATTTTATTGCACATGATTTTAATCTTGAAATAGATAGAATTACAAATGAGGTTGTTGATAGTTATTTATTTTGCCACCTTGGTAACCTCCTTTGTATCCACCCCTAGATCCTCATCTATTGGACTAATAACCCCCTTTATGCCCTCCTTATTTTTGTATTGTGTTCCAATGTTGATGCTACTAGGAATTATCTCTAATTCTAAATTGTTGTTTCATAAGTGGTAGCATCCAACTCATTTTTTGATGATACATCATGGTTGAGCTCTAGGGTGTTGCATATTGGCATTACAGTGATGATGGTGTCCAACTGAATGAAGGAGGGGTCCAACCAATTAGACTTTGAGGCTAGTATTGTGGAAAAATAGGAATCCATTATGTACCTACTTGGGTCACATAACCTTTATAAACCTCTTGGCTAGGAATCTTTTGCTTTGTTGAGGACACTTGTTATGCAATGATGAAGAATACAATTTTGGTGATGTCCTATTTGAGTTCTTGAAAATCCCTAAAATTCTTTTCATCATGATTATGTGACTTAAAGAATTTACAATACAAATTGTGTGGGTTATTTACATACTATTGTAGGACATAGCACTACATTGCTGCATACCCTACTATTTGACATATTTCATAGAATTCTATTTTGATCTTAAGACATTCATTCATATGATGTCCTTTTTTTCTAGACTACATACACCATAGATTCAACTTAGGTTTATATACCTCATGGTATTTCTTCATTATCTTCATAAAATCTTGTAATGTGTTTTTGATCTTATAATTTATGATAGGAGCTTCCTCATGGTCTTTAATCTACTTTACTTGTAGATCAGAAGCTCTAGCATCTACTTTAGTAGCATATTAAGTTTGTACAATGGAAAATCTAATTTTAGAGTGTAGTCATTCGACAAACCACATAGATTTATCTTTGTCTATTACGTAAAATTCCACCTTATTCATAACATCATATAATTTATGATCATATTTGTAGATTGATTCTCCCAAATTCTACCTTATCTCCTTCAAGTCTTGAATAGTCTGACTTATACATTTCTTTATCTTGAACTCTATGATGAGCCATTCCTTAACCTATTATAGACTTGTCTATTAGATTTATCTATGGTATATTACCTTACGTGATCTTTTGGTTAGTTCCCATACTAACTCATACTTTTTGATAGCTTCATCAGTAATGCCCTTATCTTTCCATCTCATTTCATAAGATATAAAGTACTATTCAGGGTCTGTAGACCCATCATACATTACTAGGTTTATAAATCCTCTTATATGACCCATTATGTAAACTAGTGTCAAGGGGATCTACTGCATATCTATTATACGATAAATCTATATTTTATGCAATCTTACTTGTGACTATGAAGATTTATCTATGCACTAGGAGAGTCAAGTTCACATTTTGTTTTTGTGTGTTTCTTTCTTTTCTTTGCTTGGTTTCAACAAGTTCTATAGACTTTAAAGCCTTTCAAATTGATTTTTCTTCAATTTAGGTACCCAAAAAATGCACTTTTTTAGAAAATGGACCTTCCCAACTACTATCTTCCTATTCACCTAGTTGAAATCTTCTATTGGCATGTAATAAATTGGGTTAAGGGGATGTGTGATTTTTTGGTGAATGATTCTTTCCTACAACTTTCTTCTTCTTTTGCACTTAAACCTATGATTAATATATGACTATTTTTTAATTATTTATTAAATTCTTCATGTCTTTATTCTGATAATCCCATTCTTATAACTACATAATACATCTATCATCTAACTACTCTACTTTTATACTATTATCACCTTCTTCTTCGAACATCTCTTCTTTGTCTCATTCTTCATTACTTATTTATATCTATCAAAATTCACCATAATATTTATTAATCCTTCATTATTAATCTATTTAATCTCACTTTTCACATATTATTACTCATTCATCACCTATTTTACTACTTATCTTACCTCTACTTGTAACTACCTGGGAATTCTACTATTTGTTCCATCTGTTCTATTGTCATAGCTCATGTTCTAAATCTAGACTTTTTTTTACTCTTATTTATTTGTGTCTACATTGTATATTCAATTTTAATCCTTATAATCTCATATAATCACTACTTAATATCACATTACACACACCCCTATACACCTAAAGTGACTACTCTATATTGACTGGAGTAGGCACCATGGCCTTGTCCATAACTAACATCTTCACAAAGAGAGGTAGTCACTAAAAAATTTCCATATAATTCATTTTAAAAATAAGTCCTATGTATATTTTAAATATATATATATACTTTTACTAAAAACTTGTTTATGTATCTATTTATAGTAGTAGCAACCCAATAATCAATTGTCTGTATCTAGTCAATTTCTAATTTTTGCAACCAGTCTACCTTTTATTCATTAAAGATGATTTTTTATTATGTTCTTGGGTTAAAATAATAGTATTCAAAATATTCTAACCAATTATCTATAAATTTAGGTAACTTTCACAAAATAAAATCAGAAATTTCTCCATAAATATGTTTTTGAATGATTTCTTGTATGGTAGGACCAATCCATTTTGATGATTCCTCTATGAAATTACATACTCTTTGGTCTAACAATGTGTCAATATCTCTTTCCCCTGGTAACCATATTATCATAATTTCCTCTAGAAGGAGTGTTTCCACACTCATCACACCATTGTTATCAAAAGTTCTTGAAGCATCATAACATACTAAGGATGAGGATAGCTAGGTTGCACTTCATTGCATAGGATAGTGCATCATATTCATATAAAAGGTTAGATAATAAAATCATAGAAAGGATGAATTATTTTAAATTAAGTATAAATTAGGAAAAATTAATAATTCATTAACATATACAAAGTATTCATATTAAATTAATATATAAAGTAAGCAAAAGATTAGACATGAGAACACATGCAAGGAACAAGGTAAGAAACACAATAGGTAACCATAACTAGTAGTCTCAATTGATCTCTTCAAAAAGTGGAACTCTCTTCTTATTTAAAACATAAGTATATATAGACATTTTTAGTCTATGAATATTCATATTCTTCTCATACTCAGTGCCAAAAGAGGAATTTGTTCATATTCTAACCTATTACATGTCATGGAGATAGGATAAAATAGACATATATACAACAAACTAAGTACATAACACACTAATATAGATAAATATATTATGTATATTTACTATCTAATTTTTTCTCCCAACATTAATGAATATTTTTATTACCATTTCCATAATATTAAATACATGTAATGAATGAACCCCAAAATCAACCATACCTTCATTTAAATAGAACCCATAAAATGTTGATTTTAAACACATGGTCAATTCTAAAATGCATGGTTTTACCATTTTATAAAACCCACTAAATCCCACATAAATGAAACATCTAAACTCACATTTCCATTTAAACCATAAAAAGACTAGAGAAATGATGAAATCAAACTTGAATATTCCCACACTAGAAAAGGGACCTTGACTAGAATAGTCTACGATTATCAAGTGAAATCAGTACATCATGAACTAACATACAAAGACCTTATGGATATTCACATCGTAGGACTCCTTTTAAGAGACAATGGATAGGTTTCACTACCCTAAAATCCTAATGTTGGTGAGTTGTGCCAAATAACATGTCAACTAATTACTTACAAACTCACACTCTAATTTCTCTAACCCATGTTCAATATTTTTGAGTCATAAATGGTGACTCATTTCTACTTACTATATCCACAAATTTTAAAACTAAGTCCTAACAACTAAGCTAAAATTTTAAGAAGTTTTCATGCACATCTAAGTTTTGTGCCACATGTGTATCTAAACACTTATAAACTCATTGTACTAACATATCACACTAATGAATATCATACTCACTTGAGGTGGAGAGAGAGTATTGAGTATCAACTAGGTTAGTTGCGTAGGGATGTCATTCACTTGTTACTATGTTATTAAATATATTATTAGCATAGGCTAGTACTTAGACTACTCCTAACATTTTTTTATATCATAATTTAACTATAGACTTATACTTGTTAATTTATTTACATAAACAAATATTCATAAATGATTTATAAAATACTAAAAATTTCCACATAATAAAATGAATGAGTATAAAATTACTTGATAAATATTATGCTTCCATTAATTGTGCTCATAACATAGAACATGAGTTCATATAATTCACTAACACTAGTTTTATATTCCAATAACATAATAGTAACAACTATCATCTATTTCATTAAAAGAGGAAACAAAAATATTTTAAAATTTTAAGCACCACATTGTAGTCACAATACATTAATAGGAATCTTGATATGTGCACAACTACTTTCTATAAATATTAGTCATAATTGATTTACATTGAATGTCAATTTGTACACAAACTCCTAGATTAATTCCATGATGCACTAGATTTGATCCAAGATTTTGTCTTATTTTTCTTCCTCAATGGAATCACTGTAGTAGCTTAGCTATTAGATGCTCTATAATATGTAAAACTTCCCTCTTGATCCTTTCACTCCTTATTATGTGCCAACTAATGTGTTACCTTATACTCATTTCAATATTTGGTCAATATTCTATTGAGTGATCCTAGGTAGAACACTAATAATTAACACATACTTACATGTTGTAGTTTCCCTATTGGAATTATTTATTATGAATGATGTGTGTAAAACTTATGCATACTCTGCACCTTTACATTCTCAAAATGCACATTTCAAAAATTAGCCAAAATTAGGGTCTAATACTCTTTAAAACCTTAATCTTCATTTCCATTTGGTTTTCAACAAGACCCTTAAAAATGTTAAACTTATTGAAAGCCCTATGATTATTATTAATAAATTATACACAGTCTTCCTCAAGTGGTCATTATAAAATAAACATATTATAAATATTTGTTTTTTTTATGGAACCTTCACAAGTCTAACCACATCTTTATGTATTAAGTACAAAATCTTGTCTAATCTAATCTAATTACTATGAAACTATACTCAAATGTGCCTTCCATATATACAATGTTTAAGAAAATAAAATATAAATCCTAATAAAAAACTCCTTCAACCATATATTTATATTTTTAGTTTGGAAGGAATTTTTTTCCAATGTATCCCATCCTCGATGCCAAAGCATTATATTTCTTATAGGTAGAATAGGGGTTTAATTTTATTAAAATAGAGCTATTACACCCATCACTTATAGTGATTTCCTCAAACTTTAAAAATGTTATAGTGTAGACACCCCTTTACAATACCCTATATACATAAACCATCTTGTTTTTATAATTATCAAATACTACTTGCACACCCATGTCATTCATATTGTGTACCAAAATTAGATTTCTATCCAAACTTAGAATGTGTAGAACACTAAAGATCTTTTAAACCTTCCTTTTTTGAGCATCACCTTGAGTATTACTAGACCTATGATATTATATGTCTACTTTTATCCTAGGAATACATCACCTCCATTAATAATTTCATATTCACAAAACCACTCCATATAGGGAGTCCTATGAAATAAGGCACTTGAGTCAATGAACCATATAATGTGGTATGCATGTGTACTTGAATTTTAAAAGAATAGATCCCCCATGTATTCAATGTAGGTATTAATTTTTTAAAAATTTGAATCATCATATGAATTACCCTTTTCAACCTTTTTATATCCTATAATCCTTATTAAAATACCCAGTGTTACCATAATTCTAGCATTTCCTCATTTCTCCCTAGAGTTTTAGATTTACCTTTAGAATTCAATTGTATTTACATTGATTTTTTTTTTAATTATCTATTTGCAATGAAATTTAATAAAAAAACATGTTGACTCTCCAAACCCCCCCCTCCCCCCCCGATAAGTGTTTAACTCATAAGGAATGCATGAGAAGTTGCATGCTTATGTAGTGTCAAGTTCCCTAAAAACAACTTTGTGTAGACACTTCCAATCTACACCTACACCATTATGGTGCACAAGTCAGAATGTACAAGTCTCCCCAACTTAAAATAGTGAAATATCAATGTGTAGGTAGTAGTTCCAAATCATGAAAAGTGTGTTCAAGATCTTCAATCTCTTGCACACTCTTAATAAAAGACTTCCATGTGACTGAATGGTGAAGTCTTGTGCTAAGTCATAAATTTTCACACCTATGACCTTCACAAGCTCACAAATTCACTACATAGCTAGGACATAGATTAAAATTCACAAGTGTGCACCCCAAGTATACATTTCTTCATGCACTCTACTCTAGGGGGTTATCACACTCAAATGGTGAAGTTTTGTGCCTAAATGCAAAGATTTGCACCTACAAATTCATAATTTGTAGGCTAAATTCTAAGTCACAAACCATATCTCTCATATATTTGTAGCTCTTAAATTAATCCCACACACATGTATAAGTAAGATATACCTAAGTCAAAGGCATGTGCATAGTTCAATGTGCACATGTTCTTCAAATAAAGGCATGTACTCCCATCTATGTAGACTCTTTATGTGTAACTTGCATAAAGCTAAACACACATAATCTAGTGGACACATGGTCCCAAAAGATAGTGTGAGGTTTTATTACAACATGAACATAGATAACATGAAAATATCTAAGAAATATTTTTTTAGTCTTACATCAACATGTTTATCTAGGTGGATCCATAGGTGACCACCATAAATAAAGATGGTAGCTAAGCTCAATTGGAAATTGATGCATCCAATATATTTTAATACAAATGTGGTTATTAGAGTGTCATACAATGATAACAAGTATCCCTTGTATGCATAAATTCCTTTCATTTATAGATGGACATATGGATCTATGAGTGATCTCCCAACTACTTCACTGATCAAAT
The DNA here is from genome assembly GCA_037957365.1 of Torreya grandis. Classification (NCBI taxonomy): domain Eukaryota; kingdom Viridiplantae; phylum Streptophyta; class Pinopsida; order Cupressales; family Taxaceae; genus Torreya; species Torreya grandis. The sequence continues at coordinate 1,767,598 of JARHVA010001716.1, forward strand.
TATCAAACCCAAGTTGAATAAGCATGGATCATAGAAGTTATTATGAATAATTTGATGATCTTGATTAACCATGGGATCTAGGCACTATTTGTAATTTAATTTCCTATCTACCACATCTAATGGTGAATTAATTATGCAGGGCCTTGCCCAGTACTATATAAACCTTAATTTTTATTATAAAATGTTCAACATTTTTAGGCATCATAACACTATTGAAATCTTCCCTCCAAGAGCCCTCTTCTAGCATTAAAAAACTCTAAACATTAGAATTTATAATATTTCCTTAGACATTTAAATTAATAATAATTTATTTACTTCTATTTATGCTTTACGTTCTATGTGAATTTTATGGTTGTTGATCCTTGCCTATGGATAGTTGTCCCTCTCATTACCATCTTCCTTTCACCCTCTGTACAAATTGAAAGTATTTGTAAGTCTCATGTTATGTATACATGGTTTTATGTATACATTATATATGGACTATTTTCCATCCCCCCTAACACTACATTATGTTCCCTTACCTCCATGTGAAACACTTATGCAGTGCACCCAACTTGAAGATTTTATATCCAGTCTATTAATCTTATTATGTCATTAAGTGGGTGAGGTGCTTGCTATATTATTTATGAATCACATTTTACATTCCATCAACCCTATTACATTTTCTCTACCTTTTCCTTTTATAAATTTTAGGTTTAGTTCTAGCTATATATTTTATTATGCTCTTTATAGGTATGCGTGTTGGTCAAACTAGGTGCACTAGAATAGAAATAAATCAACCTACTCTATAGGTTCATCTCAAGGAGTGAAAAATTCACACACCTTGGGTATGACCCCATTATTACAATGATAAATTAAATCTCTCTCTGGCATACAAGTCCAAGGTGATAGGTGTGGAAGAGTTGCATGCTAGCACACATGATATCCCTTCACACGTGAGTGCACATTTCAAGTGATAATAATTTTTGGCACACCTGATGGGACTCATTCAAAAGGATATCTAAGGAAATTAGTTCTACTCTTAGTAATTTAAATGTTGAAGACACTCTGTATATCACTTGGTGACTCTAAATTCCTAATACACTAGTTTAAGTACCTAAAGTATGTCTTTTCATGCCTAATTTCATTAAAATTCTACTATTATACCTTCCTAGTTCCCATATCAGGCTAAGAGTGCTTTAAATTTCATCCAAAATTATCTTGAAATAATGAGGTATCACTCTTTGCATAGTGTTACCCCTTCTACTCTAGTTCAACCTTATTTAAAATTGCTCACTCTACTAATCAGCCTTATATAAGCCATGTTGTTCCAATTCAACTCTATTACCTTTTAACTAGTCCCAATAAAGCATTAAGGATACCCTTATGGATTTTACTTGGCATATGATGAATTTTTATGGGTAATTGGATTATATTAGATGGTAGAAAGAGATTGCTTACCGAGCTCACATTCACTAATAGTAAATAAAAGAGCAAAAAAGGTATTAAGAAGAATGTTTGGCTAGTAAAATCACAAGCAAGGAGGAATATATGTGATAGTTTTGCATGAAAGTGTAAGATATTGGCTCCCAATAAATCCCTTCAATCCATAGATATAGGTAGGATTCTCTTTTAATCATAGACCAACCTATGAAAAGAGAAGCTTCAACACTCAATATTCCAAAATTTAGGTAAGGAAGCCTTTTTAGCCTTTCATTAAAACTCTTAGTCTTAAAATCCCAAGTTTTATAGGTTCCCCTTCTACAAAGAAGCCTACAATGATGACCACCATAAATCCCATTCTTCCGTAGGAGCCTCAACTTTAACCTCAGTAGCATTATTGGACCCAACGTCATGTTTTAATGATGTTAAGCCTTGTTGAGGCCTCCCATTATTTTCCAATTAAAGATTACTTCTATCCTACCAACTCCATTTTCAAAGGAGGTCCAATTATGTGGAGAAAAATTAAGATTGCATGAATGAAGAGAAGATAACTTTAAGTAAAGATGAGGAAGAGATAATTATTGGTATCCCCCTCTATGCCACTATAATATAGAAATCAAATCTACTATAAGAAGAAGAGTGTAATTAGATGGATTAATAGGTTGGTGAACATATGGACAAGGATGGGGAAAGGAGTTTAAGCAAGAGAAAGGGGAAGGAGTTGTCAAGTTGTTTGATGATATAACACCTTACACTATACAAGAAGAGCTTGAAGCTAAACAAAACCTCTAGGAGGGGTATGCACTTTAAGAGGTATGCCTTGACCAACTCAAGATTAACATGTAGGTATAATCATAATCATAAGAATAATATTCCTTTTGGGATGAGATAGAGAAATTTTTTTTAATAGAGAAATTTTGTTTAATACTTAGAACCAAATAAGCACCATTAGAGGAAGAGGCTCATGAGAGCATGAATCCAAGCATCATAATAGGTTTGGCATCCTATCACATACATGAAAATGAATCTCTTGTGCCCATCCCTATTAAGACAAAGTAGTAACATCAAGAGGATGAGGAACAATGGAACTCCCAGCCTATTGAGGATTTCAAAGTTCTTAGTAGGCAGACCAAGCTTAGCAATCAACACAAAGGCATGGATTAAAATTTAGTATCAAATGGACTTTAGGTCCACTCCATAGGGCACTCCACAGGGGAATTTCTAAAGGACAAGGTGGATTTGGAGGATAAGTTACAAATAAATTAGGGGTAACCTATTCATTTCATAAGGTTTTTAAACATTAAGATCGATCCTCCTAAACTTTAGAATTCTTAACATAAACTAATAACATAGATAGGCACAAATATGTTTACAAGAGATTAGTTCAACTTTGAATACATATACCACCCAAGTGAGAATCTTATGCTTAATTTTATAGAGGCATCCATTAATAAGGAACTTAGGTAGGATACCTTTCATAAATAATTCTTAAAATCAACTTGAACACACCTTTTTCATAACATTCTAATGCCCACCCACCTTCGTTCATCACATGACAACATGCTCATCACCAGCAAAGGTGACTTAAGAGGCTTTTGTTTTAATCCAGGTAGGCCAATGTCTCTATTTTTAGTTTTTATATAATAGATTAGTTGTTTTTATTTTCCTTAAGTGCTTACATGCACATATAGGTAGTCATAGATTATTTTGTTATTTTCCTTTTCCCTAAGTGTTTTGACATAGTTTTTATTTTGTATCCACTTTTATATTCTTGTGTTTTGAGGAAGGTCACATCTCTTCAATTATTCAATGATGATCCAATCAAACTACCAAGTATTTAAAGTGTGTAAGGGTACACAGTGAAGGCAATTGCATAGAGGCATGCACATGAATCCAAGGTAGAGAAGTGAGCACAATAATTGCACCATCAAGGTGGATGAATGGATTTCATGATTCAATGACTCTAGACCTAATGGATTATTTCAAGGCTATTATATTCCCACTTAGTAGGCAAATAGCCCACATAGTTCACCAAAAGTGTTGGCTCTCTAAGTAATCCCCCATCAAGAACTAAACTCATGTGCACTTGCACAATTTTGAGTTCCCTAAAAATAATTATTCACATAAATGTTTCCCATCTGCTTTAGCACTCAATAGTCAACATGGTTTCACACATCAATTAGTATTAATTTACACCTATGAGGAGTTTATAATGTAGTCCCCATGTAAATATCCTTGACCAAACCAATATGGAATGCAATTAAAATTATGAAGGTCTCCATAGCTTAAAAGAGTGCAAGAGAAAAGTAAAAATTAATTAATTCCAAATCATGAAAATCATGCTAAATATCTTCAATCTCTTATGTTCTCTTATTCAAAGATTTCCCCATGACTGAATGGTGGAGTATCATGCCAAGTCATAGAGTTTCACATCTACACCCTTCACAATCTCATAGATATATTGCATAAACATGATGTAGATTTTAATTCACAAGCGTGTAACCCAAGTATACATTTACTTATGTATTCAAATCTAAGGGGGTTATCACACTCAAATTGTGAAGTCATGTGCCTAAACACAAAGATTTATACCTATTGACGCAAGATATTGCACCCTTGGTAGGAGACTGAGCTCCTGCCTTCTCCTCGCAACTATGGAAACTCCCCTCTCACCTGTGGGACTGGCAAAGCTAGAGGGGAGAGTCTCTAGATAAGGGATAGCTCCCTTTGATGCATCATGTTCATTCCAAAAAGTGCTAATATAGGTATATATATACATCTATATAATGGGGGGGATGAAAAGGGAAAGGAGATTACATGAAAACAAACTACTCTAAAGAGGTGATGCACCAAAATAAGTTGACCCTCTCACATCCACAATCAGGATCAGACAAAAACAACATACATACACTTCAGACTTGGCAAAAGGACTAGGCTACAAGAAAATGGCAGGGAGGTTCTCATGAAAACATAGGAAAAGAGACTCACCAAGATGCTGTGAAATACACACTTTAACTTCCTCTGTTCTATACTTCCAAATAGAGCTCTTCTCCTGTCAGCTAAAAAATGGTGCCTTGTAGATAACTGGTGTGTTGGTGTTGAACCTGTGAGAGCATCAAAAGATAATGACTAAACACAAATTAACACTCAGGACATACACAGAATATCTATCCAAGAAGAGGTAAAAAACTGCGTTTATAGATTTAGGTGGAAATTTTAACAGGGCTTCACCTTGTAAAAATGTGGAAGATCCCTTTACAAATGACAAGTTCACAATATATATGAGAAGCAAGGAGGCCCATTTGGTGCTCCTTGTTTACAAGTGGCCTATCACATCCCTCATTGGGAAGAGGAAAACATTATTGCCAATGTCATCTTTCTAGAAGAGGCCTGCTATAACCATGTTGTATAATCACCAAATTTGACTTTGGCGTTTGAGAATTAATGTGGAAACATAGGCTGCACCTCTTTTTTGCAAATAGATTGAGATTTGTCCCCTTTTAAAATGCACAAGCCATGCCATTTGTTTTTTGCACCATTTGGGAATTGTTAGGCAATAAATCACCTTCCCCTTGCCACTTAGACTGCATTGTCTCTTTTGCACCTTGTCATTCTCCTACTTTGTCACTTGGGATTTTATCCTTTTCCTATTTTTTCTCTTCTGGCTCCTTCGGCCCTCAAGGGTGAACATTAGGGTGGGTCATTACATTCTAGGCTCCTGGTTAGTGCTCTTTCATTTGAAAACAAATGGCTACTTCACTTTGCTAATTTTGACATCCTCTGGGACATCACCGTCCCCATCACAACGTCAGTCAGGCCTTCATTGGCTTTTCAGGCACTTCTTTGGTTTCCTCAAAAATCATCTTAACATTTCCCTGAGGTGAAAGTGACCCTTTGCCCTTTTGAAAGTGTCCCTTTTGTGTTGGCCAAGAGTCCCCCGTAAGGGCACCTGTCCTTCGGGGTCCTTTGGCGGGACACTCCATTGCCTTGGTTTAAATGAATTATCCCCAAGTTCCCATGGACCTTTGTGTCTGTGGATGATTTCCTCGTAGACAAAAGTCCATGGATGTTTTCCCATAGATAATCTATCCATAGATGATTTCCTGTAGACATTTTGTTTGCAGATATCTTGCCCAGGCCATTTGCTTTAACTTTGGACTGCAGCCAAATTCCTTCAAACTTTTTATTTGAAGGAATTCCTTTAGGAAAAAAGTCTAAAGGAATTTAGGGCTTAAAATAAAGATAAACTTTAAACAATGTTGGGGCTTACCCAGTCTTTTCCATTGAAGTGTCTGCCCTCTACATGGGTATGAACTTAGACTAAGATGATGAACCAATTGGAGAACTAATGAACCAGGGGCCGAACCAATGAACCAGGCCTATCTGAACCTTGAAGATGAACCAAGTGCCGAAGAACCAAGAGGCCAAACCAAAGAACTGAACCAACTAAAAAACCATGGCATGGACTTGTGCAACCTAGAAATGACTGGCTTTGAAAAGCAAGGGAAGAAGGTGAACGATTTTGGCCTATGGGCAAAAATTGGTCAACAGATTGGCAACTCATAGGGGAATCATGCCTACTATGCATAAATACCAGTTGCCTTGTAGTCCATTAGGCATGGAGTCAGATGGTGATTTAAAGAATCAGCAATAGCTCTGATAAATCTTAGAACCAATCACGCAGATCAACCTCTAAGGAAATGAAAACACACACAAGACTAAGAAAACTACTACTTTTGCAAACTACACTTAGGGAAAGCAAGAAAAGAAACTGAAAACAAACTACTATATATAACTAACCAGGAATGTTTGTCTTCCTCTTGGATTGAAGGGAAAATTTCTTAAGTCCCCTTCTTGTCAAGAAGACTTATGGCACCAGGAAAGTAGATGAATGAAAAGGATATTTGGTGATCTACTCCTCTTGCCTATCACTTGAGTCAGCTAGTATCTGAGTGGATCGAAATCAAACATGCTTTTGACATATATATACTATGCTTGTCCTTGGAAGCCTATTGAATGTTGTTCCCTCATATTGGTGCTTCTCACTAATAAATCAATGGTTACTGGCTCATCACCACAACCACTTTGATCTGTGCATTCCCTCTATAATGTATCATGGTCTAATTTGTTTCCTTTTGCCTCGTTGAAAATCTTGTCAGACTCGTCCTCTGCTTCCTTTTGGCCTTCTTAAAGAAGGGTGACTGTGGTGATGTCTAAAATGGACTCAAAACATGGTTTCTCATCCCACAAAACATTACCTCTCTATTTAAATCTCTCTTCTGCAAGGCATTCCTCCAAGAAGATAGACCTTTCCTTTTCCTCCTTGCTGATCAGGATCTCTAGATGTTCAGAGGTATCCTCCTGATCCTCCTCTAACTCAAGTTCCTTGGTGTAGTCATCCTCCTCATCAAAGTAGCAATGAAATTCATCAAAAAGAGGGGAAGAGATATCACCATGCATTTGTTCCACCTCATATTTTTGGAACATTTGCATATATGCAAGACTTGCGTCTTCTCCATTGCTGATAAGGTCTTCACAAGGAGCATGGATGATGATTTCTTCTTCATTGTCACTCATGATATCCTCCTAAAGAGCTACAGATCGGATCTTCTACTCGTCACTCACCTCTTACATAATAGGTTCCTCCTTGAGAAGGGGTGAAGTGGAGAAAACATGTGGAAGAGGAGGTAGTCCTTAAGCTAGAATCGAATGATTCTCCTCCTTCCACTTAATCAACACTTCATTTCTATCAGGTATGGCCTGATTTCTCTCTTGGAAATGTGTAGGTGGGGTGTGTTTAGACATGGAATGTGTTGTTTGGTCTGAACCATCCATCACACATTTGTTGAAGAATTTCTCTTTGGATTCCAACTCTGCTATTCTCCTAGCTAGGTCTTCCTGGAAAAGCTTTTCCTGGAGGTCATCAACATTATCATGAGCAAGAGTAGCCTTAGCTTCTTCAAGGTTTTGAGAAAAACCTTGCTTCTCTTCCTTCAAGCCCCATGATTCTACTATTTTTGCCCAGTTCAATATTTTGGAATTGGGATTTTGCTCCTGTGAACAGGCAGCAACTTTGTTTTCTCCAAGGTCTTGGGGCTCTTTTGCAAGGTCTAGAAGTTTTAACTCTCCTTTAAGAAGCAGCTTCATCCTAGCCTCTAAATCTTCAATTTATTTGGCTAGATTGTCTTAAAAGAGTCTTTCTTGGAGGTCACCAGCATGATCCTCTTCAAATCTCTGGGCTGGTTCCTGGCAATCCTTCCTCCAACCTAGAATCTGCATATCACGTTGAAAAACTTGGGGAGGCTGAGGAATGTGAGGAAGAGACTATTGATGCATTGGAAGAGTCTGTTGAAGAGGGACGCACTGGTTGGTGGTATTCCCCCCAATGGAAGATTCATGATCTAATGATTTTAGAAGGTTCATCTCCATGGGAGTTTATTCTGATGCCATTTGGTGTTGGAAAGCTAGGTGCATAGGATTGGGAGCATATACATTTGATGAGCTGGAGTGAGCAAGTGCAATCTAATTGAAAAGATTTGGCACAAAAGAGGGGGCTTTCTTCAAATTAAGAGGGGGCACAAAAGGTTGACTACCTTGAATAAATGGATTTCTCCATTTTACTACCTCCTCTTCCATGGATTATAAGGCATGTGCTTGCCTAAACAAGCACTCCTCATTATATGTTAGCTCTTGCTGATATATGTACTGCTCCTCTAGTATGTTAATCTCCAATTCTAGGGCCATTTATTTTAACATTGTAGGGCAAATAGGAGAGCCACTTGAGGGGATTGCATGAATATCTAGAGCCTGATTATATTCACATGAAGGAAACCAAAACCCATGATTTTGCGTAAAGGAAATATACATACAAAAATGATTCTTGATGGCACTAGGCTGCTTAACTAGTAGATTTAACTCAGAGTCACTAGATGCTGAAAATATTTGATTTACTATAATAACACCAGCATCAATCCTAAAACCTTACTGCATTGTAAAATTGTAGTCCCATCGGGCGTGCCAAAACTATTGATGCAAGAGATTGCACCCTTGGCAGGAAACCGAGCTCCTACCTTCTCCTCACAACTATGAAAACTCCCCTCTCACTTGTGGGACTAGCGAAGCTAGAGGGGAGAGTCTCTAGATAAGGGCTAGCTCCCTTTAATGCATCATGTTCATTCTAACAAGTGCTAATATAGGTGTATATATATATATAATGGGGGGATGAAAAGGGAAAGGAGATTGTAGGGAAAAAAACTACTCTAAAGAGGTGATGCACCAAAATAAGTTGACCTTCTCACATCCACACTCAGGATCAGACAAAAACAACATACATACACTTCAAACTTGGTAGAAGGACCAAGCTAAAATAAAATGGCATGGAGGTTCTCATGAAAACACAGGAACAGAGACTCACCAAGATGTTGTGAAATAAACATTGTAAGTAACTTCCTCTATTTTATACTTCTGAATAGAGCTCTTCTCCTATCAACTACAAAATGGTGCCTTGTAGATAATTGGTGTGTTGGTGTTGAACCTATGAGAGCATCAAAAGATAATGACTAAACACAAATTAACACTTAGGACATACACATAATATCTATCCAAGAAGAGGTAAAAAATTGCATTTATAGATTCAGGTGGAAATTTTAGCAGGGTTGCGCCTTGTAAAAATGTGGAAGATCCCTTTATAAATGACAAGTTCACAATATATATGAGAAGTAAGGAGGCCCATTTTGTGCTCCTTATTTACAAGTGGCCTATCATGTCCCTCATTAGGAATAGGAAAACACTATTGCCAATGTCATCTTTCTAGAAGAGGCCTGTTGTAACAATGCTGTATAATCGCCAAATTTGACTTTGGCATTTGAGCATTAATGTGGAAACATAGGCTATGCCTCTTTTTTGAAAATAGATTGAGATTTGTCCCCTTTTAAAATGCATGAGCCACGCCATTTTCTATTTGCACCATTTAGGAATTATCAGGCAATAAATCACCTTCCCCTTGCCACTTAGACTACATTGTCTCTTCTGCACCTTGTCATTCTCTTGCTTTGTCACCTAGGATTTTGTCCTTTTCCTATTTTGTCTCTTTTTGCTCCTTTAGCCCTCAAGGGCAAACATTCTTTTGGGTCGATGCATTCTATGCTCCTAGTTAGCACTCTTTTGTTTGAAATCAAACAACTACTTCAGTTTGATAAATTTGACATCCTCCGGGATGTCACCGTCCCCATCACAACACCAGTCAGGCCTTCATTGGCTTTTTAGGCACTTCTTTGCTTTCCTCAAAAACTATCTTAACATTTCCTCGAGGGGAAAGTGACCCTCTTCCCCTTTGAAAGTGTCCCTTTTGTGTTGGCTGAGAGTCCCCTGCAAGGGCACCTGCCCTTCGGGGTCCTTCGGTGGGACACTCCATTGCCTTGGTTTGAACAGATTACCCCTGGGTTCCCACAAACATTTGTGTCTATGGAAAATTTCCCCATGGACAAAAGTCCATAGATGTTTTCCCATAGACAATTTGTCTGCAGATGATTTCTTACGAACATTTTGTCTGCAGATACTTGCTCAGGTCATTTGCTTTAACTTTGGACTGCACCCGAATTCCTTCAAACTTTTTGTCTAAAGGAATTCTTTTGGGCAAAAAGTTCAAAGGAATTTAGGGCTTAAATAAATTTAAACTTTAAACAATGTTGGGGCTTACCCAGTCTTTTCCATTTAAGTGTCTGCCCTTCGCACGGGTATGAACTTAGACTAAGCTAGTGAACCAATTGGAGAACCAATGAACCAGGGGCCGAATCGATGAACCAGGCCTGTCTGAACCTTGAAGATGAACCAAGTGCCGAAGAACTAAGAGGCTGAACCAAAGAACTATACCAACTAAAAAACCATGGCATGGACTTGTGGAACCTAGAAATGACTGGTTTTTAAAAGCAAGGGAAGAAGGTGAACAATTTTGTCCTATGGGCAAAAATTGGTCAACAATACCTACAACTTTATAATTCATAAGCTAAAGTCTAAGTCATATGCCATTTCTTTAATAGACCTATCTCTCCTGAAGGATTCCCATGTGCACCTATATGAAAGATACATCTCATTTAAAGCTATGAACATAGTTTAGTGTGTACATATTATTTAAATAAAAGCACATGTTCATATCCATGAAGACTCCCTATGCATAAATTATGTAGATTTTAGTGTACACAATCTAGTGTGTACATGTTCCCTAAAGATAGGTTTGTATGAGGTTTTATTATAACATGTGTAGAGATGACATGGAAATATCCAAGAAAAATGTGTGGATTATCATGTTAATAAGCTATTCTAAGAGGATTAATAGGTGACCTTCATAAATAAATATGGTAGATGAGCTTGATTGGATATGTAATGAGCCTAATCTAAAACAATTTGAATAAAAATGTGGCTATTAGAATGTCAAATCATGATAATATGTCTCTCTTGGCTACTTAAATTCCCTTCATTCACATACACACATGTGGATCCATGAGTGACCTTCTAGCTACTTCCATGATCATATTATCAAACCTAGGTTGAATAAGCATGGGTCATAGTATTTATTACAAATAATTTTATGACCTTGATCAGCCTTAGGTTATAGAAACTATTTTGAACTCAAGTTTATATCTACCACCTTCAATGGTGAATGGATTATTTAGGGCCTCACCTAGTGTTATATAAACCCAAATTTTTATTTTAAAAATGGTTGACATTTTTAGGAATCATAACACTACTAAAATTTTCCCTCCAAGATCCCTTTAGTGGTATAACAAATCTATAACCATTCAATTTTATGATATTTCCATATACCTTAAAATTAATAAGAACTAATTTACTTATCTTCTTGATTTGTGTTCTACGTGTATTTCATGGTTGTTGATCCTTATCTATGGATAGTTTTTTGATATGTATCTAGGGACATGATATATTAATGTATATGGGTTTATGGAGATGTTGATATTTGGCACACATCCCCCTTAGTTAGTTATATGGGTCCAATATATTAAGATAATTGAGTAACTTGTGGAATTACTGTATTGGGTAATGGTTGACCTACATTGGAATTAAGAGGTTACCCATCTATTGTTAGTTAGATAGATGGTTATATAAAGGAGATGATTATCATTATAAGGAATCAAGTAAGCATTGTGTCTTCTATTATAAGAGGATATTAGAGGTTGTCCCGTTGAAGAGACATTATGGAGTTATTCCTTTCTAAATGAGTATTATATGGTGTTACCCTACCTTAAGCGTATTCTATTTCTACATATATTTCATATTTGGACATCTTGGTCCACCAATATATATTGTGTTATGTTGATCTACATTATATTATACATTATTTCCAATTATTATAAGTGTGGATCATAAAAAGTGGTATCAGAGCTTTGATTTGGGTAATTTGTGTGGAGTGAAACCCTATTTTTTTGGAATCATCAATATCTTTCAATACATTGAAAATTTTTGTACAATGTTTTCACTAGATATGAAGAATATTTCAAGTAAATCTCTAATAAAAAAATGATTGTTTATGATTAGTTTTGAGGGAGGTATTCATATTTTATGGTTTGTACTCAATTTGTTATACCTTCTGAAATATAAGGAAATTTTTGGTGAAATTTTTACTGATGTTGTATCATAATATAGGAAAGATACAAAAAAAATTAGATTTTTTTGATATGTTTGGAGTGAGTTATTATGATTTTAGGGTTTATAATATATTCACTCTATAAACTGAAATTTGTGAAATTTTCTTAAAGAATTTTTCCTAAAGTTCCACTATCATAAGGCAAATTTACAATAAAAAATTGGGACTATTTTGATTAGTTTTAAATAATTTATTGACATTTTAGGGTTTTGTGAACCTTAGTTTTTTTTCTATGGGTCATGAAGTTGTAAGTATTTTTAGGGGAAGATGATATTTATTCTAGATAATGGTGGATAATTTTTAAGGAGAATAATAATAAAATAATTTTATGGCAAACACAATTGTCTCTTTATTTGTCTAGGCCTACACAACATTGGTTTAATCATTTAATCTTCACATAGAAGTATTCATGGGGAAAAATGGAATAGGTCTTCTTAGATAAATGGGATATAAAAGAAAAAGAGGATGAGGAAGAGGAAGAGGAAGAAAATAATGATAGTAATGAAGAAGAGAATGAATATGTTGAAGAAGAAAAGTTAGTGGAATAAAATAATGACAATGAGGAAGAACATTCAAGTGAAGAAGAAGAAGAATTGGATGATAAGGGTTCAAATAATTTGGCTCTAAAAAAATCTGAGTCAATTTTTCAATATCATGTATGCATTAAAAATAATAAGGTTGTTGTGTCCATAAACCCTACCATTAAATATAACTTCATCAACATGAATATGGACAAGCATCTACATGTTCAAGTAAAAAATATCAAGGAGGTTCAAGTAGATGGTAAGAATATTTGAGTGTTTGAAGATTTGAAGCTCATTATGGACAAATATGTTTTAAATTAATATTTGTATGCTTTAGATATGGATGATGTGGATATGGTTCTTGGATATCCATGGTTAAATACTTTGGGAACAATCAATATTAATGCTTATAAAAATTTCATGCAGTTTTGGTATAGGAAAAAGAAGGTCACTTTACAGGATATCATAGTGGGAAAGGTACCATTAATAGTCAAGGCAGATCATGAGAATGAGATTGAAACAAGTGATAAATATCATGTGAAAGATTCACATGAAGACATAGATGAATAAATAATACAATCAAATAAAAACACTTCATCTACTCAATAGACAAAGGAAACACTAAAGCAAAAGGTGGAAGAGGTAGAAGAAAAGGTTGATAAGGTCAAAGTATTAGAAAAAGTTGAGGTATATAGACACCTACATCATCATGAGATGAAAAACTCATGGATCCATGAGAGGAAAAAATCATGGAGCCATGTGAGGGAGTGTCATAATAACAATCACTTTTTCTATAAAATAAATCAGCATTCTAATAACTATGGCTATGCATAGAAGCCAAAAAATACCTACTATGGTCATGGATGGAATCAGAGTAGTGTAGTAGAATATGGTACATGGAATAACAAGAGGAATAATTATATATATATATATATATATATATATATATATATATATATATATATATATATATATATATATATATATATATATCAAATCTGTACAATTATGATCATGAATGGAATTAGAGGAGCACAATGGAATTTGGGAACAATCTTGAAGATATATCACCTACCAAGATCACATATGGATGGCTAGTTGATCTAGATTGGAGAGAAGTGTGTCATGATTTGAAGCACACTCATTATTTCATTTCTTCCTATGTTTTGGGGATGAAACATGTCAAGGATGGAATTAATAATATGTATCTAGGGACATGATATATTAATGTATATGGGTTTATGGAGATGCCAACATGTGGCACAATCTCTCTTAGTTAGTTATATGGGTCCAATTTATTAGGATAATGGAGTAACTTACAGAATTAATGTATTGGGTAATGTTTAACCTACATTAAGATTAAGAGGTTACCCATCCATTGTTAGTTAGATAGAGGTATATATAAAGGAGATGATTATCATTGTAAGGAATCAAGTAAGTATTGAGTCTTCTATTGTAAGAAGATATTGGAGGTTATCCCCTTGAAGAGATATTGTGGAGTTATTCCTTCCTAAAGGAGTAATTTATAGTATTTCCCTACCTTAAGGGTATTATATTTCTATATATATTTCATATTTGGACATCTTGGTACACCAATATATATTGTGTTGTGTTGATCTACATTATATTCTACATTATTTCCAATTATTATAAATGGGGATCATAACATTTCCCCTCTCATTATCATCCACCATCTCCACTCTATGAAATACTAAAAGTATTTTTAGGTATCATGTTGTGTATACAAGGGTATTCATAGGCATTATCTATGGGCCATTTATTTTTCCTCCTAATGTTGCATTGTGTTCCCTTACCTCTATGCAAAACACTTATGCAGTGTGCCTTATTTCAAGATATTATATTTAGTTTGTTATTCTTATTATGTCATTAAGTAGGTGATATTATCACTCTATTCTTAGTTCATTACCTTTTACATTCCATAAACCCTCTTATCTTTTATCTCCCTTTTCTCTTTATCATGTTTAGGTTTAGTGCTAGATGTAGATTTCATTCTGCTCTTTGTAGGTCTATGCATTGGTCCTAAACCAAGTGCATCTAAAATAAAAGGAATTTTAACTAATATATAAATTCATCCTAATGATCTAAAGGGTCCCACACTTTATCAAATGATCCCATTTTTACAATGAGACATTGAATCACTTTTTAATGTGCAAGTCTAAGGTGCTAATCATAGAAGAGTCACACACCATCATGTGCAAGATCCCTTCATACATGGGTGCACATTTTGAGTGATAACATAACCTTCATTTGATAATCCTAAAATTATATTCATATCATTTCCTCTTATACTATATTTTTGACCAAATCCTCAAGATTTAATGTAGATGCAATTATACTAATTTACATAACAAGGTTATCCCATGAATCAAGTAAAGAACGTAATAGAGTATTACAATTTTATTATTCATCCATTTTAATCTCAACTAAAAGAAATTAAGTTACCATAGTATTAAACACATTTATATGATATAGTATAGAGTCTCCATCAATAATCCCAAGGGAATACAACTTTTGAATAAAATGTTTTTTCATAAGAGACTTTATCTAATACAAAAAAAATTAGCTTATCCCAAAGTAACTTATAAATTATTTATATAGATACATTTAAAAACACAATAAAATATTTATCTAGATACATTAAAAATTAATAATCTAATTGAACTCTTCAACTTCTAATCCATCTTTTTCCAATATTATTCCTTCATATCTGAAGGTTATATACCTAACACAATAATACATTGATGTTTATCTATAAAAATATCTTCCATCTTAAGTTTCTAGAACTTAAAAATGATTGTCATTAAATTTTTCAATATTTATCCTTATGCTTTCCATAATTTTCATTTTAAAATTTTTTCTCATATGAAAATATCCCAATCAAAAAATAGTTTATCATAGGGTCAAGATTCACTACCTCCTCAAACAAATCTAAACTTTATCTCTGATACCAATTGAATAAAAACTAGACAGATAAACCAATAAATGATAAATTATGATAATGGGTTATAAAGATATAAAATAAAATAAAAATGGCATACACACACTCTCTCTCTCTCTCTCTCTCTCTCTCTCTCTCTCTCTCTCTCTCTCTCTCTCACACACACACACACACACACACACACACACACACACACACTATATATATATATATATATATATATATATATATATATATATATATATATATATATATATATATATATGATATTTTCACATAGGAAAATTTTTTTATGAAAAAAACTCACTCAAATAAGGTGCCCCCCATTCCACATGTACACTCTAGATGAGTGTAAATCATGTAGAGTTTGAATCATGAAAATTATATACTAAATTTCTAATAAAATATTAGAATGACCCTAGTGAATAAAGGTTGAAAGTATCCCCATACAAATGGAACTACATAGTTTATATTTATGTGAAATTAAACTCAATATATATTTAAATGTAAATCTATCTACATTTATATTTAATAAAATAATAACAATAGAATATGGTCAATTTTTTATAATAAAAAATAGACATTAGGTATTCAGGGCCCACAAAAAAAGAAACTAGAATCACTTTAAATTAGTTAAATTATGAAATTATAAAACACTCTCAAAGCATGGTTAAGAATGTGTAATTAAACTATAAGGTGGATCATTCATCAGAGGGATAAAGTCCCAAGTAAAGGGCTCTACTGATAAGGGATTAAATTCCACCCAACCATCATGTCCATCATGTCTTTCAATATCCAAAGGAATCAAAACTCTACATCTAGATGGAGGAGGATCCAACACACTACTTCCTTCCACCCCAAACACCAAAGAATCTAACCAAAAAGGTTGAAGAGAATATTTTCCATGAATAAGACTTCAACCACACTACTAATAAGTAAGAGGGGATAATAATTGGTTGTGAAAGTGGCTCTGATACCAATAAAACATTGAAAGAGGAGAACCTTGTAATGGTATCTAGTGGGATTATTCTTACTAGACATAGCACACTCCCCAGTGGTTAAAAGGGTCCTATAAGTGATGAAAATAAATAAAATGTTTCTCCACTTGAGCCTAAATATGAAAACACATAGAGTGAGCACATCAAATTTATCATTAATTAATAACTACTAAGATAAAATATCCTTGTTAAAAATAGTATAATAAATAGATTTACATACATGAAAGAGAACATTATCTCTAAATAAATTATAAATAAAATCTATATGACTGGGCTATTATGTAGAATCCAAAATTAGGCCAATCTTCTAGATTAGAGATAAAATATTATGAATCCATTTATAAAAACTCTTGCATGAGGATAATTACAAATAATATGGTTGAAGGTATTTGGCCTATCATAGGTAGGATAATTTGGGTAAACAATTCCCATGTGATGTACTCATTCACCCCATGAAAACCCTTGATAAATAAAACATCACATAAATGTGCTAACTTTGAGTATAATTGAGCTTAAAAATGCATTTAAGGTGATTTATCTAAGTTCTTGGTGAATATTTGAAACCCCACTGAATGATAATATTATCAAGAGTTAAGGATAAGAGGTTTTATATAAAAATATAGGATAATTATTTTTGAAAGGTTTATCAAAGTTTTAATACTAGTAGTTTTTCCATGTATATTTTAGTTGAAGACTTAACATGTGCATCATAACATCTGGCATGAAATCCTAGATCTTCAAGATGAAAGGAAAATAAGAGTAAATAATCTTCTATTTATTTTACAAAATGTACTTTGGATTTCATTTTAATGAATAAATAAGATCATAAATAGTGTGAATGCATTTTATAAAAATCCTAAGTTTCTAAATGCATGGAGTCTCTACCAATGGAAAGATACTACTATTAATGATAAGAGACTACCATAAACATTGGTGATTGAAATAAATTTTAATTATACACACATCACCTACTTAATAAAAAATGGTTGGATAGACTAAAAAAATTTATGAAAATTAATTTGAATAAAAGTTACTTTAAACTAAATATTTTAATACTAGTGAATATATATAAATAAAATAGTTTAGACACATCAAAAAATGTTTTATAGAATTATTTAATGCTTAATTAAATTGATTTAGCATATTTGGGATTATGTTGTTGTATTCAGATTTTAGATGCACTCTTTTAGTTCTATTCAAAGAATTATTTCAATTGAAACAAAGGAAACATTCCTATGTGTGGGACTTATATCAGGGATGAATCTATTGAAGACCAAAAATTTATAGTGCCTCAATTAAATGATGGCCAAAGACTAGACCATTGAACTAAAAATTGAAATCCATGGTGATAAATAAATTTTAGACATTATTTTTCCTAAATTATTCTATCAACCAAAATATTAGTGTTTTCAATATAATTAAAAACCATATATTCCCACCTCCTACCATCTAGTTCTTGAAATTGCAAAGTGTAAGCAACATGAGTACTATTAAGTTCCAATGAAGCATTATAATATTATCTGGTGAGCCTAGTAATCTTATGTTAAAGTTAGGAATATATAGTTTTTGAAGATTTCTAAAGAGAAGTATGGAATTATTCTTTGACCTATGTAATAATAAAAATATTATAATTATGATTCATTTCTTGGGATATGCAATCATCAAGACAATTTTTCTTACCAAAAATATGTTCCAAAAAAAATAAAAATATGAAATAAATGATGCCCACCTTATTAATCTATTATTACCACCTTTCTCTGATTATCTATATTTTTAATAAAACTCATGAAATTCTTTAAATCTGATCTTATAATGAATTTCTCTTATCTGACAAAGAACATAAAAGAATGGATGGCCTTAATAGATGAAAGTAGTTCTTTATGAGTAGAATTATAATTTAATTGAACTTTCTTAAAATCATTAAATGTAAACTTACAAGGTTTTTTTTCCATATGATAGTCTTTATTTTAACATAACACCAAAAAATTGATCAGATGCATCAATCTCAATGATTTTTAATCCATTACCTAGAAGACTAAGTGGTGGTAAATTCTGACATTTTTCTTTGATACTTCTTACTATTATAGTCACTTGATCATTCCATTATGGAGGATTCTTGGAGAGACTTTTATTTAACAATAATCTATCCTAAGCAATGTTATAATAATATCCTATAATATAATTGACACAACCTAGAAATATTTGAAGTGTCTTCTTATCCCTGATTTCATCAAGAAATTTATTGATATATTTAAGAACATGGACTTGTAATACAACTTCTCTATAAGTGATCTTTACACCAAGAAAATCAAATTCATCTTTGAAAATAATCATCTTTTTTGCAAATAGAACTAACCCATTATCATAAATAATTTGATAAAACTATTTTAGATGATCAATATGTTCCTTTGATGATTTTGAGAATACCATAATATCATCAATGAATATAATGATGAATTGAGAGTAAAAAAATTTGATTCATCATATTTTGGAAAATACTAGGAGTACTTTTTAAACCAAAGGGAAGTACATTACATTCATACTAACCAAATGGAGTAATGAAAGTAGTTTTATATCTATCTTCTTCTGCAACATGGATTTGACAAAATACTAACTTTAAACCAAATTTATTGTATACTTTACTACCATGAATTCTCTATAAACTTTCATCCTTGGATATAAATTGATGTTTCATATGGATGACATATTTGTTAAGATGAATGTAATTTATAACTAACCTCATTTTTCCCCTTATTTATTCAATTTTTTATTTACATAGAATGCTTCACAACCCCATGGCCTATTAGATTATGTAATTATACCCATATCCTTTAACTATTAAATTTATTTATAACATTCTTGTCTAAGAGAAGGATACATCCCTAAATTTTGAGATTTGAACTTAGGCTTAACATCTTTTCTATTTATATCTTTGATCATATTCAAATCAAATTTTTTAGGTATAAATCTTTCTATGCCAAAATGACAAAAGATTTTTTAAGCAACTATACTTTTAAATTTTCTCAATGATATAATCAATTTATAAACTACACAAACTGATATTGTTATGAATCCAAGAATTATTTATAGGATTTCTACCTTTTTCTTGTACAAACATATTTTTATTTTTTGACAAGATCAATATTGTTCCCAAGAACAATTATTTCATGAAATATAGAAATAGGATAAATAACAACCAAATTATCTGAACCAATCATCATATCATACTCTATAATCTCATGTTAAACTACAAAGAAATGATATATTTGGTTTCCTAGTAAGAAAGAAATAAGAGAATATAACTGAAATACAATTGTCTCAGTATTGAAAGTCATTCTATGAAAATTTGGTTTCCACTAATCATTGGGAATAAAATTATTTATTCTTAAATAAATATTAGTGTCTATATCTAGAATCACATCTAACTGATAAATTTTAAATTCATTCTGGTTAATAGTGAACTCAAAAATAATATTATGAATTGTATGTACTTTAACTTGATAACTATGTGAAGTTTTAGCTTCTTGATCATATGTGATTCTATCATGAAAATATATTTATTTTGTTTCTTGATTAGTCATGGTTATTTATTATTAAAACTATTGTTCATCATATTCCTCTTCAACTTCTTCTTTTAGAAATTTAGTTAATTCTCTTTGAGATTATCTAGAAATAATTTTAATTTCTCAATCCTATTCTTTCTCCATTAAGTTCTACACATATAAGTTTTTATATAACTTTATTCAATATTTTGATGTAAATAAAACTTATTGAATTGTGAAATAGGATTTCTAAGGATTTCCTTTTCTCTTTTTTATTTTGTAAATCTGGATAAATATTCTTTCTCACAATTTTTTATTTGTTGTTCAAGTGCAGTTATAGTTTCAATTAAACAAAGTGGAGTTTCCTCATATCTTTGCTTCAATTGATATAACTATTAAGATAAATATACTACATTAGATATGGGGGATCTTATCTTATGAATTTGAAATCTAATTTCTAATTCATAATCAAAAGATTCTTCTGATTTAGAGGATTAATGATTCAAATCAATATTAGCTTTAAATTCTTATTATGACTTTGAAAATAATTCAATAGGGATATCAAAAGTATAATAGTCTTTAGGTTCAGAGATTAAAATATACTATTCTTCATCAAGATTATACAAATTGAATAAATTCACCTTTTTGGCTACTTTCTTCCTATTAGGAAACTTGTTAGCATAATGGTCACCTTGGAAAATGAAACACTTAATATGTTTATTTTGGTAAACATGCTTTCTTTTTCTAAACACTTTCCTGGGTGATAATTTTATTTTTATAAAACTTGTTCTTATACTTATACTGAGCTTTATAGGCTTTCCTGGGGAAAAATAATAATGACATTTAGAAGTTTTTTTATGAGTTTTATACCTATGTTTCTGAGAGGTATGAGAATATAGGAAACTAAAATTATCTTCATGCCATTCATAAAATTTTCACCAATTTTCTTATAAAACTTCATGGTTTCCTTCTATCTTTTTCTTTCAGCACACAATTTTCAAATTCACACCTCTAATATTCTAATTGATTCTTGCAAATGATATTGTAGACAAATCATTTCCTAAAGCTTATTTATATTTTTATAAAAAATAATAATTAAAATACTCAATATATCTATCTTTATAATAAATATTATTAGGTCCACTAGTGCCATAACAAAGTTCCTCCATGTGATAAATATATTCTTCAAAAAGAATCATATCACACAACTAGGATCTCATAAACTTTTAATTATTCATTTCTCTATAATTATCTAATGTTTCAAAAAAATTATAAATTAATGAATTTTATAGATCTCCAATAGGATGATCATGATTATAAATTTCTTGTCTACTAGGTTCAAGGAGACTATCTCAACAAACCTTAACAATACCAATAAATCAATAGGCTAAGATTTCAATAACTATTCTTGGATCCTTTTTGTAATTGATGATTTTATAATTTTACCAACTAAGCATTGATTGAATCATTTCCAATCTTTTTTTTTGGGTTTCACAATAGAATTTCCGTAAGAAAGGTTGAAGATTCAAAGCTCTCATCTGAATTTATAATGATGGTTTAGAGGATCCTTATTGAGGTGTATGAATAGATTCAAATTCATGTATATCAATATTATCCATGCCTATTTTAAATATTTTATCTAAGGTGGAGGTTAATTTAAGAACACTTTTATATTTAATTATATGGAGAGATCTATGTAACTATTGGACTTGAGACTAGGTTATATGACCGTATATTTTGGAAGGTTGAGATTCTTTAGATGATTCAAGCCTTTAAAATGCTTCAAATTTTTGTTGAGAGGGTTATTTGGCTGAATACTAAAAATAACAAAATTTAGATAAAATATTAGGAATTCTATTTACAAAATAGGATTGATTGACAAATTCTCTAGATAAACCATCTATCTGAGACACTAATGTTTTTAACTCTTTGTATGGTTTTTCTAGGTAATTAAAATAGTATGACCAGTAGATTGAATATAATAATGTTTAAGAACTTTAAAATGGAATTTTATTCCAATATCATTTACTCTAGTATCTAACTAACTTCACCTTTTCATGACCTTCTCTTTAGAACTCTTAATATCATCAAGTTGTGTATCAATCTTTGAGGCTTCTAACTCAACTTTTTGGCTTATAGTGGATGTTGTAAACTTTGACATATATTCAAGTTGATGTAGATATTTATTAACTTGACATTTTTTATGCAAATAAATGGAATTGAGAATATTATAAGCTTGATTGATAGACTATTAAATGTCAGAGATTCTTTTATTTAGGCACTTTATAGCTAGATTGTTCCAATTCATCAATTTTACTTTAGGAGTCTAGTCTAAATTATTATTTTTTAATATCAAATATATCATTTGAGATATTTATTTCCCATCAAGGGTATATTTATTAAAATTATTTAACTTTGGAAAAATATTCTCAGTAAATGACTCATCTCCTAAAAGAGTTTTCCATGCATGTTCTTCAGATGAACCTTATTCCATATGGACTAATTTTGGATCAGATAATAGCTGCTTAGTTTTTTGGATTAAGATAAAATCTTCAACATCAAATTTATAAGACTTTATAAATACAATATTGATCTTATTTTTGTCTTCATTTATGATCCTTTGATAGTCAATAGAGAAAATAGAATCTATTTATGGATCATGAAATCTATTTTTATGAGAACATATGTAATTAGAAGATGGAATTACATGAGTTTTCATAATAGAAATTAGTTGATTAAATATGATAATATACTTATCAAGGATATCCTTAATAGAGGAATTAAAATATATAGACTTGGATTCTGAATAAATTATGTATCAACAATCCATTTCTATGGAATCTTTAAATCAGACATGATATTAACTTAGTAGG
Organism: Torreya grandis; assembly: GCA_037957365.1. Lineage (NCBI taxonomy): Eukaryota > Viridiplantae > Streptophyta > Pinopsida > Cupressales > Taxaceae > Torreya > Torreya grandis. The sequence goes on from JARHVA010001716.1 coordinate 1,790,576, forward strand.
AATAATTTGATAATTTTCATTAGCTCTATGCACCATAATTTTTCCTTCCTTGAGATGTTTAGAAAAATTATAAATTATATTTTAGATTCATATGATAAGATCCCCCATACCTAATGCAATATCTTTATTAATAATTATATCAGTTGAAGCAAATATATAAGGAAACACCAATTTATTTGATTACAAATAGAAATAATCTTAAACAACATTTAAAAAATTATGAACAAGAATATTTATCCAAACTTACAAAATAAAAAAGAGAAAAATAAATCTTAATTCACAGTTCAATCAACTTTCTTCAGATCAAAATATTAAATAAAGTTACAAAAAAAATGATGTCTAGAACTGAATGAAGAAAGAATAAGATAGAAAAATTAAAATTATTTATAGATAAAAATCAAATAAAATTAAATGAATAACTAAAGGAAGAAGCCAAAAATTCACATATTCATCAATTTAAATTACATACAACTCATAATCTTGTTTGTGAGTTGACTATTAAATGGAATTAATTTAAAGCTTATTAGTTAGATATGCTACTAGATAAAGGTGTTAGTATTTTTATAGCTAGATATCACTCTATTCTTAGTGATCAGTGGAAACCAAATTTTCATAGATTGACTTTCAATACTAAGACAATGGTATCTTAGTTATCTACTCTTATTCCTTTCTTACTAGGAAACTAGATATATCATTTTTTTTAGTTTAACATGAAATTTTAGAGTAAGATATGATGATTGATTCAAATAATATGGTTGTTGTTTATCCTATTTATATATTTCATTAAATAATTTCTCTTAAGAACAATATTGATCTTGTCAAAAAATAAAAATATGTTTGTAAGATACCATTGCAATAAAAAGGTAGAAAGCCTGTAAATAATTCATAGATTTATAAAAATATCAATCTATGTAGTTCAAAAATTGATTCTATCATTGAGAAAATAAAAAAGGATTCTTGTTCAAAAAATACCTTAATATTTTGGCATAAAAAATTTCATACTTGCAAATTTGGTTTGAATACGATGAAAGATAAAAATGGAAAATATGTTGAGCCTAAGTTCAAATCTCATCATTCAGGTATGTCTCCTTTTCTTAGACAAGAATGTTCTAAAGAATTTTATCAGTTAAAAGATATGCTTATAATTAGAGAATAGAATAGTCCATGGGGTTATGAGGCATTCTAAGTAAATAAAAAAATTGAACAAATAAGGAGAAAAAAGAGGTTAGTTGTAAATTACATTCCTCTTAATAAATGTGTCATCCTTGTGCAATATCTAATTCCATCCATAAATGAAATTTTGTAGAGAATTCATGTTAGTAAAGTATATAGTAAATTTTATTTAAAGTTAGGATTTTAGTACATTCAAGTTGTAGAAGAAGATAGGTAAAAAACTATTTTCAATACTCCATTTGGTTAGTATGAATGGAATGTACTTCCCTTTGGTTTTAAACATGTTCCCAATATTTTAAAAAATACGATGAATAAAATTTTTGCTACATACTCTAAATTCATCATTGTCTACATTTTTTATATTTTGGTATTCTCAAAATCACCAAATGAACATATTGATCATTCAAAATAGTTTTATCTTATTGTTTATAATAATGGATTAATTTTATCTATAAAAAAGATGATTAATTTCAAAGATGAAATTGATTTTCTTGGTGTAAAGATAAAGTATGGATAATTTATAGTTAAAGAGCATGTTTTTAAAGATATCAGTAAATTTCTTGATGAAATCAAGGACAATAAGACACTTCAAAGATTTCTAGGTTGTGTTAATTATATTGTAGGATATTATTATAGCATTTCTCAAGATAGATTACTGGTAAATAAATGGCTCTCCAAAAAAACTCCAAAATGAAATGATTAAATGACTATAAGAGTAAAAAGGAACAAATAAAACTGTCAAAATTTAGCACCATTGAGTCTTTTAGGTAATGGGTTAAAGATTATAAAAACTAATGCATTTTATCAATTTTGGGGTATTGCGTTAAAATAAAAACTATCAGATGGAACAAAAAAAACTTGTAGGTTTACTTCTAGTGCTTTTATAAAAGCTCAATTGAATTATCATTATACTCACAAATAACTACTTATAGCTATTAAGGCCATACATTCTTTTATGTGTTTTTTTAGATCATAGAAATTCATTATAAGATCACATTTAAATAATTTCATGAGTTTTATTGAAAATATAGATAATCAGAAAGAAAAAAAAAAGTTAGTAATAATAGATTAATAAGGTGAGCATCATTTTTTTCATATTTTAATTTTTATGTAGAACATATTTTTAGTAAGAAAAATTATCTTGCTAATTTCATATCCCAAGAAAAGAATTAGAATTATAATATCTCTATTATTAAAAAGGTCAAAGACGAATTCCATACTTCTCTTTGGCAATTTTCAAGAACTATATAGTCCCAACTTCAGCATGAGATTAAAAATATTACCAGATAATCTTATGATGCTTCATTGGAACTTAATAGTACTCATGTTTCTTACACTTCACAATTTCAAGAACTATATGGTAGGATATGGGCATCTATGGTTTTGAATTATATTGAGAAAATTGATATTTTGGTTGATAGAATAATATACAAAAAATCATCTAGATTTTATTTATCACCATGGATTTGAGTTTCTAGTTAAATGGTCTAGTCTTTGGTTATCATTTAATCTAGGCACTATAAATTTTTGTCTTTGGTATATTTTCCTAAAAATCTCAAGGAATTACTAGACTTCATTGTGCTAATAAAACCTTTATAATATCTAATAATCAATATTGATCGTGATCAAATATGCAATATATTTATTGCTCTCAAAATTATTTTTAGAGTTAAGTTTGAAATTTTATCTATATAAAATCATCAATTTGATGCCAAGTTCAGAACACCTATTCAAATTATTATTACACTATGGAGAAGATTCACTATTACTCACCATGCACAATTTCCACGTATAGCTCTAGGATAACTCATCAGGATACCTTCTACATTTTACATCTATCTAAATATTTATTTAGATCCAAGTTTTGATAATGAATATTCTTCCCAATGATAATATTAATATGTTGATGATTATTAATAATATTTAAGACTACTTGTAGGTTATGTCTATCAACATGAATGTGGGCATGTTATCCCTCTTTTCTTCTCATTAGACCTCACCACTTTATTAAATGTAATATGTTGTTAGGTATGTTGATATATTCCTAATATACTATGCATAATGTCAATGTAATAGTCTCTTTAGTTAGTGGGTACTAGACCCAAAACCCACTATTAATTACATTATCTTAAAGTAAGAATGTTTATCTATATCACTCCTTGTCTCAAGTGGGAAATATTAACACACAAGGAAGTTATAGGCATGGTGTAGGTGGATTAATTTATTTAGTATTGTTAATATACACCAAATTTTTGGTCCTTTCACCTATTCATATGGGTTTATCATCCATTTTAACTGGATACCTAGGTCACTCTAAAAGATCCAGTGGAAAAACCCTCTTGGATATCTATAAATGGGATGCCAATGCTCATTTACTACCATGGGTCTAAACATTTAGTATACATTTGAGTCATTCTAAGAGTTAGTCTGAGTTAGTATAAAATATCACTCATATGATCTTTGATTGTCATCTTTGAATGGATCCTATAAATCAAAAAATTGCATATTTTTGTGTTTTGTGTTTTATATAAATAGCTACAAGTAGTTCATTGTGAGTAGAATGATAATTTAATTGATATTTATAGAAAGAACCAAAAGTAAACCTAAAATTTTTGTATGTTCCATCTGATACTCTTTCTTTTAACATAACACCCCAAAATTGATCAGGTGCATCAATCTCAATGAATTTTAAACCATTACTTAGAAGACTGAGTAGTGGTAAATTTTGATAGTTTTCTTTGATCCTTCTTAATGATATAATCATTTGATTATTCCATTCTATAAGATTATTAGAAAGCCTTTTATTCAATAGCAATCTATCTTGAGCAATGTTATAATAATACCTTGTAATATAATTGACACAACCTAGAAATAGTTGATGTCTTTTTGTCCCTTATTTCATCAAAATTTTCATCAAGAATTTTACTGATATCGTTAAGAACATGTTCTTGTATTGAAATTTATGAAGAAGTGATTTTACACAAAAAAAATTGATTTCATCTTTGAAATTAATCATCATTTTTGTAGATAGAATTAACCCATTATCATAAACAATCTGATAAAACTATTTTAGATGATCAATATGTTCTTTTGGTGGTATTTAGAATACCATAATATCATCAATGTATACAATGATGAATTGAGATCATGCAACAAAAATATGATTCATCATATTTTTAAAACTACTGGGATCAATTTTTAAACCAAAGGGAAATATAATCCATTCATACTAACCAAATGGAGTAATGAAAACAATTTTATACCTATCTTCTTCTTGAACATGGATTTTCTAAAATCTTGACTTTAAATCAAATTTATTGTATACTTTAATGCCATGAATTCTTTTTAAAATTTCAACTTTGGATGGAACTAGATGTTGTACAGGGATGACATATTTATTAATAAGAATTTAATTTATAAATAACCTCTTTTCCCCCCTTATTTATTCAATTTTTTTATTACATATAATGTTTCACAATCCCATGGACTCTTATATTCTCTGATTATACCCATATCCTTTAACTAGGGAATTTTTTCATAACATTCTTGTCTAAGAGAAGGATACATACCTAAATCATGAGCTTTGAACTTAGGCTCATAATCCTTTCCATTTATATCTTTTATCATCTTCAAATTATGAATCTTTATGTGCCAAAATGCTAAGGGATTTTATAAACAATAATCTTTTTTTATTTTCTCAATGATGCAATAAATTTTTGAACTACACAAATTGATAATTTTATGAGTCTAGGAATTATTTATAGGTTTTATACATTTTTATTGTACAAACATATTTTTATTTCTTGACAAGATCAATATTATTCCCTAGAATAATTTTTTCGTGAAATATATAAATAGAATAAATAAAAGCCACATTATCTAAACCAATCATCATATCCTACTCTAAAATCTCATGTTAAACTATAAACAAATGATATATATATATATATATATATATATATATATATATATATATATAGTTTCCTAGTAAAAAATGAATAAGAATGGATAACTAAGATACCATTATATTAGTATTGAAAATAAATCTATGAAAATCTAGTTTCCTTTGATCACTAGGAATAAAGTGATATCTGGCTACATAAATATCAACACTTGTATTCAGTAGCACATATAATTGATAATCTTTAAATACGTTCCATTTAATATTCAAATCACAAACATGATTATGAGTTGTATATAATTTAACTTGTTGAATATGTGAAGTTTCAACTTCTTGCTTATATGTGATTCTATCATGAAAATATCTTTCTTCTATTTCTTGAGTAGTCATGGCTATTTCTTGTTCATGTTATTGTTCATCATCTTCTTCTTCAACATCTTCCTTTATCAATTTAGTTAATTCTCTTTGAACTTTAGCATAAATTATTTTAATTTCTCAATCTTGTTCTTTATCCACTCAGTTCTACACACATCATTTTTTATATAGCTTTCTTCTATATTTTGACGTAAAAAAAGTTGATTGAATTGTGAAATAGGATTTATAAGTATCTATTTTTCTCTCTTTTCTTTTTCAAGTCTAAATAAATATTCTTTCTCACAACTTTGTATCTATTGTTCAAGAGTAGTTCTAGTTGCAACCAAATAGACTGGAGTTTCCTTATATCTTTGCTTTAACTGATATAAATATTGGGATAAATATACTACATTAGGTATGGGGGATATTATCATATGAATATAAAATCAAATTTTTGATTCATAATCAAAATATTCTTTTGATTTAAAGGAATAATAATTTAAATTAATATTAGCTTCAAATTATTCTTCTGAGTTTGAAAAACCTTCAATAGGGAAATTAGAATCATAATGGTCTTCAAGTTCAGAGATAAGAATATATTCATCTTCATAATTATTTTAATAATTTAATAAATTCACCTTTTTAGCTTATTTCTTCCTATTAGGGTACCTTTTAGCATAATGGTCACCTTGGTAGATAAAAAACTTAATAGGTTTCTTTTGGTAACCATGCTTTCTTTTTCTAAAAACTTTCTTGGGCCATGATTTTCTCTTTAAAAAATTCTTCTTATACTTATACTAAGGTTTATAGGATTTCATAGGAGAGAAAGAACAATGAGAATTATAATATTTATTACCAATTTTATACCTATGTTTTTGATAGGTATGAGAATCTAGGCAACCAAAATTATATTCTTGTCATTCAAAAAAATTTACACCAATTTGCTTATGAAACTTCATGGTTTCCTTCTATCTTTTTCTTTCAACAAATAATTTCAAATTCCAACCTCTAATATTCTGATTGATTCTTACAAATAACATTTGAGACAAATAATTTCCTAATGCTTCCTTATATTTTTATTAAAAATAAGCAAGAAAAGACTGAAGATATATGAATTTATAAGCAATATTATTAGGTTCAATAGTTCCATAGTAAAGTTTCTCCATGTGACAAATATATTATTCAAGATGGCTCATATTACATAATTGGGCTTTCATAAACTTTTTCTAACTCATTTCTCTATCATTATCTAGTGTTCCAAAAAAATAAGAAATTAATGGATTTGTTAGAGCTCCAATAGGATGATCATGATTATAAATTGCTTATCTAGTAGGTTCAAGGAGACTATCCCACCAAACCTTAACAATACCAATAAATACATAAGCTAAGCTTTCATAAACTATTCTTGTATCCTTTCTATAATTGATGATTTAAAAAAATTCCTAAGCAAGCATTTCTTAAATCATTTCCAATCTTTTTTTTGGGTTTTCACATTGGAGTTTCTATAACAAAGGTTAGAGATTCAAAGTTCTCATCTAACTTTTTAATGGTGGTCTAGAGGATCCTTCTTGAGGTGTATAAATAGATACAACTTCATGGATATCAATATTATACATTCCTATTTTAAATATTTGATCTAAGGTGGATGGTAATTCTGGAAGACTTTTACATTTAGGTATATATAGATATCTATGTAACTGTTAGACTTGATACCAAGCTACAGGACTATATATTTTGGGAGGTTGAGATTCTTTAGATGACTTAGGAATTTCAAATGTTTCAAATATTTCTTTGAAAATAGACTAAAAATACTCAACTTTAGATAAAATATCAAGAAATCTATTTATAAAAGAGGATTAATTGACAAATTCTCTAGATAAACTATTTATCTGAGACACTAGTGCTTTTAACTCTTTTTCATGGTTTTTCTGGGTACTTAAAATAATATGACCAGTAGACTAAATATCATCAGATTTATTAAATTTAAAATGGAATTATTTTCCAATATCATCGACTCTAGTATCTAACTGACTTTGCCTTTTAATGACCTTTTCTTTAAAACTCTTAATATCATCAAGCTTTGTATCAATCTTTGAGGGTCTGACTCAACTTCTTGTCTTATAGTGGATTTTTTAGACTTTGAGATATCCTCAATTTTATGTAGATATTGAGTAACTTGACCTTTTTTATACAAATTAATAGACTTGATCATATTATAGGCTTGATTGATAGACTATTAAATGTCAGAGATTCTATTTTTTAAGTACTTTGTAGCTAGATTGTTCTAATTCATAGTTTTTAATTCAGGAGTCTAGTTTAAATTCTTATCTATCTATTTTAGATATATCATTTGAGATATTTTTTTCACATTAGGATTTTATTGATTAAAATCAACTAACTTTGGAAAAATGTTCTTTGTATATTCTTGTGTATTAAACATCTAGTTATTATGGGTAGTACTATTTTGGCAATATCCAATTATTGTTGGTGATGATAGTGAAGGGAATGGTCTTTTTAAGGCATGGATTGTCATGTTTTTATACCTATATATTATAAATAATAAACAAATGGATTATGCTAACTAGATAGTTTCAGTATTCCAATTACTTCTAAAGTCACATAATTCTTTTAAATGTCATTAGGATGTTTATTCATTATTAATTAAGCTCATATTAAAGTATAAGAAGGAAACCCTAGTCTAGAATTATTATTTCTTGACCTTAAGGTTGATGAAGTTTATGATAGCCTATCTATCTTTTACTTTGTTCAAAAAACAAATATAATTTTTTTTAAGAATGTCTTGAAAGTTGAGAAAAATGATGAATATAAATATCATTTACAATTTTTGCCTAATCAATAAATATGAAAGCTTAAAATCTAAGAAAAATAAAATTTTATTCATATAGGTGTTGTCTCTATTGGTGTCTATCCTTTATCTATAAAAGGTTTAAATTTGAGTTTACTAGCATGTGGTCTTGATAATAGGAATACTTCCTCTTGTCTACAAGTTACTATCCAAACTAGTCCTCATGATGGTCCCATATACTTTATCTATTATCCCAACTCCCCAATAGCTATCCATTAAGAACAAAATTTAAATAAAGTCCTAAAATCTTTTTGCATAAATCATGGTTTGGATATGATAGAAGGTTCTTGTCCATTATGTATTTAATACAAAATCATGTATCAACTTACCAATACTCTTCATCCTATTGTTAATCATGGTCCCTCAAAAGGTAAAAGAATGGGGTGTAGAGTTAATGAAAATAATCAAATTATTCCTATGAAGTCAATATCATGGTCTAATTTAAAGATTCCTCATAAATGGATTTTTGATATAGAATTTATTTAGAATCTAAGGATGTCTCTATCTATTTATTCCTATATCAAGGATCTCCTTTATAATTCTATTATCATATTTAATCAACCTAGTTCTAGTATGCAAACTCTTAGAATTCCATCTTGTAATCACATCTATTCTCATAAAAAAAGAGTCCATGATCCATAAATAGATTCTATTTTTTTATTAACTATGAAAGGATTATAAATAAATCCCAACATAATATAAGTATGGTATATATAAATTACTCTAAATTGGAGCTTTGATCTTACTCCAAAAAACTAAGCAATTTTTGTTTGATCCAAGATTAGTCCATATAGAAGAAGGTTCATCTGAAGAACATGTATGGAAAACTCTTTTGGGAGATGAGTCATATACTGAGAAGATTTTTCCAAATTTATCTAATTTTAATCAATACACTCTTGATGGGAAAAAAAGTTATCAAAATATATATTTGAGACAAATAGATAAGAATTTAGACCAGACTCTTGAAGTAAAAATGATGAATTAGAATAATCTAGCTACAAAGTGCCTAAATAAAAAGATTCCTAACATTCAATAGTCTATCAATAAATCTTTTAATATGCTCAATTCCATTGATTTTTATCAAAAATGTCAAGTTACTCAATCTCTACATCAACTTGAAGTTATCTCAAATTCTATAGCACCACTATAAGCCATAAAGTTGAGTCAAAAGCCTCATATATTAATACAAATCTTGATGATATTAATAGTTTTGAATAGAAGGTCATGAAAAGGTAAAGTTATTTGGATACTAGAATAAACTATATTAGAAAAAAATGCATTTTAAATTTCCTAAATATTATTATATTTAGTCTACTAGTCATACTATTTTAATTACCCAAAAAAACCATGAAAAAGTGTTAAAAACAACTAGTGTCTTAAACAGATAATTTATTTAGAGAATTTGTCAATCAATCCTATTTTGTAAATAGAATTCCTAATATTTTATCTAAAGTTGAGTATTTTCAGTCTCCTACCAAATAACCCTCTCAATAAATATTTTAATCATTTGAAATAACCGAGTCATCTAAAGAATTTTAACCTTTTAGAATATATAGTCTTGTAACATGGTCTCAAGTCTAATAGTTACATATATATCTCCATATACCTAAATCTAAAAGTCTTCCTAAATTACCATCCACCTTAGATCAAATATTTAAAATAGGCATGTCTAAGATTGGTATTCATGAAGCTATATCTACTTATACATCTCAAGAAGGATCCTCTAGACCACCATTAGAAAGTCAGATGAGAACTTTGAATCTCCATCCTTTCTTATGGAAAATCCAATGTGTAACCCCATTAAAAATATTGGAAATGATTCAAGAAATGATTTCTTGGGAAAAATTTTAAATCATCAATTACAAAAAGGATCCAAGAATAGTTACTAAAATATTAGCCTATGGGTTTGTATCCTTCAAGGTAGTTGACTACATCTTACTTGTTCACTTAATTGACATACAACTACTAAGGTGGTTGGAAGAAAATTTCTAGTGTGTGAAACTCTTTGTGGAATCTATGAAACTGACCAAGTGGTGATTGAGGATGCCAAAGGAATGTTTGCATTCAATTTAACTTGGTTAATTACGTATTTAACACATGATTAATTAGATTAATTCAATCATAATGAATATTTATGGTTGATAAATGGTTTATTTTGAAGTTGGAATTAATATTTTCCTAGTAAAATGTTCTCTTTCTACTCAAAAATCATATTTTCAAGGAGACTTCAGTCACTTCTCATCCAATCAACCATATACCTTCATTAATGCACACTCTATAAGTTCAGGCTTCACCACTTCTTCACTTCTTAGCTTGACACATTACCTTTTTATAAATCTAATTTACACTTGGGGAATTTTCTTAGATATGTGTCACCGACTCTAGAATTTTTGGATCATATGTGATTTGACACCCTCTAGACTTATTTTTCCATTGTGACACATGTAAACATCTCATTTATCACTACACTATTGAATGGGATAGGTATGCCATCTTTATGATAGGTAGATGCCCATCAATTTTAATTCATTGCATCATTTACATGCCATAAGGAATGTGGTAGTCGATTAGGTTTTCCACCCTCATGCACTTTTACATGGATTTAGGTCTTCATGAATTTGTTGATGAGTGATGGCATAAAAAGTGTGACTACTATTTGTATGAAAGCTTGAGTCCTCCCTCTTCCCATCTTTTGGTGTCATGTATTTTTTGGAGTAACTACTATTGCATTCATGCTTCATGATTTCCTATCAAACTTGTGACAAATATTCACATAAAAGGCATAAAGACCAAATTTTCTAAGTCAATCACATAAAAAACATGAATATAAACTTTCATGTAAGTGTAAAGTATTTGATTTCTTTTTTTTTGACTTAGCCTCTTATCAAGCTTTGACTTGGATAATATGAAGCTTTTATATACTTTAACTACAACTCAAAGCTTGCATCTAATTTATGACTTGGGCCCCTGAGCTAAAAATGGATATCCCAAAAGTAAGGTGACTTGAGAATCGATAATTGTGTAATTATATTTACTTGTAAACTTGGTGCAAATAACACCAATTGGGTCAAAGTTGTATCACCAACATTTGTTCAATTTTTAACACAAAACACAATGAAGGCATAAACCTAATGCTAAATATTGGTGTAAACCCAATAATATTAAAATTACCATAATATTTTAAAAATAACTTTAATTTTCCTCACTAAAATTTTTTAAAAAATAAAAAATAAACATTCAATTAGAAGATAAAATTGAATGATTTGAAGCTAAAACCTAACATGTTCTAACTTTTAACAAAAAAATGACATATATGGAAAGGCATTGAAATGTTAGGCAAAGAAGAAACAAGTGGGATTTGTTTATAAAAAGTGAAGGAAAATATTGATGGGTTGATGCAAAGGATGAATGATGTATGAGGAATAGCAGTGGCTTACAATCATGGCCAATTCAGATTAGGAATTTTATGCATATCCTCCAATCATCATCAAGTCATTTTTTTATATCCTTTAATCTTATAAATGCAAATTTTTAATGAGATTGTGCATATTTTTTGGTTTTTTTTATTTTTTATAAATTCTTATAGATTTAATAGAGACAAATTAAATGTGGACCTTAAGGTCTATCGAAT
>JARHVA010001717.1:0-277500 GCA_037957365.1 Torreya grandis
CAAGGTGTCATTATAGAACCTTTTTAAAAGTCAAACCAATATGTGATAATTAGAATACCCCAAACAAGTATTAGTGGGAGCCAAATGTGGAACATTTAAACTTTAGTTAATAGCACTGCATTCCACATTATGCATGCACCATATTCATAAGTGGAAAAGTAATAACACCTCAACAACCTTGCATTTAATAAACCTATTTTGGGCATTAAACGAGCCCATCCCTATGTTGAATCACACCTAACTAGTTTGGATTTACACAAGCCCATACATTTGATGTATCACACTAGTTTGCATTTGCATTATAGTTGAAGGGGAAGACTAGACTAGATTTTCAATGAGCCGATACCTATGATGTATCACACCAATTTGTATTTACGTTGTTGTTGAAGGGGAAGAGACAGATGTATATGTGTTATATCACTAAAGAAGAAAAATATTAAGCTACTGATCCATATGTTGCCATTAGGATTGATCATATGAAATGAATCTGAATCAGACGACTCGATAACTCTCTCATAGGTGGCCCTCATGTACATAATCTCACCTTCATCATCCTTGGTCTCTTTGTAAGAAAAAATCCATACACCCATATAAATACACTACATCACCTTCAAGATTGCTCTGCCATTCTCAGTAACATGACACTTAATGAAGAACCTGACCTTACATCCATTACAGTACAAGAATCACAATGGCACAAAAAATAAAGGGCCTTCCTTTTTATTAACCATATCACACTCCAACATAATCCTCAATAGCCCATATTTCATTTCCTTTGTTAGAAGATATGTGGGCATGGAAAATTCTAGCAGTAAAAGATTTGGATCCTTGTGGTGTTCCTAAATATGAAAGCTGACTTGACATTTTTTGTATTTGAAAATGGTGTCGGTGATAGTCAAACCCAATTTTAGATTTAGTGTCATGCTCAATCCATTGAAACTCTAGATATAGGTCACCCACAATAGGGCACCATGAATTGTATAAGATATTTTAACAATATAGGCCAATAGTACATGTCCTTTTCATAGTCCTTATAGGTTTTTAATAGGTGGGGTTTTTAAAACCTCACTAAGGCTAGATCCAAAGTGTCTTATGATTTTTTTCATTTCCTACATTTCACAAATATTCAATCTTGGTATGGAGTTAATTATTTATAGTTTTTAGCTAATATTTTAATTTGGTTGAGTGTGAATAAAATTTTGAGATTAGATTGGAAAATTTAGAGAGAGAGAGAGAGAGAGAGAGAGAGAGAGAGAGGAGAGAGAGAGGAGAGAGAGAGAGAGGAGAGAGAGAGAGAGAGTGAGAGAGAGAGAGAGAGAGGAGAGAGAGAGAGAGAGAGAGAGAGAGAGAGAGAGAGAGAGAGAGAGCCATAAATTATTTTAAATAATCTTAAAAAAGTGAGAACCCATGATAAATTCCCATAAAAACCTATATTTATCCCTTTATTTAACATCTATATAGCCTTGAAAAGTCACAAGTGAGCCCACAATGACATTGCATAAATTAAGAGAATCTCCCATATGATAATCAATTGGTTCCTACTCTAACATGCCCATTTTTGTTATGGGCCAAGTACTACAAATGAGATGAAATATACATCATTGGTATTTACATTACAATAATTTTTGGAAGGTATATCACAAGCCTATGTTTAATATGAAAATTTCTAAGTCTGACAGTCACATAGGCCAGCTTATGTGTCAATCCAGGATTGGAATGAAAATAAAAATGAGATTTGGTGTAAACCAAAGTTATTGGATTAAATAATAATGAAATATTAAAATATTAAATAACCAATCATGTGACTATTAATTTCATATTTCATGAAGAATCTCAATCTTCATATGTGAACTTTCTATCTACCACTATGAGACAAAAGCTCTCCTACAATTACTCCTAAGATTTAAAATATTATATTACAATAATATTTCATCCCCCATTAATCTATAGGGGTTATTGAGAAACCAATCATGCCTCTAAACTTTTCAAAATTTTCTCACCCCAACACTTTTTTCAAGATGTTTGTTGGTTTCTCTATAGTAAGACAATGTAGTAATTTTACATTGCCATCTTTCACATAATGCTGACTTAGATGAAATTTGGTGTTGATGTGCTTGGTTTAGTTGTGACTTTTTAATTTAAATTTAAGATATGTTTTCAACCATGAAAGGTGTTGATGAAACTATTACTCTTACAAATCTAAAAGAAACCTTGTGAGCCATAAAATATCTATAGTTATCTCTAAAGTAACCATGTATTATACTTTTGTTGAAGGAATTACAAACATTAATTGATTATTTGACTTCTAGATGATAAGTGTTATTCATAAATTCATTAGAAAATATGAAGTGGATTTTCCATCTTCAAAATCATCAACATAGTCAAAATCTAAGTATCTAACCAGTTTAAAGTCTTTTGCCCTAAAGTAATTGAGCCCAAAATTATGTGTATCTTTGAGATATCAAAGGAATATTTTGTTTGCTACCCAGTGACTTTATCTAAGTTGTTTCATGAATCGAGAAAGAAGACTAATAAAAAAAATATTTAGTCTAGTTGTGGTCACATAGAACCTTTTTATTTTGTAAGATCTACTAAATTTGTGGTATCTTTTGATATCAATTTCATATTTTGTTCCATGGGCATATTAAGAGGCTTATAATATGTCATTTTGAACTTTCTTATATTTTCACCAATGTATTTTAATTGAGTGTTGAAGATATGATTTGGTTTTTAAATCACTTTAATACCCAAATAGGAATGAAGATAACCCAACTTTATCATTTCAAAGCCTTTTATAAACTCTTATTTGAAATTTGTAGTGTATCTCTCATTATTTCCCATGATGAGTAGATCATATACATAAACCACTATAAATACTATTGTTTTGAAAAAAATAGTTTCATCTTCAAACCCAAAGCATTTTAAGTTCATGTTCATGAGGTGTTTAGTGAGTTTGTCACACCATGCTCTTGGGGCTTGTTTCAAACCATACAATGTTTTTTTAGTTTGCATACTTTGTTCTCTTGGTCATTTATTAAAAAACCTTTATGCTAAGTTATGTACACTGTCTCTTTCAGATCTCCATTCAAAAATGTATTTTTTATGTCTATTTGATGAACTTTCCATCTATTGTGAGATGCTAGATCCAACATAGTTTGAATAGTAGTCCATTTTTTTATTGGTGCAAAGGTTTCATTGTAGTCAATTCCTTATTTTACATGGATTCATTTTTCATAATCCTTGATTTATGTTTATCAAGTGAGCCATCTCCTATGTAATTATTTAAAAATAACCACTTGCAGCCAATAGGTTTACAACCAATTGGAAGGTCAACCAATTTCCAAGATTAATTTTTGATCACCACATCACACTCACTTTTCATTACAATATTCCATATCTCAATCATTTCAGCTTGTTTGAAAGAAGTGGGTTTAGAGTCAAAAATGACATTAACTTCTTCTTCATGAGTGACTTTCAAGGTTAGCTTTTCTATCTTTTCTTGAATTTCATCTAGTAACTTATTTGATTATTGTGTAGTTGTGTGTGCACTTCCAATGCTTATTTTTCCAACCTCATCAAGTCTGACATATTTTTACCTATTCATCCCAATTTAGGATATTTTTATATGTATCTTATGAAATCACTGGTGCCTCATTTTTTGGATTTGAAGCTTATTAATTTTATAGAAATTGGACCATCATGTGATGAAGTTTAACTTTCATTTGCAGGAGGAGTGTCATTTTCATTTATAGGACTCAATAGAGATTTAATTATTTCCTAATTGTAGGTTCCCCCTTCATTTTTTGGAACCTCCATATCAACCTCCTTGAAATCATGAAATTTGACATATTTCTATAATCATTCAATTATCAATTGGTGCTAATTATGTCCTTTTTAGTTTTAAAAAATATGACATCCCTTGTTTTTCTCATTAAACAACCTTTATTATTTTAAAGACTTAGAGCATCCAAAAATCATGCATTTAAGACTCGTGTGTTTAGTTTGTTACTTTTCTCCTTTGGAATCAATGCATAACATGTGGATTCAAAAATATGAAGATCTCAAATTGAAGAGAGATGACCACACTAGAATTCATGTGGAGTCTTCATATTTATGGCTATTGATGATGACTCGTTATAGAGGTATATTATTGTTTGAGTTTCTTTTGTTCAGAAGTGTAGATTTACCCTTTTAAAGTAAAACATTGCTAGAACCATGTTCATTATAGTTTGGTTCATCCACTCAACTACTCCATTTTGTTTAGGAGTGTAAGGGACTGTGACATGATGATTGATTCTATTCTACTTAATATAGGCTTAAAATAGATTTGAAGTGAATTCACCACCATTATTAGTCATCAGTGTCTCAATGCATGATTAGGCTTCATTTTCAACCATAGTTCAAAACTTTTGAAACATTTCAAAGGTTTCTGATTTCTTCTTTGGAAAATATATCCAAGTCACCTTATAGTAGTGATCAATGAACAAGATGAAGTAATTATGACCAAAGGTGGAAATAATTAGTAGAGAACACATATTAGAGTAAATTAACTACAACTTCTTGTTAGGTTTTCATTCTAAATTTTGAAACAATTCTCTTTCATGTTTGGCCAATATGTAGGCTTCACACTTTTCAATTTTTTTTTGGTAGAGTTGGCAAGCCTACAATGCCATTTTTATAAATTTTGTATATGTTTTCATAGTGCATGTGCCCAAATTTGGAATGATAGATAATACTTGTTGGCATTCTATATTCTATGAGATGAGAAACATTTCTTAACACTGAGTGCTCACCCTTAAGTTTTAGAAAATTTCCTTCCTCATATCTAGTCCATATGACTATGTTATCACATTTCCTAGTGAATTTCACTTATCCATAATAAATAATAATGGAATAACCTTGTTATTGAATTAACATAAGAGATTATGTGTTTATTTTCAATTGAGGAAGGTATGGTACATTTAAAATATTGAAGTCTAGAAGTCTTGGTGACTTGAGTAGAATTGAACCTTTACGCTGAGGTCATAAACTTGTTTTACCTGCCAAAAATACTAGACCATAAATTTATTCATGAAATTCATCAAATAATTACCTTTATAAAGTCATAATTTGTGTGGCACCAGTGTCTATAACTCAAACAAAATCATAGGTTAAACTCTCTAAGGCATTACTTACTTTGTCAAAGATGGAAATAACACATTCACAAGAAAACTGAGTTAAATATAGTTCTTAGTTTTTCTTCTTTTCCTTTTATCATTTATGTTTTTTATAGGATTAAATTTTCTCCCATAATGTATTGCATTCATGGGTATAATAACTCTCTTTCCCTTTGTAGTGTTTGAAAAATAAGTGTTGTTTGTCAATATGATTTTCTTGATGTTGATTATTATTTTTTCTATATTTTCTGCCTCACCCTTCATTCTTCCCTTTTTCTCTATCATTACCTAAAGTATTTTAAAATTTTACCTTTTGATTTAATTAAAAAATTCTTTCTCTTATGCACTTTATTTTTACTTTGAAGGATTTATTTTCTTTTGGATATTTTCTCAACCAATTGATCAAATGTGAGAGTCTTCAACATATTGCTTGCTTATAATGACTCTAAGTAGGTTGAGTAGGTAGGAATAATTTAATTTATGAAGGTATTCATATATACATAAAATTTTATACTAGTTGAATTAACGTAATGTTTGATTGCATGGATTTTAGAAACCAAATTCATGACAACTTCATTTTTCAACTCAAGATTGAAAAGTTTCAACTGTAATTATATGAACTCCAATTCTAAGTGGGAATCATCCAGGTCCTTAAATTTATGAAAATATTCTAAAGTAGTGTTTCATCCCTTTATGTGATGAAACCGATCTACATAAACTAAGGCCCTCATTAAGGCAAATGATTTTAAATTCTTCTACTTCTAGGATGGTATCTTCTTTGCTTTTTTTATTTGATGGGTTGATCATCCCCATTAAAGATGTTGAACCATAAGACATTGAAGATAAGTGTGTTATCTACATGTCTTGACCATTATAACTAGGTTTCTTTCCCATTTAGGGTTGTTTCAACAATGGTTTTGATTGAGTGCATGGTTATTATACCAGGAGATAAAATGGTTCATTATCACTCCAAAAAGGTTCCCTTTTCTATATACCAATTGAATGATATACTAAACCTATTTATATGATTACCCTTAATATATACCTATCGGTACATGGAATATATAGTATGATAATATATGAAAAATATGTTAAAGCATGTGAGATAAAAATGGTACATAGTACCTAGGTAGTATATGAAAAAGATTTTATCTATCTATGGTACCACTTAACAATAATTCCTTATATAGTGGGCATGATAATCCTATATATTCAAAGTGATATTTCTCATTTTTGGGATTTACATCTAGCAATAGTCATAAATGGGTAACAAAGGGAATGGGAAAATGAATGTTTCCTTATTTCTCCCTAGTCGTTTATAAGGACTTGGCCAAAAATGTTATTATTCAAACTATATTAGGATATTAGTTTATTATTTATATCATGATGACATGACTCGTAAATGTACTAGAGGTTCTATCTATACCAAACACTATGAATTGGTTTTGTTTTACAAAATTTTCAATTGTTTTTCAAATTTTTTTAAATTTTGAAATGGAAAATATTTCTAGTTTGGAAATGACGTATTAAAATGTTTTGAATAATTCAAAAATGAAAAAAATAGTATCATTCCCTTGTGTGAATTTTGTCCATTCAAAATTATGATTTTAATTGTGAGAAAAAAACATAGAAGGAAATCAATTTAACTTATCTCAACTTGATTGGCTTTGGTGCCACTTGGAAGAGTGATTGAATGCTGAATTTCCTTTGTTGAAGAGCCTATCTAGTTCCACAAACCTCTATGAACACATAAAATAGAAGTAAATATTGAAATGAATCCAAATAACACACAATACAATATAATACGCCTTGTTATTTACTTGTAAACAATAAAAATATAGTTTGGATGCACCATACATGTCTACAAATTGCCAACACTCAGTGTAGCATATATAATATCTAATCAAAATTAGTAAAACACCATGTCAATATACTAACTACCTTCATGTAAATCTAAATTACCTTCAACATAGTCCATATTAGGTGACATAACCACATGGTATTTAGAAAATAAAATAAAATAAAGACAAGCGTACAATTTATTTATATATAAATAGGTAAAACTCCCTTTTAAGATTTGAAATACCTTCATAATAGGTATTAAATGCCTTTAGATAGGTCTAAAATTGACATATACACATTAGTACAATAGAGAATTAGATAAAAACACCTTGTAAAAGATAAAAACGTCCTTCCACAACAATCTACCATTAGTGTGTAGTTCTGAACAATTAATAGAACATATTTTGAGAGAATTTGATTGGCTTAGAATAAAATATTTAAAGAGAAAGAATGGAGAATGAATAAGTGTAATCTTGAGCTATGATACCAATGTCAGACTAGGATTGGAATGACATTAAAAATGAGATTTGGTGAAAACCAAAGGTATTGCATATTGCATTAAAAAAGAATGAAATATTATAATATTAAATAGCCAAGCATGTGAGTATTCCTTTCATATTCCATGAAGACTCTTCATCTTCCTACATGAACTTTCTATCTACCACCAAGAGACTAAATCTATCCTATAATTACTCTTAAGATTTACAATATTATATTACAATAATATTACATTGTGAAGTCTTATAGTCACTCTAAATCCTTTATGAAACCAAATGTCTCACTCTAAATCTAACACTCAAGTCCTTGATTTTCACCATCTATTACCTAAATGATAGATCTAAAGTTTTGAAACCTCTGTTAAGCAAACGGAGTGGATTTTTTTGGGGTGGAGTAAAAAACACCATCCATGAAAATGTGTGTTTTGTATGTTGGATCCATAGCACTAATAATTTTATATTTTAACATTTAATATGATCTAGTAACATTTGATTAATTTGGTTCAATTTTTTAAATATTGAGTATTGATTCTTAAGACTATCCACTTGCTTATGTTTATTGTTAGATTAGGTTTATTTACCTTATCTCATGTTCATTTAGGTGCTTTATGTTTCTTTTTATTTAGTTATTTCCACCCATTTATGTGTGGATATTTCATTTATCTTATTTTAGATATTATGAGATATTACATATTTTTCTCTTAGATATTAAGGGGATATTTTCTAGTTGTGATTTAACCTTTTAGGGTTTTAAAAATGCAATTCCTAAGTTGGATTAAAGGGATGAGTTGTCTAAATTAGTTAAGTAATATGCAATAATTAACCATTGATTTGTTAAGGATTTTAACTTATTTTCCCTTTATAAAAATAGTAATAAATTTGTGTAAATAGAGAATTATCTAGAAAATAACTGTCATAAAAAATCTAGGTTCTCGATAAGTCTGAGTATCATCAATAGGGTCCTTGAGTCTGATTCATCACTGGATAGTAGTGCCTCACATAGACAGTAGCACCATGCTACTCTAGTGTCCTCAAAATGGCACTAGTGTCCTCTTTGTAGGACTGTTACTATTTTCTAAGAGAACATGTACCTATGTTTCTAGATTCTATTCCTACGTGCATGAAATTTAGAAGTCTATATAGTGCTTGAAATATTTGATTTAGTATGTAAACCCTAATCCTCCTTTCAAGTGTGGTATGAGCTGAAAATGTGTGCTCATTAGTATGATAAGCTGGACATCCTCAACACCCCACTATGAAGAGAGTTGCCTACATACCAATATTCTAAGGAGGGATCAAGACTGATGTAGTTCTCCCACCTAGTGCTTAGTGCAAGTGCAAGTGAATGCTATAATGAGAGTGGCATTGAATGCCTTGAGTGTGCTTGAGATTTTAAATCTTTGAAATTTGGGCTTAAGGTATCTATAAATGGAAGTATACAAAATTAGGGCAAAATAAGGATCAAATACCTTAAATTTTGTCAACTTGTTTCTTATTTGGATAGAGATATGATAGTCTTGTATCTATAGTGTTTCATAGCTTATGTAGATAATAAAATGTACTTAAGTCTATGATCAAGGAATTTAACTCAAGAGAGGAGGATATATCTAGTGTTAGTTCCATAAATAATGAAATAAACCCACTAACAAGTATAAAATCTCTAGGACTATATCATAGGGGGAGCATAATAAATTAAAAAAATGACAAAGCTCAACTAAAATGCAAAAAACTACAAATTCTTTATCTTCCTTGAATGCTCCAAATGAATTGTCATGTGGCTTGTTTGGCTTGTGCTCAAAGAGTCTTTAGCAAATGGAGTTGTGTGGCTCCTTCTCTTTTTGGCACCATTGTTTGCTTTCTTGGTATGGCTTATGTTTGGGTCTTGGCTTATGATTTTGGCATTATAACACTATAGCTTTGAATCAGACAATCTTGATCTAAAACCAACATTATAACTTTACTATGCTCAAGCTCTCCAAATGAAGAGACAAATGCTTGTATTTATAGGTTTATGGACTAACCCCAACCCAAGGTGAGTTAGAGTGTAGTTTAAGCTTGGAATGGATTCAAACCTAACCTTAGTGAGTTAATTAACCTCAATAGAGTTAAAAGGTTTCAAATGGTCATGATTAGCAATGATAGGCATGTTTGAGATATTTTGAGATATTTGACAACTCACAAAAGGTAATTATGAATTCCTATGATATTCTTTGGTTTTTGAATTTCATTTTTTATAATTTCATTAATTGTTCATGGATAATTTAACTAGGCATTTTATTTGGTTTAGAATTTTAATTAATTTTGATTAGACTTTTAGCATTTATGATATTTGATTTTATGTGTGCACTTACCCCATTTAATTGGTGTATAGGCCAAATTGTATGTTTCAATTCTATGGAATGATTGGAGATGAATCCATGAGAGGTTTTTGTTATTTATGGTAGGATAACCCCAATTAATGATGTCTTAATAGGATTCTAAGCCTTGATGAATGATTCATAAGAAAATTTGGGATGTTTTAGTGATTCTTAGGCTTAATTTACAATGGTTGGTAAGAATCAGTTTTAAGTTTGATATCAAGCCATTGGTGGCCAATTTTATGTGTCTACAGTTTACCCTAGTTTGGGAAGATGTTGAAAATCATAGGCACAATAACATCTTCTCAAATAATGAGAAAGAAAGGTCTGTATGCCTAAAATAATATGATGATTGAAGAAGAAGCTCCAAATGATGTTTGAGAAGCCTATAACGATGCCCCCTCAAGGTAATGACTGACACATTTTTTGATGGATGGTCCCTAAAAAAAAATAAAGAAGGATGGAAATAACCCATGGGTGAGATTAATCCAAATGATAAAATGCTTTTATGCATTGATTGAAAAAGAGTATTGATTTACCCAAAAGTAGTTATAATCAGTAACAAAGGTTGAGACACTGATTTGCCCAAACATGGTTATAATCAGTGGTAATAACATATACCCCAATTAGGGTTGATGAGTCAAAATAATTATTTGCCCATAGGTATTTATAATCATTAATATGACTAAGAGAAAAAATGATTGATTGAGCCCTAGTAGGGTAGATTGGCAAGCATAACTCAAGGATATAACCTGTTGCATACATTAAAGATGAGTAGGTAAAAATGTAGATGTGATGGTATAATGATTGAAGAATCCACAAACAACCAGGCATATAAATATGCACAAAGTGATGAAAGAAATGAATAGAATAATAAAGGATTAATCAATGGAAATGATTTATTTTTACTTGTCAATACATATATTCTCATCCTTATTAGTATTGATATAATTAGAATAATCAATAGGTTGATTTGATCAAGGGTGGGAGGATTTTCCAAGATTACCTAGGAGAAAATTTCATGCCTCCATTGCTTGTAAGACTTCTTGAGCTAATTTTTTCTATATAACAAGATGGTATGCACCATGATATAAAACACCATGGTAATTTGGCCAAAATACGCATAAGGACTGACTCTCGATCCAATATATAATTAAAAATAATGCATCAATGATAAAAACCATGATGATAATGTTGACATATGAATATGGATGGACTCAAGAATAATGCACAAGGAATCACTCAATGAACACATATAGACTGAGTCAAGGCAACAATAATGAAAGCAAATAAACAAGTGAACAAACAAACAAAAAAATAGGAAAGTAAACAAACAAAAAACAAACACATAAGCCTAAAAGTAAAAGCAATAGAAATCATCCTACAATGAATTTACTCTAGAAGAGCAAATCGAGGATGACTGACTAGGCTTAGACAGGATAAATGTTTTTGAATTTTTGAATTTTATAAATGTTTTTTGAATTTTAAGTTATCTTAACTCATTAGAGAATTATAAGGTACCTACTCATAAAATGGTGAAAGTGTTGGCTTAAGTTGCTTTTAAAATAGAGAGAGTGTATGGCAAAGGGGGACTGAGTTGACCACAATGTAAACTGAGCATGGACTACATAGTACCAAAATGACCTCAAGTCATAGTAATTCTACCAACACAAAAGGTGAACACAACTAACTAGGTCACAACAAGTTCTCAAATCTAGCAAATGGCCAGGCAAATGAGAGTAGTAAATAACAAGGTGATGCGATAATGCATGATAAATGTGTTGTTCCTTATTTGCTTATAGGTGGTTATAATTAGGAAATAATGACATTAATATGTGATACTAATTTGACCATAAGAGTTTATAATTAGTAATATAAGGTGGAGTACTAATTTTGTCATAGGCAGTTATAATCAATAACAATGATCAAAGGTAAATGAAAGATATCTTGCCAGATCAATTATCACACTAATTTCATCAAATGTCATTTAAACATGGATTTATAAAACTACTAAAATTAGATTGGGATCCCATCATAGAAGCTGTGGTAAGAACCAAAGGAACCAAAATCAAAATAGGCTTGGGTAAGATGGCTAAAAATAGGCTTTGGTCAAATATGAATGGTATGATAGAATGGCATAGGGTACGTCATTGGTTAGATGATGATAGGTATGAAGATTAGATAAAATGGTAAGATGGTTTCCCCCAAGTGGTAAGGTGAGGTAAAATTTCATGGTAAGAAAAAATTATAGGAAGAATGGAAAAAAGGCAATGCTAAGGTAAATGTTTTTGGCCAAATGGAAAGGTATGGTTTATGTTTTTGGCCTGGGCATGTTACAATGTTTTTGGCCTAGGTAAATGTTTTTGGTATTCTTGCTGATGTGGATATGCACATCCTAATTAGTAAATAAGACAAACAAAATAATCAATCATGTAAATTGATATCCCACACCTATTATATATAGATTCTCTATCAATAATTGGATATAGATTTGGATGCAAATGATGTTGTTGCGATCTTCATTGGTCATTGATTTTGTCTCCTCCAAACTTTGAGATAAGGTATCTTTGTAGCCTTTACAAAGAAAAGTGTATCCAAGGATGGTAAACATAGACAAATGTTGGATGATAGGTTTGATTTGGAATTGGAATGGTGGATGATGATGAAATGTATAATGGGTGGAAAACAAATGAAGATCAAGATTTTTATGCACACATAATGTTGCTGATTTTAGATTTGACATAAGTTGGGATGTGATAGGGTTGAATTATTTTACATATTATATTGATAAGACCACCAAATTCTTCTATTGTTTGGGCCTAAGAGTAGTTACTATTTGATTAGGTTGTAGATTAGAAGATATTTTTATTTGATCTTTGATTTTGTCTTCATCAATCAATGAAGAACTTTTGTGCTCAAATATTGGTGCCTTGAAGAGGTTTTCACCAATGAATTTGTCTTGATTGTCCCATAGTGACTCTGAGAAGGTTTCACTAAGGAAATTTGACTTTTGACTTTGATTATCTTCTAGTGCCACCAAAAAGGTTTCACTAGAATATATTGAGTTTCGACTTTAATTGTCCCCTAACACCTATGAATAGGTTTCACTAGGAGTTTATTATTATTCTATATGAATTTGGTCTTGGCATCCATAATTTACTTCAAATGATATGTCACCATGGATGTAGTTCAACAAGGCATGATTCTGTCAGTCCTAATCAACACTTATGGGAGATAGAATGTCAATAAAATGGCTATGTTGGTTGGTGATAATTACATGGGGGAAAGCTACATAATCCTCATAAAAGATACTAAGAGAACTTGTGTCAAAGATGAAGTAATCATCCTCAAAAACCATAGAAAGATCACAAAGATATTCAAATTGATATACAAAGCATGCATAACCAATGTTTTAATATCCATGAACATATTTTGATTCTGAATCTTAATCCAACTCAAGGGACTCTAAATATGATGTTGAGACTGATGTTGATTTTGCTTTTGATGTTATATTTGACATTGGTTCAAAGATAAAACCTAACTCTAATTATGATTCTTCATCTGGTGTGGATGCTACTATAATGATGTATTATTGAATGTTTGGTATTAGATAATTAACCACCTATGATGGCATAATGGGCTTCATAGAGACTGGTTTATCAAAGTGAGACTCCTCAATGGTGGAAAAAAGGTCAAGAGATAACTCCTTTAAGATTATATTGTCAAGGTGAGGATATTAAAAAATAGGCATATGGTTAAGGTAATGATTTACCCAAAGGTGATTATAATAATTAAGAAGTGACTCAACAAAGACTGGCTTGTTAGAGTGAGACTCCTTGATAAAAATTATAGGATTAATAGGTGATTCATCAAAGGTTGACTCATCACAAATGGTTAGTTCAATAAAAACATCTTGGATTGGTTAGTTTTCTTGGCCTTGGTTTACAATGAGTTGTAAAATACTAGTTTTGAATACAACTTGGTCCTCGATTGATTGGCTTGATTGAAGAGGCGTTGATTGGTTCAATTAGGGTTGGATGATTAACATGGGTTTTCTAAAGTGGAGAATATTTGGAATAGATGAATAATGATCAGTGGTTGGATAATGATAGGGCATTTTAGATATTGAATACTCACACAAGCCAAAAGATGAAGTCCTAAAATGGTAATGGTAGGGCATTGTGGAGCTTGATTGCTTACATAAGCCAAAGGACAAGGTCTTGGAATGATAAGGGCAAGGTGTCATGAAGCTTGGTTGCTCACACAAGTCAAAGGATGAGGTCTTGGTATAGAAATGGTAGGGTATCACAAATTTTGATTACTCACACAAGATAAAGGATGAAGTCATGAAATGGTAATAGTAGGGCATCATGGAGCTTGATTTATTACATAAGCCAAAGGATGAGGTCTTGGAATTGTAATGGTAGGGAATTATGGAGCTTGATTACTCACACAAGCTAAAGGATGAGGTCTAAAAATGGTAATGGTAGGGAATAATAGAACTTGGTTGATTGTACAATCCAAAGGATGAGGTCCTAAAAGGATAAGGATAGGGCATCATATAGCTTGATTGCTCACATAAGCCAAAGGATGAGGTCCTAGAAGGACAAGGGTAGGGTATTGTGGATCTTGGTTGCTCACACAAGCCAAAGGATGAAGTCCTAGAATATAAATAGTAAGACATCATGTAGCTTGATTTATCATAAAAGCTAAAGGATGAGGTCCTAAAATGGTAATGGTAGGGTATTATAGAGCTTGATTACTCGCACAAGCCAAAGGATGAGGTACTGTAATAGAAATAGTAGGGCATCATGGAACTTGATAATTCATAAAATTTAAAGGATAAGGTCTTAGAATATAAATGGTAGTCCTTAGACATTATGGATCTTGGTATCTCATATAATTTGAAGGAGGGTTAATGGTATAGGTAAGGGAATGGGTGGTTACATAAGGCTGAGTATAATACATCAAATGATTAGAAGAATGGATCACTGAATTTGAAGCTTGACAATCTTCGATTTGTTCCCTAGATTGAGTATTATAAGGAGGGTATGGATCCTCTTCATAAAAAAACATTTTCCCTATCCCAGTAGGGGTCTTGAACAAAGTCATGTTGTTTCTTAGATTGA
Source organism: Torreya grandis (assembly GCA_037957365.1). Classification (NCBI taxonomy): domain Eukaryota; kingdom Viridiplantae; phylum Streptophyta; class Pinopsida; order Cupressales; family Taxaceae; genus Torreya; species Torreya grandis. Next base: position 14,982 of record JARHVA010001717.1, read on the forward strand.
GTATTATAAGGAGGGTATGGATCCTACTCACAAACATCATTATCCCTATCCTAGTAGGGATCTTGGCTTAGATTGTAATTAGGTTCTTGAATTTATTCCCTAGCTTGATTATTGTAAGGAGGGTAAGGATCCTCCTCACAAACAATATTATCCTAATAGAGGTCTCCACTTGGATTTTGTGTGGCCATTCCATCATAACTTGGATTATACATGACTCCACCATAAGTGTAGCTAGACATATCCATGTCAATGATAACACTCTAAAAAAAGACATAGAGTTCTACAAATTTTGAAAAATAATGTGCAAAGGACAAAAGGTTCAAACTTGGTCTAAATTGGTCAAAGGGGAGCTATATCTCCAAAATGGTCTATGTTAGGATTTAGTATAAAATAATCTAATGTCAAATGTCTAACATCAAATGTCTCACACATAAAAGGTTAAGTGGCTGAATAAAGATCAACATACCAAACTCTAGGTCCAAAATGTTCCAAATAGGTCTAGTTTAGGAAAATAAATGTTGTTAGGTCTTTTGGGAAAATGTGGTGTCAAAATATAGGCTCAAAACAAAGGCATGTGCTAATAATTTTGGCCAAATACAACATCAAAATCTAGACTTTAAATAAAGGCATGTGATAGTACTTATGGCCAAATGTGGCATCAAAATCTAGACTTAAAAACAAAGGTGTGATTTTAATCTAAAAATTTTTGAATAATTTGGCATAGACTAGGCATACAGAGTTCAAACATAAACTTGGTCAATTGGCATAAGTCATAAGGCAAAAGGCACATGGAGAGAGATTATTTTCTCCCAAACAAAGGCACACACAATAATGAAAAATAGTTGCTTTGAAAAAATAAGCTAAACAAAATTGAATGCATAATGGCACTAGGCAAAGATCCAAATAATAGTTTTTAAAGTTGGGTAACAAATTAACTTAAGTTTTATAACCCAAAAAATAAATATTGGTGTCTAATCCCTAATTAATCTAGGCATAAACAAAAATCAATCAATGTTTGAATTTGAACTTGTCATGGTTAATTAAAAATTTAACTTGGGAAACTAGGCACATTTAAACAAACAATAAGCTAGTCACAATAGAATGACATAATGACACAAGACCAAGATTCAAATGGCATACATGGAATTGTTTCCACAAAATGGTATTTGGCACAAGGTAAACAAGTCTTGAAATAAAAATGAGAAACATAATGATGTTATTTCTCTCTAAATATGTGATAATGGTTTTTTTCAAATAATCCAAGTCAAAAAACCTTGAAATGATTTAGGTAGCGTAACATTACCCATTTCAATCAAGACACACACACAAACAATTTTGGCAAAATTTTAAAGGCAAATGTGTGGTGAAAAATTCCTAGCATAACACCTCCTCAAACAAAGGAGTGGTGTATAAACAAAACTCAATATGACATGGAATAAATAATAAGAGTTTTAGAATAAAAAAGACCAAGTAATAAAAGGATGAAATGACAACATCTAAATGTAATGTCTTAGATCCTATAACCGATAATGTATATTAAGTGGGGTTGACTAAAACTATAGTTTTTGAATGTCTAGATTGATCCCAAGTGTGGCTAACATAAGAGAAGCATCATGTCAATTGAGTTCATACCGATCAACTTACTATGAAAATGTCTATTCCTTTTCATAGAGATTCCATCCATGGACTACTTAGTAGAGTCCCCTGGTTGACCATACCTGACTCGAGCCTTCATTATGAAAGGAGAGGTTAGCTACTCAACCCCCTGGCTCTCATAGTATGCATACCCTAATTTGCATACCCCATCATGGAGTAGTGTTAAAACACTATCAAGAGATGAAGCCCTAGGTCAATGCTTCCCTAAATAAATCATGAAGAGGCAATGACCTCCCCTCCACACGCCAAATTTCATGAAAATAAATAAGTGGAAAGACTTTAGGGTTGATTTTAGATCACCCAAACCATGTGGGTTTCGGGGAGAGCCTAGACAACTTTCTTTCCATGTCTTGGACTAGGCACAAATGCAATGAAGAGGCACTTTTGGTCACCTGAGTTCCTTATAGGGGATGAGGGGAGAGCATACACATGTTATTCTTTTTATGAAAACAAACAAACAAGTCCAACTAAACATAGAATAAAATTATCATTTTTAAAAACATGTAACTAGGTGATTAAAGTTTATTTTAAAGAACCAAAAATGAAATGTGTTATGAAATTTTATGGTCCCCTTGGCATTATTTTAAACTTTCAAAAACTTTGAACAACATCTAAGGCATAAAAAATGAACTATGTTCTTTTTAAACACCAAAAGACGAAGTGAGAATTATTAAAACACATTCAAATGAAGTTCATTGGCCCCTTGCCTTAAGTGCAAAACATGCAACAAGTTTCAAAACAAAACTTCAACACAAATCATATAGGTTAAATTTAAGCACTAAAAACTAAATGTTCAAGGATTATCCTTATTCATTTTATACACCAAAATGAAGTGTTAAAACCATTTAAACTTGAAAATTTGCACTTAATTCATACATTGGCCCTTCAAAAATTAGAGAGCCTCCTCCTACTTTGACACACATTTAAAGGTGAAAAAACAATGTTTGGAAATATATCTTTTGGTTTTATGTTTTAAAAACATGGTGACCAATATCGATCACCTATTACCAATGTTAGTTAGCAAGTAACTAATGCTTATCAGTTTCATAAATAATTGATGATAGTTGTAAAGAACTGATACCAGTTGACTAAGATCAATGTCAATCACCTATGAACCCAAAGGCAAAACCAACATGAGATGAAAATATTAGGTTAGTCCAAAGTTAGATAAAAAATTCTCAAAACTTGCAACACAATGATTAGGTACAGAGTTTAAATGCTAATGAAACCAAAATATAATGATTATGAATGCCAAAAAGATTCAAAATCAAAGTTTTGTTCATCATGTTTTCCCCTATAATTTTATCAATTTTGGTCATACAAAACCAAACTCAATTAGGTATAACTGATGATGGTTTGGCAGAATCAATGCTAGTTATGCCTGATCGATGTCGGTCTTTGTATAAATCTAAGTTCAAAAATTAAAAATACAAAAAAAAAGATAAATATCCAATTTTAAAGAAATTTAAGCATTCATTTGACAATTTATGAGTTGCATTTTGGTATCCTTGGTACGTGGGGTGCTCATGGTCCGAATGGGTGTTCGATTTATGATAAATGAATTTGACTCAAGAGAGGAGGTTAGATCTAGTGCTAGTTCCATAAACAATAAAATGAAGACACTAAAAAGAATAACATCTCTAGGCCTAGATCATAGGGGGAGAATAATAAGCAAAAAAAAAGACAAATCTTAACTAAAATGCAAAGAACTACAAATTCCTTACCTTCCTTGAATGCTCTAAATGAATTGTCTTGTGGCTTGCTCAACTTGTCATCAAAAGGTCTTTGGAAAATGGAGTTGTGTGACTAATTTCCTTGGCACCATTGTTTGATTTCTTGGTATGGATTATGCTTGTGTCTTGGCTTGTGATTTTAGCATTATAAAACTATGGCATTAAATCATGCAATCTTGCTCTAAAACCAATATTATAGCTTTACTATGCTCAATCTCTCAAAATGAAGAGGCAATTGCTTGTATTTATAGGTTTAGGGACTAACCCCAAACCAAGGTCATTTAGAGTGTATTTTAAGATTATAATGGGTTAAAACCTAACCTTAGTGAGTTAATTAACCCTACTATAGTTATAAGGTGTCAAATAGTAATGATTAGCAATGAATAGGCATGTTTGAGATATTTGACAACTCACAAAAGGTAATTATGAATACCTAGGATATTTTTTGATTTTTGAATTTATTTTTTTAGAATTTTATTAATTTCTCATGGATAATTCAACTAGGCATTTTATTTGGTTTAGCATTTTAATTAGGCTTTTAGCATTTCCATGTTTTGATTTTATGTGTGCACTTGCCCCATTTAATTGGTCTATAGGCTTCAAATTACATGTTGTAATGCCATGGAATTATTGGAGATGAATCTATGAGATATTTTTATTATTTATGGTAGGATAACCCCAATTAGGAATGTCTTAATACCATTCTGAGCCTTGATGAGTGATGCACAAGCAAATTTGGAATGTTTCAGTGATTTTTAGGCTTAATTTGTAATGGTTGGTAAAAATTGGTTTGAAGTACGGGCATGAAGTTATTGGTGGAAAATTTTAGGTGTCTAAGAGGTCAACCTTAGGAGGGTCACACATTTGAAAATATATCTATTCGAAAGAGTTAAGGAAAGGGACACTAGTTCCATGTGGCTCTATTGTCCTTAATGTGGTGCTAGTGTCTAGCTGGTAGACTGCTGGAAACACTAGGTTGGGATCTAGGAATGTTATTTTGGGGCTATGTTTTAGATGATAGAAGATGTTTGTGGTCTACAAAATGGTTGGAAAAGTGTGATAATGGCTCTAGGATAGGTCCGGGGATAAGCTAGGAATAGGTTGTCTCAAGCAACACTATTAGCATCCAAATAACACTTTTAGGTGATTACATTTGCACCCCCACTTTATGCTAGAAATATAGAAAATTGAAATGACTAGTATAAAGGAAAATGAATTGTACTTGGACTTACCTAGGAAGTAAAGCCTGTGTAGATGAGTCTAAGTATGTAAATGTAGGTCTGCATATGTGAAACATGATCCAAAGTAATGACCTGCAATGAAACATGCAAAAAATAGTCCTTAAGAGATTATCAAAAACAAAAGACTATACTAAATAAAGTAACTAAGTAAAGATGAGTAAAGAGATAAGAAAGAAGAAAGGAATGAATACACCTCATTGGGTACATAAATCAATGCATGAACCTGGTGATAACCTCTATGTGTAAGTGCATATAGTGATCAAAGCATTAAATAGATTGGAATGAGTTGATAGCTTGCTTAATACTCATATGTGGGTGGCTTAAGAACTCAATCTAGTTTTGATTCCATCATTTCACACCCTTACTTGATGGATCATGATTTGTGAATATCTTGGATAAGACTGTAAGTGTGTCTAACCCTATCATGTGGGTGGCTCAAGAACTCAAGTACGACATGAATCCATCATTTCCTACCCATGTGAAGTAGATGCATCTAAAGCTAAACTACACAAAGTTCTAAAATTATCTAACTATGTATATCTAACTATGTATGTTGGTTTTGCAGCCACTTAGGTACATTGGGTGGATCTGGGCCACTCAGGAATGCCAACCACTATAGATGGAGTAAGGTATGAAACTGGTGACAACCTAGAATATGATAGAAAGTGTATAACATGTAAATAATGACATGGATTTTTCCATTTCCATCTAATCAACCTATGTGTAACTATGTATATGGAAACTATGTTTCATGCACATGCCCCAATATGATATCTGAGTATATTGATTTTGGATTGAGTATGTAATAATTGAATCTATGTATTTAAACTATAAGTATGAGTGATGATGCCACACATGATTCCCTCAAATCTAAGAAATTGGTATGAATCTGAGCTAAAATGAGTGTATTTGAGTAAAATTTGAACATCACTGCCAAACCTATGATTGTATCTGTAGAAATATGTACTATACATGGTGTAATAGTTTGGATAATTTAGACTACCTTAAAGTTGGGGATACTAGATAGTACTGACCTATAGTGTACAGTAACACCCTATGGTGCTAATGTCCCAATCTGGGCACTACTGTATATCTAGTCTAAAATCTAGGTGATCTAAACTACTTTCTAAGTCCTTATTTTTTCCTATGAGTAACCTATGTCTAATTTCTAAAATTGAGCATGTGTGCTAAAAATAATTTGTGAATAAAAATGTAGGAGCCTAATCTCCATGATGAAACCCTATGAATTCCCCATCTTTTGATGGTAGTTGTGGAACCCATGTAATAACTATCCTAAAAAAAAGTAAATCTGTAAAATGTGTTAGCTAGAGCATATATGTTAACTACATGATATTCTAATATAATGTGCAGACATAATATCAGAATGTAAAAGAATATAAGCATGAGTAGGTAATGTAATATGTATGTTGCAATCTATAATTTCACAAGGGTGTCAAGATATATGTAATCAATGTGTATAACATCAAATCTGATTATCTACTTAGGGGGATGAGATATGATGTCCATCATGACAAATAAATAGGAAGGGTAGATGCATGAGGTTACTCATGGCATCATAAAATGGTGTGTGTAATAAGAAAAGACAAGTGTCATGGTGAAGATGCATATAAGGAAGCATACGTATAAAACATAAAAGGAATGGAAAATTAGGCCAAGGGTTCAAAATATAAGGGACATGAGCACATGTCACTAAATTTGAATATGGAAGACATACAAGGACATGTTAAAATGTTTACATATGTAAGTAATAAGCAATCTGGATTAAACACACATAAAAATACATATTCAAATGTATGCATATGCAATCAGGAATGCACACACAAGGGACATGGGTACATGTCCAAGGCATAAAAACATATAATTGGTGTAGATATAAAAAGTAATGGTATATTAGAATTCCATTGAATAGAATAAGCATAGGAAACACAATCAAGTCTAAACTAGGAAAGCTAAAAAAGCATGTATAACTATGTATTACAAATCCTGTAAACACTAAGATATACATATGATGAGTGTAACTAGTGATAGTCGACAAAAATATGATCGATGAGTAGTAAAGACCAATATCAATGCATACAATAGAATGTATAAAATGTAAGGATATAACTGAATAGTATTAACTATGTATGAGATGCCCCCGAGTGGTTGGATTTATCAAATGAATAAACTTGGATTAGTGTATATTCCCCTAGTGGGTAGATGATAGTAAGTCTAGATCAATGTATTAGATCAGAGTCCTATATGTAATCTATAAGAACTCAATAATAATAAATAAAGTATCTAATGTATGCTAAAATTGACTATACTAAGATAGCTAGAATATGTAATATCTAAAAAGTAGAAGAAATGTAAACATAGTAATGCATACAATTTATAAATTTTGTGTTTTTTGAGTAATATTTGAATGTTTTTATGTTTTGACATGTTATATTATTTTCATATTTTTTAGATATAATCTATGTACATGTAAATGAAAATAAAATATGTACAAGAAGTGAGAGAGAATGAAGTATGTATAAGAGTAAGCACCATACTAACCAATGAGTCTCATGGGAGACTCACTATCACCATGACCTATGTTTAATAATAGAACAATGATCATGAATGTAGTGTGAAAGGGAAATTGTGATCCCATAATATATTTTGTAGAGTAATCTACGTCTGAATCTTCCTACGTAGTGATGCTATGAAGTTGTGGCACTGACTGCGATGCCTTGTAAATTGTAGGGGTATAAAGAAACCATATAGTAGAAGAGAAAACTATAGGTGACATAGGTACCCTATGCTAAAAACCTATAAAACCCAATAAAATTGATCTTGGCATAAATTGAGTAGAGGAAGGTCCCCTAGAATCTATGACATATCTCTAACACATGGGTCTCCCTCGCAATGGTATCCATGGGAAAGTATGCGTACATGTTGATATCATAGGAATAGACCTTGATTACACTAGTGGCTCTATTAAACTTGGTGATGTATGAATAGGAGTTTTATTATCAATTATAACTAATAGTTATGCAATATCTAATAATGTCATTGGAACTATAACTGGTGTTTGTGTTGGAAGTGTGACTAGAAATTATGCTAGAACTGCCTATGGGATGGGTAGAGGATACTCATATGGGACACCCTCAAACTTAACCACTTGATCATATTATATGTAATTTAGACATTGATTTAATATAGATGGGATGGCAAGGAGTTGATGTAACCATGGCTTGCTCAGTAATATAATAAATACACCTACACTATGTACTACTAGGAACTGAGTGGCTATGTGTGTTGGTATACCCTATAATGGAAGAACAATCTCCTTAATGGATATCTAAACATGGCCACTAAAACCACTAATAACTATATCTATGGGGAATATATCCTGCTCTATGTAATCCAAGTATTGTAAGAGTGTCATAGTGCACATGCTTCTGTTTGACCCATTGTCAACCACAACACTCTGAATATGATAGTGGTCTATGTATGCTCTTATAAAGAGCATATGTAAATATATGTAATCATCCATAATATCCTAATCTAAAAATGTGATAAGTGGTATAGGTGGCACTATAGTATGATACATGACAATGATTTTATGTAATGGATGTGCCTCCTCTATAACTATGTGATATGAATCTAGTGGTAGATGTGCCTAATATGTATAGTGAACATCTGATGTGGCCCCTACCTCATTTATTGCATGCTTTGGGAAAGGATATGAAAATATGTTTAGTTACTTAGCCTCTATTTGATGTGGTTTTAGTGCCTCTATGGGTGTTTCCACATCAATAATATTAACCTCAATTAGATCTTGTATCTTGTGTTTTAGGCTAATGCATATGTTTATCGTGTGGCTTGGTGCCCTGTGATACTCACATAATGCATTTTATTCATATTTATTTAGAAGAGGCCATGTCATATAAACCTATTTAATGGGAGGGAGAGATATGACATTTCATTTGAAGAGCTATTGTAGAACCCATGCTAGTGATTCTAGAAGATTAGTGAAGACGTTGTGCTAAGGAGCGAATGAAACCAATCTAGGACATGGATCAAAAGTTATGTTGACTATGGAATTTTGATCAATTTTGCTCTTTGTGGCCCTCACCTTGTATGAATTTTTTTTTAACTCTTAATAATTGATTTGGATCTATTTGTATACTTGATTTTGCCTATTAATAAGAAATTAACCTCTCTTTCTTTGACTGTGTTGCATAAATCAATAAATGTAAGAAACTTCTTGAACAAGATAACTTCATGCAATGTTTTTAAGAGACTTATCTCTCTGTATTACATGGGGCTAGTCAATTTGGCTAATATTATCTTGTATCATAATACATAATCTTTGATAGGCTCATTTAACTATGCCACTTATGGATATGATTTATTATCACTGATGTTGATAGAGAAGTGTGTTAGAAACATGTCAAATAAAGGATTAAATGTTGTGATAGACTAATTTGGTAAATCATAGAACCATTTTAGGGAATAATCCTTGATACTGTGTGGAAATAAATTTTTAAGAATCCAATTGTTGGACACAGTCCAAGCATGCTGCATGAAAAACTCTCAGATGATGATTTAGGTCACCATTGCCATCATATAATGTAATCTTGGGTTCCACAAAACTAAATGGTAAGGGAGTTACCACTATGTGATGTGTCAAAGGTGTATGTAAGATAATGTTATAATCCAAGGCATGTGATGGCCTAGTGGCTCTCTTATTGAGATGTAACACCTTAGATTATACAATATGAATCTCATGCATAATGGATTATACATCTAGAGTGGAGGAATTAGCCACAAGTGGTGTAGCTATCACTAATGGTTATTGAATTACAATCATAGGTTGTGATAGATGAGTTGGTTGAGTTGGCCCCACGAAAGGTGTAACAACATGAATGACTGGGGGAGTTGAAGATTGACCATTATTTATTTTTTGGAGTTCTTCTTGAATAATATTTATGAATGTAATGAAATTACTATATGTTTAATTGGAATGATTATATATCACATAGAATAAGAAAATATGAGATATCACACAAAAATAATTGATAGTAGAGTAGAATATTGGATAATATAGCAAAGCCACTTCAAGGGGGTAACCTCCACAACAATGCACTAAGAGTAGAATACTTAACATGATGATCAAAGACTAACCACTACCTCTTATATATAGTATAATTATCCATGGTTATTCCATAGGCTAACCTAATAGATAAATGTAACAAGAATATAAAAGAGGTATGTAAGCCATAAGTCAGCCACACATATCCCTAAACGTTCCAAAGGTTAAGGGTGTAACATGCCCCTCCCATTCAAAGAAATGTTGTCCTCAACATTGAGTCAACTATAGATGTTGTTCCACAAAGGATTCATCCTCCTAAGTGGCATATTCATAAGGTATATTCTTCCCTTTGATTAGGTAATCCTTAATCGCTCTAGATTATAGTTTCTTAGTGTACATTTTAAGGATCGCCTTAGGATAAAGAATAACTCTTCCTTGCTCATCCAATTTGGGTAAACCAATTTAAGTAGTAACTCTATGTCCAATTACTTTCTTTAGGCATTAAACATGAAATAATGGATGTATGCGAGTAGAGGAAGAAAACTCTAATTTGTAGGCCACACTACCAATTTTTTGTAAGATCTGATAAGGCCCATAATACTTAGGGGACAACTTGTTATCCTTTTTTTTAAAATTCAAGGACGTCTGATTATATGTATATAAGTGAATAAATACCTAATCATGAGTGTCAAAATTCCTCTCACTCTTGTGTTGATTTTCCTACTGCTTCATGTGATTCTAGGCTATGGCTAAATTTGCATGCAAACTTACAAGGACCTCTTGTTGATGGTGAATATGTTCTTCCACTACACAAACCTTAGGATGGACTTTCAAGGTTAAAGTAATGGAGGGAGAGTGGTATCCATATAGTGATAGAATAGGATATATTTTGGAAAAACTACAAACATAAGTATTATACCACCATTTAGCAAGTGGTAACTAATGAAACTCTTTATCTTGTTTATTAGAAACAAAAAAATAGAGATATAATTCCAAACATTTGTTGAATACCTCAATTTGTCCATCTGATTAAGGATGATAGGATGAACAATGAGCCAACTGGGTGCCCAAACATGCAAATAGCTCAACCCAAAAATTTCTAGTGAAAATGAGATCTCTATTATTGACAATGATCTTAGGGGTACCATGCAATTTTTGAATTGTATTGAGAAAAGCAAAAGCTATTGTACTATAAAAAAATGGCTATGATAAAGAATAAAAATAAGCATAATTATTGAGCTGATCTACCACAACCATGATAACATTTTGTCTTAGTAACCCTGTAATGAAATCCATAGACACCTCTTCCCGATGTTGGCTAGGGATGGATAAAGGCTATAAAAGACTTGGGGTTTTGATGGTTTCTCCTTTATTTTTTTGAAAAATCATACATTCAACCACATATGTTTGGACATTCCCCTTGAGTCTTTCCTAAAAAAAATCCTGCTTGATTCTATGAGAGGTTTTCAAAAATATTAAATGACCCCCAATTGGAGTTGCATGAAGTTCCTGAAAGATTTTTTGTTTAAGAAGAGATTTTTTACATAGGTATAATCTATCTTTATACCATAATGCATCACCCTTCCATGAATTTTTTTCAAATCCACCCAAACTTTGTTGAAGATTTTGAATCAAATCATGGGTAGCACTATCATTGTCCTATTATGATCATGCTTCCTCTAGCCAATTTGCTTTCAGAATGGTCATAACACATAACAATGCCTCAATTGATTCATCCTTCCTGGATAGTACATCTTCCACTACATTTTCCTTGGCTTTCCTATAAACTATTTCAAAATCATAGCCTAACATGTTATTTAACTATTTCTATTTTTCTTTAGATGACAACAGTTGTTCCAAAAAATATTTGATACTATCATGATCAATATTTACTTGAAAGTGATGACCCATAAAATAAGGCTTTCGTTGTTTGATTGCATATAAAATGGCCATAATTTCCTTCTCATAAATGGGTTTGTGCTGATTTTTACCCTTCAGTTGACAAATTTTAAATGCAAGTGGTCTACCTTCTTGCATGAGTACAACACCCATACCATATCCTGATAAATCACATTCAACCACAAAGGTCTTGGAAAAATTAGGTGTGGCCAACATAGGAGTGGTGCACATAGCCAATTTCAATTATTCAAATGCCTTGGTAGCTGTATCAGTCCATTAAAAGGAATCTTTCTTAAATAAAGAGGTGAGTGGGGCTACAATGCTACCATAATTTTTGAAAACCTAAGATAGTAACCAGTTAGCCCCAAAAATCCCCTTAGTTGCTTGAGTGTCTTTAGAATCAGCCAGTCCACCATTGCTTAGATTTTTTTAGGATCCACTTTTACTCCTGTATGTGAAACTAGATGACCTAACTACTCAACCTCACAAGCTCCAAAAGTAAATTTGGAAGGTTTGGAATATAATTGATGTTGTTCAAAAATTGAGAGTACCTATTTCACATGGTGCAAATGGTCTTCCCAATTTTTACTATAAACGAGGATACATAAAAAAATACCAGAAACAATTTACTCAAAAATGGCCTAAAAATAGTATTCATCAAACTCTAAAAGGTGGATGGTGATTTTTTTATCCCAAAAGGCATAACCAAAAACTCATAATGGCCATCATGAGTCCTGAAAGCAGTTTTGGGTATGTCTTCATCACAGATCCAGATTTGATGATACCTAGAACATAGATCTAACTTGGTAAAATAAAGAGCACCATTTAATCCATCTAAAAAATCATCAATGATAGGAATAAAAAACTTATCTTTGATAGTTTACTTGTTGATTTCTTTGTAGTCAGGGCACATCCTCTAAATTTCATCTTTCTTTCACACCATGACACTTGGTGAAGAATATTCACTTTGGCTATGGTGAATGATTCCTACATCCAACATCTCCTATACCATCTTTTCAATTTCACTTATTTGGGCATAGGGATACCTATATGGCCTGATGTTGGGTGGTGTACTACCAAGAATAAGTTTGATAGCATGATCATGTGTGTGGATAGGTGGAAGTCCTTTTGACATGTCACCAAAAAAAACTGAATGGGCATCAATCACTAGTTGTAGATCATGAGGTGTAGATGGTTGAGTTGGTTGAACTTCCATGGAAAACAAGTGAGCTAAAAATCCTTTAGCACCATGCTAGAGAATCTTTGTCATTTTATGGGAGCTAACAAGTTATGAAGATTTATCCCTTAATCCTCTTAGTTCAAATGTCCTTCCCTCAGAATGAAAATGCATGAATGATTCCTAGAAATTCATCTCAATAGTGCCTGAAGTGGTGAGCCATTGTACTCTCAGAATAATGTCAACTCCCCCCATAGGATAAAAAATATAGGAGAATCCAACAAGTAGTCTCCCATGGCTAGCTTAATACTATGGCATTTTCCTAAACAACTGACAATACCACCATCTACAATCATGACCTAAAATTCTAGAGTAGGATAAATGAAACAATTCAAATGAGCAACCAACCAACTGTTGATGAAGTTGTGTGTGCTTCTAGAAGCAATCAATATAGTGACCTTCTATTTCTTTAGGAAACCCACCACCTTAAGAGTTTGGGGAGTACTAATACCTAAAAGGGCATGATAGGAAATAGTAGGTTGATAGTCTTCAGATTCCTCCTTAAGACCTTCATCCTCACCAATTACCTCCTCCTCATCATCATCCTCATTGGCACCTTTAGTGTAAAATAACTTCTTTTCAACATAATGATGGTCTTTGATCCATTTTGTATTGCAACCATAACATAACCCTTTGTCTCACTTTTCCTTAATTTTTTGAGGTGTCAATTTGGTAGGTTAAGGATATGATGGTGCTGGAAAGGTATGATCATGACTAGTAGTGAAGGTCTTTTATTTGACCATATCCTTTTCCTCTACCATGCATGTTCATGGGATATATTTTGATACAGATGATATGTTAAACATCCAACCCTCTAATTGGATGCTATCTTTGAGGCCACCCAAAAATAGATCAATCAAATTCTCCTTAGTGATGTCTTCCACCCACAAGGATAGATTTTGAAATTGATGAATATAATCTTTCACAATTATTGTTTATCATAGTTTAGATAACTAGTTGAAGTAGTTCTTAGAGACATTATTTTGATAATGAGCCAACAACTCATCAATGAAAATAGACCATGTAATAGAAGCACCATTATTTTTCTTTTGAGCACATATCCTGTGATACCAAATGAACTGCTCAAGTTCTAGATATAGAGACACCATTATCACCTTCTAAGAAATAAGAGTTTGATGTAGATCAAATAAATTCTCAATTTGGGTAATCTAAGTGAGAGGATCCTTACCATCAAACTTACATATGTCCACTTTTGGAAACATCAGTTTCACACTAGAATTGGAGTTTTTAGTGTTGAGAGGAGGACCCAAATGATGAAGTGGAGGGTTGTTTGATTGTAACTAAGATGAAAGGGCAGCCAATTGAGTAGTGATCTGCTTCAATTGAGTGTGAACCCCATTAATCTCTCTGTGCATCCCAAAAAAATCAATTTGAATGGTAAAAAAGTCATCATACCACACCAAGCCCTTTATGTCAGCCTAAAGTTGAGAAATCAATGGATCTAAAGTTACAAATTTCATGTCGATAGTATAAGGAGGCTTAGGAGTTTCTTGCCCCGCTTTTCTTCCCTGTGTAGAAGGACTGGCCATATACAAACCATAAGAGGGTTTTCACCTTTAAAAAAATGTACTAGGAGATGGTACCATTGTGATCACCTCACCAAGACAAATCCAATGATTGCTTTTATGCACTAGGGTAAAAATTTTGGCACCAAAAAAGTGTACCGATAGAATATACCATTACAATCATCTCATCGAGACAAATCCAATGACTGTAATTGTGCAAAGTGAAATTTTTTTTCTAAACTTTTTTTTATTATTTTTTTTCAAAAAATCATTTCAAACAATACTGTGCTGACAAAAAAAATAATTCTTCTTAGATTGCAAGTTATATTTTTTTCTCCTTTCTCTCTTAGAAGTCATGCCTCACCATATCCAAAAAAAAACACCATAAGAAACTTACCCAAATCACATCTCTGATACCACTTTTAATGAAATTACTTATATGTTCACATATAATTATTATATATCATATAGAATAAGCAAATATGAGAGATCACACAACAATAATTGACAATAAAGTAGAATACTAGATAATATAGCAAAGCCACTTTAAGGGGACAACCTCCATAATAATGTACTAAGAGTAGAATACTTAATATGATGAGCAAAGAATAACCACTATCTCCTATATATAGTTTATTTAACCATGGTTATTCCATAGGCTGACCTAATAGAGAAATGTAACAAGAATATAAAACAGGTATGTAAGCCACAAGTCAGCCACACATATCCCTAGACACACTAAAGGTTAGGGTATATTAATGAATTCATCTTATATATCCATATGTTTGGACACAAAGTCTCATAATTATTGCTTATTGGTTTCATCAAATTTGTTGTTAAATTTTGCCATTGTAGGTTGGAAGGTAGGAAAATAAGTTTTTTTATATTTTGAACCTTTCAAGAATGTTAATCTAAGAAATATTTCAAAAATTAAATATAGTAAAAAATCTAATATTTTGGAAGTAAAATATGACTATATATATATATATATATATATATATATATATATATATATATATATATATATATATATATATATATATATAAAGGATATAAACCCTAAGTGTGTCTAGGATTAGGCTTTCTTAAATCTAGGTTTTTTTTCAAAAATTTAAATTCAAATTAGATGAATTGAAAACCTGATATGAAATTGATTTAATTAGCTAGGTTGTCTAAAAAATTATAATTATGTAACCCCAATTTATTGCACAAAAATTTAGAAAATGCAAATGAGAGTTTGAAGTAATATTCAAAGTAATTCCTAACACCATTTGTGTTAAAATTGTCAATCTTACTCGAATTGCACTCAAATGCACATTTTAGGTCAAAATCCATAAAATGTGGTAAATAGTTAAAACTTGTCATTTACAAGTGCTAATTTAGGTTAAAGTATCCCTGAATGGGGCAATGCAATTTATGGGTCAGCTAACTTTGATCAATTCATTTCAAGTCAAAATGCCGATTTCACTTTTTGTGCTCTGGATCACTCTTTTCTCATAAATTCATTGGTACACACCATGTACTTTTATTATTATGTGTTGAAAACATCCTAAATGGAAATATGGTTCTAGTGCATCTAACATCACTTTACAATTCTTCTTGAGTCAAATTATAACTCAGTAATATGACATTTTAACCATTTTCATTAATTGAGAGCGAATTTTCAGATAATTACACAAATTTTGATTAACCTTGTTTAAAGATAATTTATCCAAATCAAGAAATTAATTAAATTTTCCATGAGAGTTATTGAATATTTCTTTTTGAAAATTTATTCCTATTAACTGCACCATCAGGTGACCTCATTTCTTGGGAAGACATCCCTAGGCCATAAATGTCACAAATATCAAAACTATGGGTTACCCATTCCTAGTTAATGCCTCCCATGCCTCTTTAATGCCCCTTCTTCCAAGGTAATGATGAAGATAATTAGTTTAATTCCAAATATTAGGGTTATGATAATTATGATGTGGGAGAAAGTAACGCCTCTACCACACATGCATGAACATTTGTCTTTAAACCACACTAACTTAGTTTTTGTTTGTGTGTGTTTTTTTGAGTTCTCTTGGTGTTTTGTTGTGTTTTGATTGTGCCTTTTCACCTCTCCTTTAATTTATTCTCCTTCTCTCTTTTTATTACTTCTTGTCTCATCTTGGTCTTGTGTTTCCTTGATTATTTTTTTTGCTTATCTCTTTTGTGTTTAAGAACATCTTGATGATTCACATGGATCTCGATTATTTATATCTTGATCCTATGTTACTATGTTGTCCTTGGACCATTTTATTTATTTTATTTTTGTTGGTTTCTTATTTTTCTTTTTCTCTTTTGTGTTCAAGAATGCCATGATGGTCCACATGGATCTTGATTATTCATATCTTGGTCTCATGTTGTTAAGATGTTCTTGCTTTTTATTTTTAAAACATTTTGTTCCTACTTAAGATCATATATTAATTTCAAGCTAGGTTCATTTATGTTTATCTTTTTCTTTGTCTTTTTTTTGTTTAAATGTAAATCACTATAACTCTGGTTTTGGTCATTGTTTTACCATTATCCTTAGTTATAGATATTCACATTTGAATTGGCTCAGTGCAATTAGAATATTATGTCATTCTA
This sequence comes from Torreya grandis, assembly GCA_037957365.1. Taxonomy (NCBI): domain Eukaryota; kingdom Viridiplantae; phylum Streptophyta; class Pinopsida; order Cupressales; family Taxaceae; genus Torreya; species Torreya grandis. Next base: position 31,970 of record JARHVA010001717.1, read on the forward strand.
ATTTATTCATACTTATGATGCTTAATTTATTTTGATATATCAAGAAATTTGTGCTTAGGTCTAAAAGTTTTAACGTCAACATCAACTCCAATGAATGATTCTCAAGAACACTTTGTAAAATCTAGGCTCATGATATGGAATTAGGCTTCTAGATAACATGCATTTTAGGCTTCTTTGTCTATGCTTAGATGTGCATCTCTTTGCATGCATTATAAGTCTAATCAATTCAAGTCATTTTTCATCATTCCTCATTCCATTCTCTCCCAAACTTGGGTTAACTACATTAGCATGAATTTTATGTTGGAACATGAGTCCATGAAACTATGTAGGCAATGCTTAATTTATATTGAGGTCAGCTTGACTATGTCCATTCTTATTTTGATCTCTCTCATCACTTTATGAATTCTAATATGCTTGGTTTTATTTGGATTTCTAAGCCATTTCACCATTGCATTTATGTTTGTACATGATCACTTTAACCTATCTTTTTGATTATATCCTTGAGCTATTTTTGCTTGCCAACTGCCCATTCTAGGGTCCAACATCTGAACCACATCCGAATTCTTTATTCTTTATCAATGATCAAAATTTTCCCTAAGACCTAGATAATGTATATTCATGTCTTACTAAGGGAGGATGGGGATGTTTATTTCAAATAAGAGTTGCATAAGGCATTACAATGACATGGAGAAGTCCGCATGATTTCAATAAAGGGAATTTGAGATAGGATATTAGTAAACTCTAAAATAGGGTCCCATTCATTACAACCCATGGGTGGAATGCTAGATAGAGGTGTGTAATTTTTGAGGATATCCTAGGAAGGAGGATTAGAAGTGCATCTAAACTTATGTTGATGAGATTTTGTCAATTTAGTTTAGGGACAAATCAGTTGATTGTCTTGAGAGGATGGGGTAGCTAATCTAGGTTTATCTTGTGATTGATTTGAATAAATGGTATTAGAAGGGTGAAAAATGTTTTTAATGGGTATAGATGTTAGGGAAATTATATAAAGAGTATGATAAGTGTTATCCAATGGAGTTTTTGAAATTGTTTCTTGAAAAGAGATAAGGTCCTCTTACCTCAACTCTATTAGGTGAGTTGGGGAAGAATCTTGGATAACATGAAAAGTTTGAGATGATGGGAGTGTGTGTGTAGGGGTAGAATCAATGAAAGAAACTATCCTTTGAATATTAGTCATATTTACCACTTCTCTTCAGGAGTTAGGTTTATAAGACTTTCAATGTTATTGGTAGAAGGAGTAGGCTTATCATTATTGTCTTGATGATTAGGAAGAGGGTCTTTGTAGATGGCCAAATGAACATTAGCTTGGTTCAAAGCTTGATTTTTATTTTGTATTTTGTGAGATTTAAAGGTGATGTCATAGGCTTTTTGGCATTTATGAAAGAGGGAATCATGATCAAAATTTGGACCAAGGAGGAAATCCATAGCTAAATTATGTAATTGCATTCAAGTCTCATGAGAGTGACTTGAACTAGCATGAAACCAACAAAATTTCTTTAGATCATACCGTGATTTCATAGGGTGAGTGGGGTCAAGCTCTCATGGAAGAGGCTTTGGTAGACACTTTTAGATTTATGATAAAGACAATGGCTTATGAATATTGATGTTGTTTATTTAATAAAATTGAGAATTAAGGGTGTGGTTTAAAGGGGAAGCTTACTCTAGAGCATGATAGGGAGCAATAACTTGAATATTATGAATGGTATCATTGTACTTATTGACACCATCATTGGTATAAATATTATTTTTATTTTTGATGAGCATGAAAGTGCCCATGAGAGGCTGGGATGGCTCAAATTGATGCATGAGAAAATCTTGGCATTTGGTTTAGTCATTAGCCTCTTCCAAAGTTCTTAGATAGAGAGTCCTAACCCAATATTACAACTTGGGATAAAGTGTGTTAATGAATAGATGAAAGAGGTTATCATCTACCATGTTATGCTCATAATTATTAGATAAGGTCTTCCATAATTTGATGAAAGTGTGGGTAGTTTTAGTTTCAAGTTGCTTGCAATTGATAAAATGATCTAAGGTATTCTTAGTGAGGTCACTAGTTTGAAACTCTTGTACTAAAGCATTAACTAGATCTTCCAAACTAGTTATAGAATGGGACTTGATTTGATTATACCAATCTAAAGTGTTTTTGGAGAGGGTTTTTACTAAGATCTTGGTAGCGGTAAAAGTGTTTAACTTAACCCAATCTTTGTAGAGATTTCCAAATGTTTTTAAATGTAAGGTAGGATCAGTTGACCCATTATAACTAATGGTATGTGTGTTACCTCTAATATCTATGTTGGAAATTTGAGGTGTAAGAGGTTCATTTTGAATAAGTTTAATTATTTTGTTAACAAGGGGTGGTTGGGGAATGAGGTTTCCATGGGAATCCCTAAGGGGATTTGGGGAAATTTTGATTTTGTGTTCCCCATGGAACTTATTAAGGTTGTTTTTTAAGGTGAATAAGGTGATTCTGCATTTTCATCATTTGTTTGGCATTATTAGCTTGAAAAGTGTTCATTTGATTAAGAGTTTACAATAAGAGTTTATGGGTTTGAGAAGTATTTTGATTAGATTGCATGACATGTGGAACATTAACATTAGTATTAGTGGCTTATGTACCACTATGATCAGTGAAATATGCATTAGTAAAAGAATTAAAAGAGATATAATCATTATTGGCATGCTTAACATTGGTAGTAAATGATGCATTAGTGAAGGGATGAAGAAAGGTGGGTTTTGGAAAAGGCCCACTAGATGGTGAACATGCCATGTTAGTAGAGATACTTGGCATGAAGGTGGAATAAATTAAGGAAGAAGAGGTCATATTATGAGAAGGAGTCAAAATATAAGGGAAAGGTTGAAAATAAAAGAAGGTATCTCCCCCAAATCATTGAGAGAATGTGGGAGAAGGTGAATGGGGTTCTTAATCTTGACCACTTATCATGAGATTGTAAATAGTTGAAGGGTAATTCCCCTATGTTGAGGAAACTCATTAATGAATAAAATCATTTTGTGAGTATAGTCTAATTTAGGCTAATATTCTAAGGAGAAAAGAGGTTTAAATACTAAATATGAATGAGGAGGACTCCCATAATTTATAGTGTGAGTGGAGACATGCACATTGATTTTGTCTAAAGTGGAAGCCACAATTTTTTTACAAGGAAACCTATTGAGATTGATAAAGCTCATAATATCTATTGAGTTAAACTATTTTTTTATCCTAAAATAGGAAGTTCATGATGGAAAAAAGAAGCTAATAGGAAATGATGATGCAAAGACAAAGTTAGGAAATAGGATATAGAGTCAAACTAGTCAACTATGTTCTATAACCCATGGAAGACAATAGAAAGATAAGGATACATAGTCATTAAAATCAGCTATGTATTAAAAACAAGAAGGCCAAACAAGATGATAAGGATACATATTCATGAAAGTCAACCATGTATTTTTGAATAAAGAACTAAACAGGGGGATAAGAAGACACAGTCATGTAGGCTAACTATGTACTGCTAGAAGGAAGGTGGAACAGTATGAAAGATAATAAATTAACCAAGATGAATATATTATGAAAAATGAGAATTTTTTTCAAGATAATTAGAATCAAGAAAGAAAACAAATACATAAATAATTGGATCAATGTGAATGATCCAATTGGAACACACTATTAGAGGTACAATCACTGAGAGGTGGGGAGTGAATCAATGAGCCAAGAAAATCCAACTTCAATTTCAATGATTTCAAGTTATTAATCAATTACCATAAGCATTCATGAAACATACACATCATTCATAATAATAAGCAAGAGAGACAATGCAAGATCAATCACTTAACACATGACATTTGTAAGAAACCCTCTTATGGGATAAAACCCACTAGATCCTATAATTAGACTAATGTCCTATAAAATAATAACTAATTTAGACCAAATTAAACTGATTAAGGAACTACCATCCCTTATTTAGTGAGACTACAATTTCACAAGGTGATACCACACTTGTTTAGCTGAGCTACAACAACAACTAGACCTTTATCAAGTTTCACCTTGCAAGGAGGTTGCAACCCCCTTAGATGCTGAGCTTCTACAACAACACCTATGAGCACATCTACCATTGAACCAATGTCTTCAACACCTAATGATGGACCTTTTATTATCACTATTCACCTTCACTCATACTAAAATAGCAAGAACACTATTCCAACAATAGAATTATGAGCTATAAGTCATACAAATAGTTCTAAATTTTTTATTCTCTTCAACTCATCCATAGGGAACCCACCCTTTATTTTTATTCATAAAATTATACTCTCAAATGAAAATTCCACACATAAGTCTCTCTCAAGTCTAGAAACCAACACATTTGGTTTCACCATTTATAGATCTATCATGATTATTAACATCTTGGTCAGCCATTAATCATGCCTTAACCATTAAGGAATCTAACATATGAAGACATAGTTCAATATAATATTTATAGGTTTGACATAGCATCTATGGGTCACCCTTAAGCAGCTACACCTTTCAATTAGGCCTTTGTAGATATTATAGGTCTCATGGAGACATATTCACCCATTTATCACTTAATTAAACACAACAAGATAAAAAAACCACTTCAAAATGCATGGAACCATTACATATTATCTATATATCCCCTTTAAGTTTCAACAACCAACATAGTACCCTTTTGCTTAAGTACAATTTGCTCAAACAACATTCTATGCACATAGTCACCATGAACGATTACATAGTCAACTTATAAACCTTTGTTCATATTATATATGATTGGTAAAACCTTCATAATGAACCTAGATAATCCTAATGGAGTCTAAAATAATCCCCAATATCCAATTCAACATGAGACATAAAAAAACCATTAGAATGAGCTCAAATATCCTTCTCAAGTCATTTGCAGAACATAGTCAAACACACATTCAACTTTGGACCATCATAAATTTGACTATATAAAATTTAAAATATTAAAATATATATTTATATATTCACCTTGGATTCATATACAAGTTCACTTTTTACACCATGAGCAAATTCCACATAGATCGAAAGATATAGACAAAATACAAAACACTAGTTTTTTCCTTTGAAAATTCAAATATTCAAAAGCAAATGGCCACTGTTAAACCTCGAACACTATGCTCACATATCATGTCCTTGCTACTAATATTAAACATGCACCATCAATCTTATCTAAAATTTAATTCATAGTGCACTAATACCCAAACATGAACCCTCAAATAGTTGATGTCATCTTGTGCAATCTAGTAACTTTGACCTCATGCGCTCTGCCAATCTCTTAGAGATTGTCCTAGGTTTAACTATGCTAGAAAATAATCACTTTGACCTCTTGAATTTAAGTGAACTATTGATCTCTATCTATATGATCACTTTCTCACTACTTATCCTTGGAATAAGCTTGATCTTTATCTTTGCTCAATGTTAAACATTGAACACTTGTCACCATCTCACTACTTTTTGACTTCTTAGAACAACACGCTATGCCAATGTTGCTAGAATTTAACTTGTGTAGAAATGACTATGGGAACCTTTTTAATCTATTTGTAAGGTGAACTTTGCACTTTCATATCTTTTGCTTCACTCAAGTGTATGTTCTAAAATTTGGACCATATGTACTCATCACATAGGAGATTCCAACCATGTGTTAAACTGATCCTAAAACCTTTGCATGAGTGAGATATAATGACATTAATATAATTAATTATATTTGTCTACCACAGAACCAATAATATCAAGAATTTCTTGGAAGGCTAACTTTACACATGCATATCTTTTGATGTACTTTTATGTATGATCTAAAATTTAGCAAAAATCAACTAGGCACAAAACTGAACAAACCCATATGATCAACTTCTCTTGAAATGTCCACATGTATGAGATATTACATCACCAAACTGATTACTTGGCTCTTTCTTGCCTCATACAAATTTGGCTAAGTATGGGAAAGCACTGTCAAACTCCTTTGGATCCCAACTTTGTACTTGCATATCTTTTGATGTACTTCGGAACATGATATGAAATTTAGTGAAAATCAACTAGGCAAAAAATTGAACAAACCCATATGATCAATTTTTTTTGAAACATCCACACATGAGAGATATGCCATCACCAAACTAGTTACTCAGCTCTTTATTGCCTCATGCAAATTTGGTTATGGGAATACACTATCAAATTACTTGGGAGCCCAACTTTGCACTTGCATATCTTTTTAAATTCTTTGACACATGATATAAAATTTAGGGCATAAGATCTAGGAATAAATTTTATCATAACCATATGACCAAATCCCCTTGACTCATTGGCATGTGGTAATGGTGATGTCATCAAACTGCCTACTTAGATTTTTTGCCACTAGACCCAAAATGTCTAGATGATAATAATGATCAACCAAAAGAAATAAAGTCATGCACACAAGCACTCAAATAATAGAAAACATATTAGGGACCTCTTTCACATCCTCAAATTACCATACTCATCCATAAACATCTTTAATCATGCTAAAACTAAAGATCAACCATGCCTTCTTCAAGCATACTAGGATAAACACATTGCACACTTTGTCATTGTCACTTAGACTATCAAGGAACTCCATCCACTCATCGAGACACCTCCATAACATCACTATGACATCATTTATAAATATCCAACAACCCCTCCTTTGTCATTGATGTCAACACCCATCATATAGTAATATACATCTCACCTTCCTTCTCTCTCTTCAAGCACTCTCATAATAAGAAATTTCTCCCCCTTTGACACAATGAAAAAGTGGGAACCAATTGATCCTGAGGACTTGAAAATATCAATAATATGAGAGGACCACATTATAAAGATGATACAAACTCCCCCTTACCTTTAGCCTACCTCTTATTGCCTTGACAACATCCTTCTCGCTCCATGCCAACACACTCTTCAACCAAGCATTGCAACCAATGAATACAAAACAAAAAAAATATTTAAATCTAATGTAACTCACCAATAAACATCTAATAGAGACTCCCCTTAAGAACTCTAATCAATTTCACCTTCTGAGCATCTTCAGATCTCCACATACCATGAAGAATCACCACATAGGCTTACTAACCTCTTTTCTCAAGCCACCTTAGGGACCACCAAAAAAAATTCATGCCACTCAAAAAATAGGAAACATGCTCTCAAATAACCTTATAAATCTTCTTGAAACAAACATATCTTTATCTTTTGGAGAAACTGAGCAAAAAACACTCTTCTTCAAACTAGGCCTGTCTAGTCTCCTTGTAGCCCTACTTAAGACTTGAAGATCCAACAAATTCTAGTAGAAACATATTCAATACCTAAATCTTCATATCTATAGAATTCTCATATTCCCCCTCACACAAACCAATGTGTATCACCTATCTCATCTTCTACAACATACTTCCTTCATAGACCAATTTGCCAATTAGGCCTCCATCTTGATAAAAACATGAATAACTTGAAATAAACAAACCTTTATATCTCTATGAAGATTGATTTGATAACCCATTTGGCCCATTAAACATATTAATAATCCTAAAACCTCAACTCATAAGACAAAACACTTTTCTAGCATAGCCTAAAACCCTAGAATCTCAAAATAAATAAAGTCAACAAACCTCCTTTTGGTCAACATACACCTCTAAAAATTCTTGCACACCTAGAGACACCCATGAAACACTTCTGGACAAAAATTATCCTTCATAACTTTGGGAACATAGACTTCCTATAACCCATTTTAGGCCTGCTTGCACTTAAGCATAAACTGGGAAACTTGAGAGCAAATAAAAATTTCCAATTTGACTTATACATACCTTCAAATTATAAACACCCTAGAGCACATAATAAATAAGTGAACAAACATTTATGAGCACCAAATAATTCTTGACATTACATTAGTCTCATTATGCCACCTAAAAACACCCATTCTGACCCTGTACTATAACTCCTTCACAAACCTCTAGAGCAAGGTCACGAACTTGTTATTCCCCCTTAACCCATGACCTTCTAAGATCAACACAAGTCTCTATATAAATTGGAATTATGATATTAAGTACAAAAACTTGCTTCTCCACAAGAAATATGTCTCCTAAGAAGCATAGGCAAAGACACCCTATTTCACAATGTCTTATAATAATGTGAAATCAGGAGTTGTCCACAACTCCTCATATTCCTTTTCCTTGGTATCTAATGATTATAGTTTTTATTCTTATTATAAGGCTTAAGAGAAGTAAAATTCTCATCCAATACAACATTCTACTTCTTTTCAATGATTGGATTGACAAAACATGGAAACAACATGGATTCATGGCATACCTTTTCATTTGAAGAACCCATCTTGCAATTTGGAACCTCATCACTAGGTACTAACAATTAATGTTATTTGAATGATACTTGCTTAGCAATAGCAATATTTTCACTTGAATCCATACACACTTTATAACTAGCCTCAACTATTATCTTGGTCTTCTTTTTGAGCTTGGTTTCTTCACTTTCAACATGAGTAGACAAAGATACCTCTTGGAATTCTTCAATTTTTTTAGCTTTCTCCACCATACCAAATAAATTACTTAGACTTGCAGACTCACCATGAATCACACTTGTCACCTTTATCTTCCATGTGTTAACTTGCCTTCTTTCTTGCACTTTAGGAGTTTGATTAAACCTATTCTATCATGTAGAATTTTGCTTGTAGAATCTAGTAATATGACCTCTTTATTGACATTTGAAGCATATTATAACTTTTTAAAGAAATGTATCTTGACTAATCTTATGTGGCCAATGGTTTAAAAAGTGTCCCACATCAAGATAGTTGAAGCACTTAACTTTGTTCACACCTTTTGACTGAAGACCCCCATTATAGTTCCATGAAAACTCATTTCTAATAGGTTTCTTGCATTCTCTAGCCCTATGACCAAATTGATTACATGTGTAATAGTAACCATTGAATCTTTCATACCTCATGAAATTTGGCTATCTGATCTGATTTTAATTTCTTTTACCATCACCTTCATTTCTTATCTAACTATTTGTCTTAAAAGTATGATTATCCTAGTTCACACTAGTCTTTATCTTGTCTTGAGTTACATTCTTTTGTTCTTCTTCATATACAAGACTAGTTTTATTACTATCATGATTTCAACCACTTAGAATATTATCTAGATCACATGAGCTCTTTTCAAATCTCATAAATGTCTTCACCTTACTAGATGTATTCTCTAACTCATATTTCAAAGACTCATTTTTAGAAACATACCTTGAACATTCATCTTCTTTAGCTTTTAAGCTTGTAGACATGATTTCTGATTGACAACTAAGATGATTGACCATATATTCATGCTCCTTGGTATCTTCATTCAATATTGCTTCATACACATTGAATTTCTCTTCATAGTCTTTGAGTTGACACTTCATCTTCTTAGTGATCTTATTTTCAATCTTTAGTTCTTCAAGAGCATTTATCAATGCAATCTCATAGTCCACCTCATCTTCATCATCATTTGAATCACTCCAAGTAGACTCCTTTTGATGTGATCAACTTCCTTCCTCAGCCATGAATAGAGATTCATCTCCAACAGGACCATCATCTTCATGATCATATTCTGAGTCACTATCTTCACTTTCATCTGATGAGTTTCAATCTTCTTTTGTGTAGAGACTCTTCTTATTCTTGAAGGACTTCTTCTTATTGTTATACTTTCTTAATCCTTTCTTCCTTTATGTCACATTTTTTTCATCTTGACATTCACCATGATCTTCATTGTCATTTTTTTCATGCTTATGATGGCACTTACGAGCAAATTGTCTAATATCTCCATAGTTGAAACATTTGAAGGGTAGTTTATCCTTATACTTCCCTAAACTTGTGTTCAATTTCCTAGTAATCAATGCAATTAGTTCATCCTCATCAATGTCAGATATGTCATCATATTTGGGTTTCTTACCTTGGAACTTGTTCTTAGGCTTCATCTCTATCTTGAATGTTGCTCCCTTCTTTAGTGGTATATCATCATTTACTCTCATCTCATAGGCCATAAGGTTGCCATGCAATTGATCCATTTTCAATTGAGTTAGATCATGAATTTATTCTATATCATATACTTTTGGATCAAACTTGAGAGATAGAGACCTTAATACCTTTCAAACTATAATAAACTCTTCAAGGTTCTCTCCAAGACCTCTAATGATGTTCACAGTCTCATCAACTCTCTGTAGAAAGGATGCCACAAAATCTTCTTCCTTCATCTTGATACTTTCAAATTACCTTTTGTGAGTCTACAAATTATCAATCTTGACATTTGAATCTCCTTCATAAATGATCTACTTTTTTTCTCATATCTCTTTAGCAAATTTATAATGGATTACCTTGGTAGAATTAGTCTCTGTAAGACCACAAGTGATGGAATTCATTTCCTTAGAATTATTATCAAATAGATTCTTATCTGTAGCACTATATGGAGGATAAGTAGGAACAATATAACCATCCAAAATAGATTTAGATACATCAAACCCTAGGGACATAATGTATGTCCTCATCCTTGCACTCCAAAAAGCATAATTGGATCCATTGAACATCGATGCGTACTTAGTAGAGAAACCTCCTTGATGACTACCCATATTGTACCTTGGATCACCTTCAAGCTATCAAACCTGTACCAAAGGACCTGATCTAATACCAATTATTAGAGGTACAATCATTAAGAGTGGGGGGGGGGGTGAACTAGTGAGACTAGAAAATCTAACTTCAATTTCAATCCTTTCAAGTTCTTCATCAATTACCATAAGCATTCATGAAGCATACACATCATTCATAGCAATGAGTAAGAGAGATAATGCAAGATCAATCACATAACACATGACATATGTAAAAAACCCTCTTGGGGGAGAAAAATCAATATAACCTACAATTGGAATACTATCCTATAAAATAATAACCAATTTAGACTAGCTATAACTGATCAAGGAACTACCATCCCTTATTTATTGACATTACAATCCCATAAGGTTCTACCACACTTGGCTAGTTGAGATGCAACAACAACTAGAACTTTAGAAAGTTTCACATTGTAAAGATGATATAACACCCTTAGATGATAAGCTAACATAATAACACCTATGAACACATCCACCATTGAACTGATGTCTTCAACACCTAATGATGGACCTCTAATTATCACTCTTCACCTTCGCTCATACTCAAATAGCAAGAGAACTATTTTGAAAATAAAATTATGACCTACAAGTCATACAAATATTTCTCAATCTATTATACTCTTAAACTCATCCACCTATCACCCATCCTTTCCTTTGTTTCAAAACACTATACTCTCAAATGTAAATTCCACACACAAGTCTCTCTCAAGTCTAAAAACCAACACATTTGATTTCACCATTGATAGAGCTATCATGATTATCAATATCTTGGTTAGCCATTAGGCATTCCTTAACCCTTAAGTCATCTATCATATGAAGACACAACTAAATAAAATCTTCATAGGTTGTCCATAACATCTATGGGTCACCCTTAAGTAGCTACACCTTTCAATTAGGCTTTTGTAGCTTTTATAGGTCTCATGGAGACTTATTCAACCATTTATTACTTCATCAAAAAAAATAACACAATACCACTTCAAAATACATGGACCCATTACATATGATCTATATGTCCCCCTTAAGTTCCAACAACCAACATAGTACCCTTCTTCTTAAGCACAATTTGTTCAAAGAACATTCTGTGCACACAATCACCATGAATGAATACACAATCAAATTTTAATCCTTTGTTCATGTTGTATATTATTGGTGAAAAATTCATAATGCACATAGATCATCCTCATGAATAATAAAACACTCTCCAATATCCAATTCAACATGAGACATTGAAAAACCATCAAAATGAGCTCAAATATCCTTTTCAGGTCACTTGTTGAACATAGTCAAACACACAATCAAATTTGGACCATCATAAATTTTATTTTACACATTTTTAGATCTTAAAATATATATTTATAGATGTACCTTTGAATCTTATATATGTTTTCTTTTTACACCAAGAGAAAATTTTACATAGATCAAAAGATATGGCTAAAATATAGATCACTAGTTTTTCCTTTGCAAATTAAAATATTCAAAAGCAAATGGTCACTATTAAACCTTGAATACTATACATGCATATAATGTCCTCACTACTCAAATTAAACACACTCCATCAGTATTATCTAAACTTTAATGCATAGTGTACCAATGCCCAAATGTTAACCCTCGAACAATTGACCTCATCTCATGCAATTTGGCGACTTTGATCTCATGCACTCCATCGATCTCTTCAAGATTGTCCTATCTTTAACTATGCTATAAAATAGTCAATTTTACCTCTTGAATTTAAAGTGAACCATTGATCTCTATCTATACAATCACTTGATCATTATTGATGTTTGGAAGAAACTCGATCTTTATCTCTGCTCAATGTTAAACATTAAACACTTGGCAACATCATGCTGCTTCCTGACTTCTCAGAGCAATGCACTCCATCGATTTTGATTGAAATTTAACTTGTGTATAAATGGTAACCTTTTCAATTTGTCTATAAGGTCAACTTTTCATCTCCATATCTTTTGATTTGTTCAAGCGTATGTTCTAAAGTTTAAACCATATGTTCTCCTCACATAAGAGAATCCAACCATGTGTCAAACTAATCCTAAAACCTTTTAATAAGTGAGATATAATGAAATTAATATTCTCACTTAGATTTTTTTGCCACCGAGCCAATAATATCAAGAATTTCTTAGAAGGCCAACTTTGTACATGTATATCTTTTGATGTACTTTGATGCATGATCTAAAATTTAGCACAAATCAACTAAGCACAAAAATGAACAAACCCATATGATCAAATTATCTTGAAACATACACATGTGTGATATATGATATCACAAAAATACTTACTCAACTCTTTCTTACCTCATGCAAATTTGGCTAAAGGGGAAACACTGTCAAACTACTTGGGATCCCAACTTTGCACTTGCATATCTTTTGATGCACTTTGGTGCATGATCTAAAATTTAGCACAAATAAACTAGGCACAAAATTAAAAAAAATCATATGATAAACTTTTATTAAAACATCCACACATGAGAGATATTTCATCACCAAAATACTTACTCAGCTCTTTCTTGCCTCATGCAAATTTGGCTAAGTTTGGGATAACACTGTCAAACTACCTAGGAGCCTAACTTTGCACTTGTATATATTTTGATGCACTTCAGTGCATGATCTAAAATTTATTTCATAATATCTAGGAACAAATTTTATCACAACCATATGATCAACTCCCCTTGACTCATCTGCATGTGGCAATGGTGACATCAACAAACTACCTACCCAGATTTTCTACCATTAGACCCAAAATGTCTAGATGATAGTAGTGATCAACCAAAGGAAATCTACTCATGCACACATGAAATTAAAGCATATAAAAAGTCATAGGGTCCTCTTGTACATCCTCAAATCACCATACTCATCTTTAAACACCTCTAATCATACCAAAATTGAAGATCAACCAAGCCTTTTTCAAACATACTAAGATAAACACATTGTACACTTTGCCATTATCAATTAGACTATCAAGTCACTTCATCCACTCACTTGGAAACCTCCATGAAATCACTATGACATCATTAACAACTCTCTAACACACACATCATAAACCTTTCACCAACACTGACCAATATATGTTTTTTAATACAACACATAATAATCAAAGAGAAAGCAACAACTAAAAATTAAATTATAACTAATTGGTCACCCTAAGTGTTATTAGATTATTAGAAAGTTTGATTTTAATGTGATTAGAAAATTGGTTGAAATAGGGAACTTGAAATAAAACTAAGGTTGGTTTTAGGATGTTTGAAATGAAAGGGATCTATATTGACAATGGTACTAGCTTGGTATTGGGGCCTACCCTCTCACTTCACAATCCTATAGTGATAAGGGTGTTAGGTGAATTATCAATATATACCATTAACTACATATGTATACTTAGCCATAAAACTAAGTCAACTTCCCCCTTGGTGATGAAATCCAAGTAGGTAGACCTTGGGAAGACAAATGTTAATTTTTTTTTGAATGTAAATTGGTTTGGTAGTGTGTGAAAAAGAATAAAATAGTGTAACTAAAATGGTAATTTTAAAAACCACTTATTTAGATTGTGTGAAATACTCTAATCATCCAAAAATATAAAAATAAAATGTGAATTAATTACTAGCAAATAGATGTTAATTTCATGATTGATAATAGCACAGAGTCAATTTAGCTCACACTATATACAAACAATATGAAATAGAGTCAAATGTGTCATTGTTATTTTACATAAACAAGGTATTTAAGAACAAAGTCAATCAGGTTGAGTATGTCTTTTAGACAGAAGATAGACTACAAAACTAAGTTGACCAAGTCGACCTAGTTAGTTATAGAGTTATAGTTTTGTAGACTACAAACTTATGAAAATAGTACTGAAGGAGGAATTAAAATGATAAAGAGAGAAAATAAAGGAACTTTGGTGGGATTGAATATGATTTATATTCAAAAAATTTATGCTATCGTACTTAATTGTTGCTTTCAAATTCTACCAACTAGGTTGACTAGTTCAACCAAGTTTTCAAAACCTTGTGTGCTAAAGAAGAAATGAATAGAGTCAACCTGTTTGACTATGTTAATTGACTTGTATGTCGATAGAATAAAATAGTTAATAGATTTGACCTATTCAAATATGTATGCTAATCTATAACTAAATAATAATACTATGTTGAACTACTTAATCTAGTAACATATAATTGATGAAGACCTACATAGATATAACATAATCATTTTGAAGTGACTGTGTGTTAAACTTGCACATAGAAAGTTAGAACTATATCAACTAGTTTAATATAGTACTACATACACACACACACACACACACACACACACACACACGATGGTGTGAAAGAAAACTTGCAAAGGTTAAATTCATGTTAGGTTTACTAGAATGTATGCAAAAGGAAATGCAATTGATCTATAAATCAATCCTAGCTCGGAGAAGATAAATCCTACTTACACTTCCAATTATTGATACATTATATATTCAGGGTCATGACCAAGATGGATCTTCTATACATATCCAAAGTATCTCTTATGACAATAATATCACTAAGGAGGGTTTCAAAGCCTCTAGTCAGGTAAAACTATGCAATAAGCCTAACTAGGTCTTATATTTTCATATTCACAAAAGTAAATGACAAGGAAAGTAAAATATAATCTAGTGATAACCAAAGCTTTTGGCACAAAATGGGGGTAATAAACATTAAAATTAAAAATACATAGAATACATATACTCATGTCAATGTATATGAAATTTGAATGCATGAGAGAGAAGTACAACTGGAAATCTATCTACTCTTACAAAGGAAGAACAAAGTTAGGAATACTTACCTTTGAATAAAAACATATTGAGCCTCAATATCTCCCTTAGTCAAGGTGATTCATAATATGTTGTTATGTATTGTAAGTATGACAAGGATAAATCAGATCTAGACTACATAACCTATCTATTCATCCAAAAGACTTCACCACAAGATAAGGTTTGCATCTCCAAAGAATGTATTGAAACCCTAAGCTATGTTCCTCAAGTATAATGGTGGATAATAAGATGTGAAATATAATCTATTTATTCTTATTCTTCTTTCTTTTCTTATAAATGATGAAATGAGTATGTGTGTATATAGATAAATTTTAGCCAATAGGGGCAACCCAATTGAATTTGTATCATTATTGAAAAAATAAATTAGGTCCTCATATAGGTTGGCCAGGGATCAACCTAGACCCTAAATGAATTTTATCAATTAGAGTATAGGGTTGATGGGGCCAAAATTGTATTGTAAACCATCAAAAAAGAGTTTAGGAAAGAGAAGGGTTAATAAATGTGGAAAATGACTAGAAGAGGGTGCAAAAAAGGAGGAAAAGTTTAAGGGAATATTTTCAAGAGGTGGTTGTGTAGATATCAAGTGGTATTAAAGGGACAATAATCATGTGAAGCACCAATGGTCTGCCCACCCCTTTCTCAATGCACCCCTTAGAGTATGCACTTAGAGATATTGAGACTCGATGGGCTCCTGCAAGAGAGAAAACATTAATAATTGATAAAAGTTTGAAAATATTATGTGTATATAACTCTCCCACTTAGTGCTTGGTGCAAGTGCAAGTGAATACTATAATGAGAGTGGTATTGAATGACTTGATTGTGTTTCAAATTTTAAATCTTTGAAATATTGGCTTAGGGTAGTTGTAGATGGTAATATGTAGAATTAGGAAAAAATAGGGATTAAATACCTTAATTTTTCTCAACTTATTTCTTATTTGGATAGGCTTTTGCATCTATTTTTCATCTAGTGGATAGAGGTATAATAGTCTTATATTTATAGTGTTTCATAGCTTGTGTGGATAATAAAATGTACTTAGGCCAACCTTATATCCATTTGGGAGAGTTAGGGCAAGGGACACTAGCACCAAGTTGGAGACACTAGCACCCTATGGCTCTATTGCCCTTAATGTGGTGTTAGTGTTCAATTGGCAGACTACAAGGCACACTAGGTTGGGATCTAGGAATGATATTCTAGGATAGTGTTTTAGCTGATAGAAGATGTTTGTGGTCTGTAAAATGGCTAAAAAAGCATGATAAAGGATTTAGGATATGTTTGAGGCTAAGCTAGGAATAGGCTATCTTGAGCAACACTCTTATCATCCAAATACCACTTTTAGGTGATTACAAGTTGTTTATATCATTTATGGATAATTATATTTTAGTCTTAGGCTTGATCTCTTAGCTTGATCTCTTAGTTATGTTTCATCACTCAGCTTGATCTCTTAGTTATGTTTGATCACTCATCTTGATCTCTTAGTTATGATTGATCTTCCTTGCCTATATATGCAAGGCACATTCATTTTATTTGACAAGATTTGGAAATATAATATATGATATTGTTACTCTTTGTTTTACATATCTATCTATAAGTCTATATTATTAAATATATTTTTTAGATTCTTTATTTTCAAATTCCTATTTGTATGAATATAATATTATACTATCACCTCCTCTCCCTTATCCCCTTGGTCATATGGTGTGGTCATGTAGAGGGGGATTAATTTTTTATTTCTACTAGTGGGGGATTAACTTGTGTCCCTTTATTTTTTTTGTAATCTCTCCCAAAATTATTTTTCCAATCATTTAATATTTTTGACCCATTTATGATGGGAAAACTTGTAAAAACTATATCTTTTGATCCTTAACTCTAAATCAAGTGTTTTTTCTAATACCCAATCTATTGATGTCATTTATTTTGTAAAATTCACTAAAATATAAAATGTCAATTTTTTAAAGGGGGGATCTCAATACAAGATATTTTAGGGGGATTATCTCAGTGCTTATGTGTGTACCCTCTTTACATTCTCTTACTCTTTGGTGATTTATTAGAATGGATTATTCTTCTGCATTAGATTAGTATAGGCCATTAACAACATATGAATACCACACATGGAGACCAAGAATGGAAAAAATCATTAAAAACAAAGGATTATGGGCCTTAATGGCTGAAACACAACTAATGTTGACTAGAGAATATGAAATTTTTTAGCATAATTGAAAATTTGATGTGTAGGGGTTTGATAGGAACTTATATAAGTGATAGTATTTTATTTCATTTATAAGGATGTGAATCTACTTTCAAAATATGGGAAAAATTTAAGGGTTTATTTGGTAAGGTGGATCACATGAGATCCATACAGCTTGAAGTAGAGATAACTTCTCTTAATCCTAAAGATTTTCCATGCATTCTAGACTATTTCACTAATTTCAAGCATTTGTTGACATAATTGAAGGGGAGTGGAAGATATAATAAATATGACGTGTGTGTTTACCTAATTATATCCAAGTTAAAATGTCCATTCCAAATCTTTACTTATACCTTTTATTTTATTTTTTGGCATGGATGCCTTAGGTGCCACATTCAAAGTGCCTAAGTTAGAGTTGTTTTGTTAAATACTTACTAAGGAAGAATCCAATTGTCTAGACTTGAGTCTTCCACCTCTCAAAAGGCCTTATTATGATCTCATCATAAGGGAAAGGGAAAATAAAAAAATTAAACCTAAAAATACTCCTTATCCATATCTAATTTCTACTAAACCCAAATACAATAACTCTAAACCCAATTTTAAATCCAAGAATAAGTCTAGCCTTTTGTGCTCCTTTTGTGGGGGACTAATCTTATATAAACTAGGTGTTGGAACGTAATTCAAGGCTTAGAGGATGTATTTAAAAAAAACAAGATCTCTATCTCCACTCCACCTCCTTATAATGAGCATGGAAAAGCACTTAATATTGTTGAAAAATATTAGTCACCTATTATAGATAGTTGGGTTATAGATTCTTCTGAGTCTCACCATATTACTTCTTCTAAAGAGGCATTTGTATTTCTTAGTTTGAGTTATAATTCCAAAATTAAGGTTGGATTTTATTCCTTTATTTATATTAATGGAAAATGCATACAAATTGTTGGTGGATGCATCAATGGTGCACTATATGTTCCTGACATCACTTCACATTTGTTTTTTGTTTATCAAATTTGTCATTTTGATCAGGGCAAGATAATGAATTTCACACCATAAGATGCTGATATTTGAACCTCATTGGAGCCTCATTCACTTGTTACATAAGGTATTATTGATCATATTTCTTGACTATATCACTTTAAGGGTATTATATGGGGACATGCTTGGTTTATCATGTTGATTTCGAGAGTAAGCTTTATCATGATAGATTTTGACATCTTAATTATAGAGATTTGAAGGAGTTGAGCACTCATGGTATGGTTGATGGTCTTTCTAGATTTTCTTATCTTGATGGAGTTTACCCTAGATATACATTAGGGAAACAACACCAAGATTCATTTCCTAAGGGTATGTCCAAGAGAGCTTCTTCACCACTTGAGATTATACATAGTGACTTGATGGTTTTTTCTACTCCTCCTTTAACTGGAGCTAAGTATGCACTTACATTTATTGATAATTTATCGAGATGTACTTGGGTTTATTTTCTCAAGGACAAGAGTGAAGTTTTTTCACACTTCAAAGTCTTCAAATATTTGGTTGAGAATCAATATTATAATTTCATAAATAAGCTTCACACTGATAATGGTGGGGGAGTTATTCAACAAAGAGTTTTCTATTTTTTTTGTATCTCATGGCATTATTTGCCAACATTTTGTTCCTTATACTCCACAATATACTGGTTTATTAGAAAGGAAGAACCAAACTTTAAAGGATATGGCTAACTACATGATTCTCAATATTTACCTCCTATATATTGGGTAGAAGTAGTTAATTGTGCAAACTACATTCAAAATCATACACCACACAGAACGCTTGAGTATTTGACTTCAAAGGAGGCTTGATCTGTAACTAAGATTAATGTCTATTTTTTTTTGATTTTTTAGGATCCATTTTTTTGATTTTTTACCAAATAAGAAAAGGAAAGCCTTGTATAATAATAAAAAACCCTTGATGTTTGTAGGGTATTGTGAGGACATGAGAGCTTATTGACTTTTGGATCTTGTTACTCATGATGTTGTTTTTCGAACATGTTCTATTTGATGAGTGCTTCTCTCCTCATGATTCTTCATATTCTTCCATGTCTTCTTCTTATTATTTTCTTCCATCCTTTTATGATTTGTCACTTCATCTTTAGGATTCCTTCTTTGAGGAGCCAATTTAGGAAGCCACTAATGAGGTTATGGATATAGACTTATAAGTAGATCCTATTCCCACTATGCCTAAGTGGGCCCATAATATAGTTATAGGGCAACACCTTTCATACAAGAATTTCCACCCACTATACATCATCATGCACATTATATAGGTTTTGGACTTTTGTGTAAGATATTTTCGAGGGATCCACAATCTTTTTCACAAGCTCATCGGATACATGAGTGGAATGATGTAATGACAAATGAGTATTATTATTTGTTGAAGAATCATACTTGGATTTTGGTTTCTCTTCCTAAGGTAAGAAAGTTGGTTAGATGGAAGTGGATATACCACACCAAATATATAGTTGATGGTCCATTGAAAAGTATAAGGCACATCTTGTAGCCAAGGGTTTATCACAAGTCAAAGGTATTAATTAATGACATGGTATGAGAAGATGGATTCCTTTATTCTATCTATTGGGTTTTTTTGATTATACTTAGATCCTATTTTATATATCGAACATGTTGGAGAGGATATAGTTATACTAGTTTTGTATGTTGATAATTTGATTCTTATAGGTAACTCTTTTTCTTAGATTTAGGATATTCAAAAAGCTCTTTTAACATAGTTTTATATGATATATGTCAAACTCTTTCACTTTTTCCTTGGTTTGAAAATTTCTCAATCAGACTTAGGTATTCATTTGAGTCAATAAAATTAAACCCTTGATCTTCTTCAACATTTTAACATGGCTGATTGTAAGCCAAGTCACTCTCCTTTCTAATATAGGGTCACTCTTACTTTGACCTAAACTACTCCTCTTTGTGATCCAACATTGTATAGGTATTTTTTTTGAAGTCTCATTTACTTGACCCATACTCACCCCAATATTTATTTTGTAATTAGGCTTGTATCTTAGTTTACATATGCTCCTAATGACAATCACTAGAAAGATTCTAAAAGGATTTTATGATATCTGCAGAGCACTTCCCACTTTAGATTACACTACACCAGATGTTACACTCAATTGGATATATTTATTTAAATTAGATAGGTTATATTTATGACAAGTGTTCTAGTTATGGATACATTTTTTTCTTGGTTATTCTCTAATTACTTGGACATGCAAGAAGCAACATGCTATTGCACTTTAATCTATAGAGGAATAGTATAAGGTAACAGTCATAGCGACTCAAAAAATTAATTGGTTTTAATAGTTATTGATAGAGTTTGGATTCACACATGATTCACCTGCTATACTTTGGCATGATAACCAAAATGCAATTTACATTTATTGTAACCCTATTGAGTACTAGTAGACCAAGCATATTGAGATTCACAGTCACTTTATTTGTTAGCACATTTAGTAAGGAGTTATTTGCTTGGAGTACATTCCAAATCAATAATAAGTTTCCAAAATCTTTGTGAATCCTTTTGCATCACTTCGTTACCTTGAGTTTCATGATATCAAGTTTTCCTTGGGTGGTGTTCATGATGACATCTTCTTTCTTCATTTCTTCAAGGATATATTATACATGAGTACCTAATCAGACCTTATTGTCAGGACTCATACCATGGATACATCACTTTATTTTTGGCCCCTAGCTTCACTTGGAGGGGGGGTGTTAGAGTATATTTTTTACCTTAACTCATGTTCACCTAGGTGCTTTATTTTTCCTTTTTTTTAGTTGTTCCCACCCACTTATATGTGGACATTTCATTTATCTTATTTTAAATATTATGATACATTGCATATTTATCTCTAAGATATTATGGGGATATTTTATAGTTATTTCCATCTTTTAGGGATAATTATCTCTTAGTTATAGGTTTTAAATCTTAGCTCAATCTCTTAGTTATGTTTGATCACTCAGCTTAATCTCTTAGTTATTACTGATCTTTCTTGCATCTATATCCAAGGCACTTTCATTGTATTTGACAAGCTTTGGATATATAATATATGATATTGTTTCTCTTTGTTTTGCATATCTATATGTAAGTCTATGTTATTAAATTACTTTCAGATTCTTGTTTTTATGAATGTGATGTTTTACTAAGACCATAGATCTTTGTGGCTTAGAAAAATGTTATTTTAATTCCTTTCATTCACTAGCTCATGGTTTATTATTTATTTTTAAATTATTATTGGTTTTCTTACATTTTACGTTAAGTTTTTATGTTTGATGTTTTTCTATTGTTGGCTATAGGTGCCTGTCGAAGGGTGCTTGATTTAAACATGGAAGATGGTATAATACATCGTGTTTATACAAAATCATAATTAAAGAGTTTGGAATGAATTATTTATGATATTATAGGAACTTTGATAAATATATTCCAACAAATAAAGTGGTTAGATTTCACAGTGGTATAATGTTTAATTTTTAACTTAACACATGTTCCAACACTTGAATGAAAATGGTGAATGGAATTTTTAACCCCTTAAAATAACCCTAAGTAGGGGATAAATTTAATAGTTATATGAATGTATTTTAGATTTTAAACTATAAAATACAATGATTTTTTTTAAAAACTTAATCAAATGGTAAGGGAAAATTTGAGTGTGTTATAAAAAAATTAAATATTATTATGTTAATAGGTATAACCTATAATGGTAACTGAGAGTGGTGGTGCGTGTAATAGTGTGAGATGTGAATAAAAATGGTTGACCAAAAATTTGAATTCCATTTAATTATCATACATAATTTTTGACCTTAAATCTAACATTTATTTGACCATCATATTAGATTTTTACTTCTTTATTGGAGAAGGCAATCTAAATTTTTTAATATCTTAAGAAAAAGGTGGATTTTTAATCCATTATTTTCTTGGAAATATTGTTTTGATCCTAATACAGGTACACAATTAGATTGAGGCCACATGCCACTAGTCAAAAAAACTTTGCAAAGGAGAAATGGAGTCATTAATCAATATCATATTTGACAAATTGAATATAGGCGATTGGAAATTGATATCTCCTTATGTTTTTCAGATAAATTTATTTACAATGTCTCGAATAGTAGTAATATATATGTAGTTTTTGAAGTATTATAGTAGATAATATATACTCACTTCATATTCCTTCTTAAAGTTGAAATTCCATATCTTATGAAGCATAATGTAGAATAGATAATCATCAAATTTTTTTTACCTACCGTGAATGGTCATTGACTATCAAATTTAACCCTTGGCCATGTGGAAATTGTTAATTTTTAATTTATATATTTTAGTGTACTTTTATATTTATCATTTATTGGTCCAAATTAGGCATTATTTTCAAGTTACTTTAGATGTTTCTTACATTTATTCTCATACCTCAAACTTCTTGTAATGACCCTCCTATTTTATAGTGGCCTCCCTTGTAAATATTTGTTTAATCCTTATTTTCAATGCATTTTGTAATGTGAATAAAAGGGATCTCTAACTGTAGTGGTGGCTAGACATTGTAGTCCTCATAATGTAAATTTTTCATGTCAATTTCTTGGATGAGATTCATTCATTGAAGACTTATGCTATGGCATGCTTGTTGGTAGAATGTGTTGGTAAGCTACAAACTACGTGAGGGTTCCCACTTATGGCATAGTTACTTGTAATAAAGAAATAATCTTGAGTAGTTTTTTAGTGCATCAAAAAACTTGTTTCAAATATGAGTTCATTAATTCTTTATTTTGGAGTAGGACTACATATATCATAACATTAATTTGTGCTAGAATATTAGTGTGTGATGTCTATAGTTGGTTAACATAAGACAATTTTAAACTTTAATTTTTGTTTAAAAAGGTTTTTAAAATCATGGCATCTTGGGTATATGGTGGAGTTTTGAGATGTTCAATCTCATTGAAGGTCTTTTGAGCCCGATAAAAAGGGTAGCGAGATCAATGCCATTTAGTACTATCTAGTGGAAAATATTTCATAAAATGAAATGGATTTATTAATTAATGTGGTTTGTGGAAAATCATAGATAGTCACATATATATATATATATATTTATATGTATGTATATAAATATATATGTATATGTGTGTGTGTGTGTGTGTGTGTGTGTGTATTGTTGTGAGGAAGGTAAATGATGGTATTTTGTACGAGGAAATAATTAAAGGTATAAGTGAATAAATATCCATACATTAAAAAATAAAACATTAGAAAAGTAAGTATTCAATAGAATAGTGAAGCCTTCGTTATGTAAACAATTATATTTGGAAAAATATTTTAAGTATTTAGTCCCTAGTTGTAAATCCCTTGCAAACTAGGGAAAATAATTAAGAATGTAATCCTAAGATTGAAAATCAAATAATAATGGATACAATAATGTAAAATGAAGGCACCCGTGTAATTATATTCCTAAGGCCCTAGGGAAAAGATAACACAATCTCACCCCTTCACTTCTGATGACAACTGCCATTATTTATGATGGTTTTCAATGAATTTATAGCTCTTACATGAGTACTTGATTTAATTGGTGCACAATTAATAAAAACACATCCCTTTGTAGAATCATGATATTTATCTTAGCCATACCTTCTGGTTAATTTTGTTGGTGTTTGTAATAATTATTTGTAACCCATACATTATAAATTGTATTAGCTTTTAAAGTAAATGCACATAATTAATGAAACTTATCTGGGGATCAAAGATTTGAATTATTATTGCATGCATACCATGGGTGTTAGGTTAAAATAAGTTACTACCCACTAAACTTGTAAGTGATTTAAAAGTTGTGTAAGAAATTAGCCTTGTCTACTGGTCACACTTAGGAACTAATGGGGGAGGAATATGTGTTATCATCCGATAATGTTGGAGTTTTATCATTTAAAAAAAGGAAGATTCAGTCACGTTATAATATTTTTTTGTATCATTTTCCATGTGTTTATGAATGGGAAATATTCAATACTTTTACATTCACTTAGAAAATTGACAAATAAATAAATATCTCTTAAGGAAATTCAACACTAGA
Source organism: Torreya grandis (assembly GCA_037957365.1). Classification (NCBI taxonomy): domain Eukaryota; kingdom Viridiplantae; phylum Streptophyta; class Pinopsida; order Cupressales; family Taxaceae; genus Torreya; species Torreya grandis. The sequence goes on from JARHVA010001717.1 coordinate 56,736, forward strand.
AGGGGGTATATGGGAAAATGGGGTGACATTGATGATTGCTAATGCTCTTATTCTTCTATCAATAATGGCATCATGATAATGAATAATTTTCTATTTTCCCATTTACCATAATTACCCTATTAGGATATGAATCTAAGATGGAAGGAGTAGGAATGTGTATGAAACAAGATTTAAAAAGTTTTTACCACCAAGATAAGTTTATAATTTTGATCCAAAGACTAGACAATATAATGATTTCCATACTTTAATAAATAGACATATAGATCATCTATGTGGAAACAACATTATTATATACTGCACATGAGGAGTTCAATGGGAAATGGCATTTGATTATATCTAAATGAAGGGTTTGGCCTCTGAAAACATCTTATAATTATATAATAGTATTTAATATTATTTAGAGGCATATCAAGAATGGAAGATTTAAATGATATATGATGATGTGGGTATAAATTGGATGGTCTCATTACATCTACCATTATTTATTTATCTCTAGGAAATTTACCTTGACCTCTACTACCTATCTTATGATTTTGATTTTGATATTTTGTTTCAATTCATGCCTCATGGATAAGAATATAATGTAGTCATTAAGAACAACAAAATAAAAGTTTTAAAAAGGAATATTCAAATGGCTATTTCATTGACTTGTTATCACACCATAAACCTAATTGTACCATCATCATCATCATCATCATCATCATCATCATCATCATCATCATCATCATCATCATCATCATCATCATCATCATCATCATCATCATCATCATCATCATCATCATCATCATCATCATTCTCTAGTGGATATTATTCCTAGATACAAGTTCCAAACTTTGGGATTCAACTACAAAACCTTTCCCAAAGTGACATGTGTAAATTATTAAAAATTGAGTTTCTAATATCCATTTATCTATATAATTGAAACCAACCTAAATGAAAACCAATAGTTGAGGGGTCATCTCAATAGTCAATGGTTTTGAGGACAATGAGTAGTTGAGCACTTAGTTCTTTCTTTATATATTTTTATTTAAGATATATTTTTTTAAAAATCACACATCTAGTGTAAATCAAAATTTAGTGGTATTATATTAAATTATGAAGGCTTAGATGTTGACCACATTACATAAGGGTTGATTTGTAGAGAGGTTAATTGGGGAATTATGTGATTATATATTTTAAGTAATTATAGGTTGTAGGTATTTATAGACACTAATATTTTGCATAAGACACTTGATAATGTGTAATTTTACTAATCTTTAGTATACTCAACTTATTCCCATGCATATGATTCTTGATTAGATTATTTATCAGCTATTCATCCATATATAGGCTTGACCTTCTCAAATTATCACTATTGTTACATAGGATTACCATGGTCTTTGCTTGGATAAATTATCATCATTTTCAAATTGTCTCATGATCTCTATTCAACCCTAAATTTAAATGGGTGGGCGTAAGGTTAATAATATATAAATAGTTCAAGCTCAAGGGTGATAAACTAATATATAGTAGACCAATTAATTGTAAATTTAGATAAATGAATATTATGAATTATAATACTGAGATATGATAAATATAAAAACTAATAAATTTTAAAGATGTTCAATTGATTGCAATACCAAAGATAGATTATACTTAGTTGGGTTTACTATGTGCAATCAGATTTGGACTAGAAATAGGCTAAAAGTATGCAGGATCATTACTCTATATTACTCATCATATTTTGGAAATTGTATTTTTTTAGCTATGGATATTACTACCAAATTTTTACACTATAATCGACTCTAGTGTCTGACTATGATGCAGGTGTCCAATATACAATAATCAATGGATATCAATGTGACCAAATTCACTATTCTAGGTTTTGTATCACCTGTATACTAATGTATTCATATATAGTATATAGATTGTCACTCTTTGCTAATTGGTCAAACCCTATCTCTTCATACTTATTCACCCTTATAATGAGTTTGCTAAAAATGGGTTAGTGGGATTATAGTGTCAATCTAAATTCAATGAACCTTATGTCACTAAGAGATACCTACATATACAATAATCCAAGAAGGGGCTCAAAATTATGTAGTTCTCCCCTATGTGTGGAAATGTGTATGCATAAGGATATGATATATTATGTAAAGATGCATGTAGTGATATATCTTTTAATTTGACAAATATTGATCAGGGGCTACTCTTTGAATGCTTTAGACGTTTTGTATGACTCATCATATGACTAATTAAAAAATAGGAGTGAATAGGGAAAAATAACTTTGTTTTGTGATTGATTAAATAAAATTTGATAGGTGTTTTCTTGGTAATTTATAAATAAGAAATAAGAAGGATTATACTTGTATTTATACCACACCTTTTAAAATATATCATAGTAGGGTTCAACTGACCCATACATTTCAAAACATTTACAATTTGGATGACTTTTGGAAATTGGACACTAGATAAGGATTTGTACATTACCATCGGTGGTAGTGTCCATATATAGAAATTAGTATCTAGATAAATAGAAAATAGGTAAAAATATAATATTAATAGTGAATGATGTTTATTAAGATTAAATCTTTCTATGTAATCTAAGGGATTGTTGACCAAATTTGACTTTTAGGTCAAATTGGGGCACACCTAATAGAAAATTTGACCTTTTAAAATGTTTTAGGGGGTTTAATATTTGGTAATAAGGTATATAATATGTAATTTAATGTTATTTAATGATATATTAGCCTCAGTCACTTATTTCATTAGCCAACATGCCACTTATTTGCATTTAATGAGTTGTACATGTTTTTTGGGAAGTGTGAAGATTAAAAAGGGTTATGTCATTATCCATGTGTCATATTAGGTCTTTAAAAACCATTTTTAACTAGAAAGTGTCAGGTTCATCAGAGAAAAAGGTAGTTTTCTTAAGGAAAAGAAGAGTTTGGCACTTGTATAGTCTCCTTGGGAAGTGTGCCACATAAGAAATGGTTAGGAAATGTACATTAAGATTATACATGATAAATTACATGTTTTTTTAAGTTTTAAGTGTCATTTATTTACAAAAACCATTCTACTCCCTTTTCACTTTTCTTGGCAAGCAGAAGTGACCTTCAGGTTTTTGCTTGGTACGAACAACTCAATAAGTTTCAAAGAAAATTATTTTAGGAGATTGTTTTAAACTTAGTTAAATTAATTTATATATAATTATTTTTAAAAATTGTGGCATGTGATTCATGAACCATCATCATGAAGTTGACCTTTCAAATCTACCTACTAATCTATGTACCCTGTAGGTTTTTCATTAGTTTGAGAAGCTTCATATAATACATTTACTTATATTGGCTATAGAAGACATTTAATTCCTTACACAATGTCATCCAATCTTATTTTAAAGTTTCAATTTTTTTGAAGAGCCAATCACCTCAAGTTTGTAGACTAGTCCCATTCTATGTTGGCATTTTTTCACCATGTTATATATTTTCATGCTTGAAAATGGCTCCAAAGTGTTGTTATAGATTAATTATCATGTTTAAAAAGTTATATTAACCTCAATTAACCTTAAAATTTCAATTTCTAAGTAAATGTTCTATGAGTTGTATTCATGTGTAACCTACCTTTCAGTCTTCCATGAATATGCTTGCATACAGGTGCTTGGAGGATTAATTCACATTGAATGAGATGTGTTGATAATTATTTCAGATAATTATAAGTGTGAGGAGTCCATTTTTAATATTTTAAGTAGGTTTACAACTCATTAATGGATTAGATTCCTTTTCCACTATTTTCAATTTCCTTACTACCTGTGTGTATGTAAATACCCACCTACAAGTGACTTGAAGAATTTTAAAGCCACTTTGAAGTGCTTAAACATGTGATGAAACTCTTCTTGGAGTCCTAGTATGTCAATAAGATCATGGAATACATGTTTTAAATTCTAAGTAGATGACAAGAGGGAATTATTAACTCCAAAGATGAAAAGATAGGTTCATGCCCACTTTCCCTAAATTGTCAAAACAAAGGCCCATGGGGTTTTTATATGATTATTACAACATGCTTATAAGTTGTTCCATAACATATATCTTGATAATTATCATTTCCTCTAGTATGGAGAAATATTATGAAAAATATGGTAGGTATATGATCAATGGAAGATAGTCTTTTGATGGCCTAAAGTTGCCCATAAAAACACTACAACTAGGCAATGCCATCTACAATTAGAGCTCCAAAAGAGACCTTTGTCACTTAAAGATGAAAATTAGACCTTATACCATGTTGGAAATGTTTAAATTAGTTCAAGGGACATATAAGACTCAAAATATCATCATAAGAAAGATAACTCATTGTGTTTAGCACCTATACACACCTACAGTCTATACATTAGACTAAAAAGCTGCCACTTACAACCAACCAAAGGTAAAATTTGAGAAAGTTTTTATTTCTAGTGAACCTAAAAGCTTAATCACTTTATAAAATTATATATAATTTGTTGAGAATATGTATCATCCAAATATTTTAATTGCAATGTCTATATTTTATCCTCATCTACAGGATTTTAAAGACTCACACAATCAGTTGTAGGAGACAAAAATGGATAGTGATATGAAACAATAACATCTAGGTTTTTGTATTAAATAAACTCAAGGAGAGAAATTAAATGAGTCTAATTATTTTTAAGTCTACCATGGAATATTAGAGAAAGGTTATGAGCATTATCAAAGGCCCAACAAAACAACTTGCACCTACAAAACCCAAAGAAACAAAGGACACAATCAACTTTGATTGTGACAAGCAGTGTTTAGCTTGGGGTTTTTGAATGTGGGATGAGAAAATGGTTGTAAAAAAGTGTGAAGTAAACCATGGAGACTATAGTGATGTTGGAAACATTTCCTTTCAAACTCAAACCCATCAAGCATCATCTACAATCAGGGTTAAGGGCATAACATAGTTAGTTGGGTGAGTTCTAAGTAGTATGAGGTGATTTTTCTAAGGTTGGGGTAATGAAAACATAAAGGAATGAGTATAATAATGGTAAATGACTATGGATGTTTAAATTAAGTTTAAAAACACTTTTTTTAATGCCTATTCATACTAAACTCTACTCATAGGGGTATCTCCAAGTAAAAACATAATTAATAAGGCAAACAATCTACACCAAGTAGGAACATATAGAGGCATATGAGAGTTTTGGGGTATGAATGGAGGTTAGGGAATATTAATAAAAGTAAAAAATTTGATAATACCCTATTATTTTCACCATTTTTTGAGGAGGTAGCGGAGTGCCCTCTTTTTTGTCTTAGACAAAGGGCACTCCCATCATGCTTAAAACTGGTAGTTTTGGTGAGTAAGGTAAAAGTATGAAGTTAGAAGCCAAATATACCTTAAAAAAGGATATGTAAATATTATATTCACCTGATTAAATATTTTAAACCAATCACAAAGAAAGGAAACTAGACAAGGTGCTCTAAACCTCCAAAGTTGTAGGGAGGTCATCGAATGTAGGATTAGGCCTAATGACTAAGTGTGAGGTCATTTTCACTTTTAGGCCTGAGTAATATTTCAAATTTATTAAATAATATTTAATGGGATGTATAATATATTTTAAATACATTTAAATTAAATAAAAATAATAGGAAGGTCTATAGCACCAAACATTGATGGTAAGCCTAATAGGCAAGGATTAGGCCTAGTTTCCAAAGAGGAGATATTTCACATTTATAGCCTTATATATTATTTTAAACATATTTAAACATGTTATTGGTGTGTATATAAAGGTATAAAATCTTTTTTATGGTATAGAAAACCAAGGAAATCCTTTTTTGGACCTTGAGACATCTCAGACCTATACAAATGGTGGAAACAAGCTCGATAGGAGAACTTTTGATGCTCACACCTTTCATGATGATTTTTATGGAGGAATAAGAGGTTTATAGAAGTTAATAATGTTATTGAAAAACAACCTAGTGGAATTTTTTGACAATTTCAACATCCCAATTTTATGAACAAAGCTTAAGAGGGAAAACAAGCCAAAACCCTTGCTAAACCCTTATAGAGACCTGATGATGGAGATGGAGCTATAAATCTGATAAAATGGAAAATTTGTATCATGAAACATATTTTAAATTTTATATGACTCACTTATTATCCCTCACATGCCAATTATCTATACGAACTTGTATGGATGGGGTGAGAAACATGCTATTTTTGACCATATTTTATGTTTTGCATGCTAAAGGAAGAGTTTGAAGATGAAATAAATTTTAGAAGAAATATTTAAATTTTTTATAACTCCCTATGGTAATTTTATTCCTTAAATAAGATTATAATTTCCCAAACTAGGTGCTTCAACATCAGCCAATCAAAACTGGCCTAATGGACAAGCTAGTGAGAAGGGTGGAAAGCTTCATGTGAGCTGATTTTAAAGTATGCCTAATGAATATAAGTTAATTAAAGGTATTTTATATTTTTATAAACTACATCAAATTTATTTTCATGAGAAATTGATCCCAATTTTGAGGCCAAGTGTGCAGGGTACATGGAAGAGTAGTTTTCTTGATAACAGATGATGATTGCTCCTTTTTAGGTGATTCTAGATGACTAGGAATGAAACCAATGAATATATAGGAATTTATAATGTACTAAAAATCCAATACAATCATCATACATATTTCCAATTAGTTATAAGGCATTCAAATAGAGCTAATCATGCAGGCAATTTTTTTGAGCCAAAATGAGGAGTTTCTTGCCACTTTTTGTGAAGTTTATGAATTGGATTGACACTTGTAGATCCTAAAATTACATGGTTCATCCCATATAATATTCCCATGTAAAATTATATCCTTTTATCAGCTTTAAAAGTTTCCTTGTGACCCTTGGACTTCTCTCTCTTAAGCTCTATAAAAACTAGCCATTTTGGCATTGTAATGGATGCTCCACTTGAGTATGGAAAATCCCTGATAAAATGTATACCTTTTTATCAATAATACTACTTATTTTTACCTCCTTCATGAATATTATTAGTTTATTCATTTTTAATGTTTGATTTTGCATAAGTGAAGACTATGGATTCCTTAGCATGTTATTTCATTCTATCATCTATTTGCAGTTGGAAAACTTCTTCTTATAGTGCATGTGAAGTGTTCTAGGAAATGTAAAATATTTAGTGAGTTATACTATTAATTATTTATCTCATAGGCATCTTTTATAGTCCTCCTAGCTTTTCACATTCATCCATAAGCTCACAATGTAACATTGATGTGAGAAGATGAAGATTAGAGAATTGTATGTTCAATTTGTCCTTGGATTTCAAGTGTAACATGAATATGGTTGGTTGGATGTCATAATTTTATTTGGTGTATCACCTCCATTAGATTAGTTTTTTTTAGTTATCCTTCTCCCTTTTCACCATCTAGGTTAAGTGTAGTTACAATCCAAAGTGGTACATCAAGGGACCTAGCCCTATCTAGAGATTCACCTCATCCTTAGGCTACCCAAAAGCCTAGAGGTGTTTCCATTATGAAACTTGGATTAGGAGAGATTTCTCATCCCCTCAAAGGGTGAAAATATAAGTGACAATAGGGACATAGTTTATCATAATGATATGGATCAAATTAAGAGATAAACATTTATACATGGTGAAATGGTGAATGTAAAAATTTCAACAATAGGAAGGTATATAATTGAAGGGTAGAGACCTGATTGATATTTTTCAAATTCACAAGATAAATATTTTATATATACTTAGTTTTGGTATCTAAATTTCACCCAATATAATAATGCAAAAGGATGAAATTACTAGTTTAAAGGAAATAAATGCATACCGAGGTGTGTATAACACATATTTCTTTTTATTGAGCCCACTTTGATTTATTTTCTAGTGTATAACCTATGACCAAGAGTATGTTGGAGTTTAAATAAATGAATATAATCCTAAATTTTAAATAATTGAAATGATTGAAAATAAAGAGAGCAAGGAAGTTGTACATTTGTGTTGATCCAACCATGTTTCCTCTTGATGCTTTAAATTGGTAAAGATGATTCTTAATGAATAATTAGAGATGGAAGAGGTTCAGACCTAAACCTTGGATATTTGAAGAGGGATATTGGAAGGTATTATACCCCAAATCCATTTTAAGGGATGAATATTTCAATCATATAACTCCAATGTGAATATATATAATCAAGTGGGGTTGAGTGATTTAATCAACTCATCCTATAAATTTGTGAGATTGGATGATTTAATCACTCCTACCAATAAATATGTTGAGGTTTAGTGATTTAATCAATTCAACCTATAGAGTGAACCAACTATTACAATAGAAAAGGTTCGATGACAATATACCATGGTATAATCAGTGTGTTTGATGAATAGTATAATTGATAAATTTTGAATTTTTTGGTAAAATATCATTTAATATGTATAATTTGGATTATATGTGTCTTAAATATTAAAAATTCTATTTCAAATATTTTAAAAATTGATGAAATGTATAAGATTCTAACCCAAGTGTATATTTGAATCATGAAATTAAATTAGATATTGTGCAAGTGTGGAGGTCATGTATTTATGACATGTACCCACTAAAATATAGAGATACTTAGAAAGTGTGTAAGTTTGGATGTCATGACCTAATGACATTCCCTCACTAAAATCAAAAAATTATGGATGTCATGCTTCTATGACTTGCCCCCATTGATATGCCCCCCATTTTGAGGTGAGGAAAATATAATCTGATAATGTCATTATAGAATCTATGTATGAATCATGCATCATATAGGGATAGCATGTCTACGTAGATATATCAATGAAGCTCATATTATGTGATCACATTAAGCTCTAGGGTGCATGACATAAATCATGGAAACATCTAGAGAGTAACATTAAAATTTCATTAAATAATAAATCACACACACAAGAGCACTAAATTTAACAAAAAATAATGGTCCAAGGAAACCTTATACAAGGGACATGTTTAAATTTTTCACTATTGAAAGGAATGGCATATTCAAATGTCCAATCAACATATAATGGCACACAAGCCAACAAGAAATATAATATCAAGTAATGGAATCCACTCAAGTAAGTGAAAAATATATGAAATATTAGAAATCAACATAATCATATCATATTAGTCCCCTCATATGTGTTAGAAAAAGTTGTTATATAACATAACTTATCAAGTATACTATGAAAGGTATGAGCATGGATGTAGACATATGTAAGTTTTAGTATATAAGCTTAAACAATATAATGTATAAATTATCATAAAGGATATGTAACTTGTATCAATTATGATCAAAGAAGTAGATGCCCCCAACATACTATATGATGAGTGTAGAGGAGAGGTCCAACATTTAGAAGTGCATAAATCATGTATCTAGGTATGCTTGTATCACACTAAAAAATACATGAAATATATGTGTATATAGAAATGAAATGATATGTTATATACTAACATAAATTAAACAACATAGATTCTAAGGAACTAATAAACATGGGAATGCTTAATATTTTTGTATTTTTATAATAATTTATTTTTTTATATTTTTTTGTAAGATTTGAAAAAGGAAAATCTAGCCTATGATACCATCCAAGGGATTCTCATATATAGCTTCAATTTTGGAATATGGTAAATCAAATTGGTGGTATTGTCAAAGTGCATGCATATGTGTCATATAGGGATCTAGAAAATATGTGGTATTCTACATATGTGTAATTGGACTCTGTGGTTGTGAATAAATAATAGGAGTAGGGGTTCATGGAACCCATAGTTTAGTGCTATGTGGTTTATTTAGAATTGACATAATTGGAGCATGTTTAATTTCTCTAGGTAACTTAGTATGTTGTGTAAGAGTATATGAGGATTCTATGGAATCCATTTCATATCTTTTTTGTAAATTCCTCTCAAGTATAGGCCACCTAGGAAAGGGGATTACCTATTGCTTACCCTTTCATAAAGGATTAACCATAGTAGTTTTGACATCTAGCTATCTTGAAATAAATTTATCTTGTTCAAGTGGATATTCATATGGAATTATAGGAAGTATGAATACCTTATTTGTATGAATGTATTTCATACATTTATGCACTATGAAAGATATTACACAAATTTTATGCATCCAAGCTTATCACAATAACATATCAAATATTATTGTATATGGTATAACTAAAAAGTTCATAACCACATATGCCAGACCAAACTTTAAAGGTAAATAAATTGAACCAATAATTTTTTATGATGTCTCACTGAATGCTTTGATAGTTTTGGTCAAAATTTATAAATAGTCATGTGTATATCCCAAATGTACCAAGTATTATCATGGTACATATGTTCTCACTATCACCATTATTGATCATAATATTATGTATAGGCTGATGGTCAAGGTATACTCAAATAAATAATAAATGAAGATCTAAGTCATCATCCACTATTTCACTATCATCAAATGTAATAGAAGGTATATGATACAAAGGAAATATTGTGCATTTATACATGCCAAAAATACCATATAATGGGTTCCCATAATGTGATGGAGGAGGATGTGCACTATATTCCACTTGCACTTTTGGATATTTCTTAGAATGATCTTGAAAAGTATTGTTAAATATTTTATGATTTTGGTGATTAGTAGGTTGTGAACCTAAATCCTTTGGAGGATAATCAAAGGTAATATTTTGGTCATCAATAAGTCTTTTATATTATGCCTTAAGGTATAAAATTTATTCATATAATACCCAAGACCTTGGTAATAGTATAAATATACATTATGTTAGAGTTATAATCACTGAGTGGTTGGGGGGGGGGGGTAAATTAGTGATTTTAGATAATCTAATTTAATTACCAACTCTTAAACATTCAACATACATCAATATTTATCAAGAAACACAAACATGAAAGCACATACATCCAAAGCATACATACGAGCATACATCACAGGAACACATCATATATGTGGGAAAACCTCTTGGGAGATAAAAGCCACTGAACCTTAAAAGATCAAATATATTCCTATAAAATAAAATCCAACATTTAGATAAATAACCACTGATCAAAGAACACCCCTCCCTTAGTTTAGTGAGACACCAATCCCACAAGGAGGTATTGCCCCTATCTAGCTAAGCACCCATAATAATTAGACCTTTAGCAAGATTTACCTTGCTAGGAGGAACCAGCCCCATAAGAAACCAAGCACCCACTCAAATACATAAATATATCACATTTAATACCTATTTATACTCTTCAACTTTTGATGATCACCTTTTTCTGCACTCTTCACCTCCAATCTCTCTCAAGTTGCCTCTAGGGCTAACTTGATATACCTATCTCTTCTAGGCTCATTAGGTCCAATGTACTATGTGTTCACCTTCATTGAATTAATTATACAAGAATGACTGATCCTAATTTATCTCTAATGTTCCTCAATAACCTGTACCTTCTCTTTCAAAGGTTCTCTCCTTTGCTTGAATCCGCACACACACCACTAACACAATTAGTCCAATTATGCCTTATATTTATATCACGCTCTTCCTTTAACCCATATTGGTCGGCCAAGATGATTTACATATTTAAACCACCTTTAAAATAGGTCCATAAATACATTAAATGTGATAAAAACACTCTTTATAGGTTGATAATTACCTCATTATCCCCCAAACCACCATTAGGTCTTGGTGAGACCTAAAACAATTAGGCCTTCATACTCACATGTTACATGTGAGAATACTTGGATCACATTCATCTTTTACTAATGCTTAAAACAAAAAAAACTTATTTCCAATATACCCTTGATTAATTCCATATGGGTCCATGCCACCTGAAACACTAATACACACCTTGAACCTACCAATTAGGTCTCCTTTTTCTTCAGGTCTTCATACATATAAAACACAGTCTCAAAATTCTGAAGCAACTACTCAAAAATATCACATAGACATATGATTATATCATATTTATAGACCCTTAAATACATATTCAACACCTCCATATTCCTTAGACACTTCAACATAATATTTAAGAACTTAAATCAACTCTCTAAAAATGACTACTTAGAATGGTCAACTATAGTCAAAATACAGTTATAATATTTTAAATCTTCATATATGATCAGGGGAAAATATGATAAAAAATGACTTATCATAAGAATTAGAGACTTATATAACATATCCATACTCATTTTATTCTAAAAATTTTACTTAGAACACCTTCAACTTACTCATGCAACTTGGTCACTTAAACTACCAATATATTCAACAAACACATTCAACTTCTAAGAAATTATTCACATTGAAGATTGATTGTTCAAACATCAAAAATAAGAAAATATGGTCCTCATATATTATAAAACACTTTAAAATAGTTATTTCATCTTGAAACATCAAGATACTATCAATAACACTTTAATTACCCTTCTCAGATCATTTATAGATCATGGTCAAACACAGTAAAATTTGGAGCTCAATATCTTTGACTGTACAAACATTCAAAACTTATAACTAGATTATATGTATGTTCCTTACAATCATTTACAAATTTTATTTCACTACATCAATAAATTCATCTTGGATCAAAAGATATAGCTCAAAAATTTCAAACTAGTTTTTCCTCATTGATTTGAATATTCAAATTCCAACAGTCACTAAGAAAATGTTAAACATCAAACACTTTGTCCTCATCTCATGTTACTTGGAAAATTTGACCAAATACACACTATTTATCTCCTTGGATTATCTTGGTCTTTATCTTACAACACTCACCATTTATCTAAGATCCTCTCTTCCATGATTGTGCCACTTGGTAGCTCTGCATGCCTTCTGTGTACCATGTACCATTCAGTTAGTGTGCTTTTGCCACTTGGTAGCTCCACGTGTCTTCTCAACATCCTTTGATATATTGAATAAATACACACCATTGGATCACTACTGATAAGATCATGTGATCCATTAGATTATTATCCAATCAGATTAAATGATTATCATTAATCTTAGATCTAATTGAATGTTCATCGTTAGATCTATCTAGACTATTTGACCCCAAACTTTAACATAGTTAAACTTGATGGTCTATGATCCATCATAGTATGCTAGATCAACTTTGAAGATTTATATCTCAATCTAGAAAACACTTAAATACTCCACATCTTCAGGGTACCTTCTTGGCACTATAGACAACATCTCCATGAAAACCTTTGACCAATTTTAACTTTTTTAGTACATGTATTAAATGCATAAAATTGTTGGATCACTCATATATTCATGATGTGCAGTGATGATCTGTGATGTTCTATCTTATCTTAATCTATAATATGTATGTTTCTTAGTCCAAAAGATCAAATGACATACCAAAACTTCATCAAGACATCTATGGATGCCTCATAGCCTCTTCTTTGTCTTTACTAATCTGCACATGTGCCATATATTCTCCAAGCTATCAATCTGATCACTTTTTCATTAATGCACTATGAATGATGATCTCTTTTAAATTAATGAAAACCTAACATCATTGACCATGCTCAATAGTCTTCCCTTTGTCATTGATGGAAAAACACCATCATAATGACTTTATTTGAACAATGACTTCATTTTGATCTTTCTCCCCCTTTGACATTACTGACAAAGGGTCTCTTATTCATCATGCCAAAAATTATTCCTCAACATCATGTGTGTATTAAAAATAATTTTTAAGATGCTTAAGATACTTACATACTTTCAATAATATGAATCAATTGCTCCCCCTTTGATATGTACCAATTTGAAATTGGACTTCTTTGATCCTTGGACCTAACAAATTGCTCACAGAGCTTAGAAAGCTCCCCCTAACATCATGCTCCATCTTATGTCATCTATTCTAAAACCATACTTATATAAACATCTCACACATTCTCCCCCTTAGTCAATGCATACCTAAATTTTAATTTACAAAACTCTGAGACCTTCTTTATGATATAAAAGACATGATAACATATTCTCCTCATACTCCATATCAACCTTGGCTTTAGTCTTTATTATTTGATCAATCAATTTAAGAAATTGACAAGATCTTACCTTTAGGACCAAAAACCTTGAACACACCTTGATAAAATTTGAATAATATCAACATACCTTTATATGCAATTCAATATCTTGATAACTCACCATCCTTGATTAGACACTTGGAAACCTCCATTCTCTGCTTGTAGGCCTTCAGAACCAACATCTTCATTCTTCACCATTTGACCAACTAGAGCATCCTTTAGATTTGATCAAAACTTTGAATTTAGTATCATTGTTTATGAAAATATATTATCATATCCTTCCATAGTAAACCAAAACATCTTCTTATGACCTTTCTTGTCTTGCAACATCAAAAAAATCTCAACTGACAACCACCATGCTTCTTCTTACTTGTCAAGTGTCTCTTTGAAGCTTAGATAGAGACACCCTAACCCAGAATGTCCTAGAACAATGTGAAACCAAGAATTTCCCAAAAATCCTCATATCCCTTCTCCTCTTTGGTCATCTGATACCGATAGTTTTTCTTATTTTTCTTAGGCTTGAGAGAAGCAACATGCTCATCCATTACAATATTCTTATTTTTTAAGAATGAATTGACAATACATGGAGAGAAAAAATCTTCATGACATATATTTTCATCTAAACAAATAATCTCATCACTAGGTATTGATAATCAATTTTCATTGCATGAAACATGCTTAATAACAACATGATGTTCACTTATATTCATACCTACCTCAGAACTAGTCTCAATTGGCACCTTGTTCTTCTCTTTGAGCTTAACTTGAAATAAATTTTGATTCTCCATTTCTATCTAGATATATGACACATTCTCTTGGCATTCTTGATCCTTCTTCATATTTGATTCCTCTTTTTATTTAGTAGGCAGTCCACCTTGATCTTTTAGTTAAACTGAATTAGTTTTCTTAGGCTTCACTTCCTTACGATTCCATACCAAGTATTGCCCTTTTTTGAGCACACTAGGATGACCATGCACCTTATTATGAATTGAGAGCTTAATTTTACAATATATTACAATTTGACCAACTTGATGAAAATTGAAAAAAATAACATAATTCATACCTTCTTCTTGATGAATATTATGAATCTCAACAAACATACCATCTTATCTCTTAAGTTCATTATGGTCAAGCTTAACTGTGTTAGGTCTCCATACCTAGTTAGTATTTTCCCATGCATTCTAGATCAGAATATAGCAATATGTCCCATGTCATGACAATTATAAAAAACTATATTATACATACCTCTAACTGACTACCTAATCTTCCTTCTACATTTTCTTGCCTTATGACCAAACCTATGACAAGCATAATAGTGACCATTAAAATATCTTTCATACCCAATGGCACTTGGCTACCTGATGGATATTTTCTTGTTGATCTTAGTGATTGCATTATTCTTGTCTAGAGCTAACCTCTGTTTCTCTTTCTCAGTATTTTTTACCTTGACAACAAATTTCTCATGCTCATCCTTTAATGTATCTAGCTTGGTCTTCAATTTATTGCTCTCATCCTCTTTAACTCTCATACTTGAAATTGCAACCTCTAACTTAATTCTGAGATCTTGGATGGTTTTCTTATCCTCCTTAGACTTTTTAGCCATGTAATATTTCAAGATACATGCTTAATCTTCCATAATATTTATATAATCAATATTGGACTTCAACTCATCATTCTCACCTTGATTTGAACTCAACTTGGCATTTCTCTCTTCTAACTGAGTCTTGAGATGTTTTGCATTCTTCCTCTTTTGAGCTCAAATTTGTATTTGTAACCCTTAATTGATCCTCATGAATGTTGATATTATCTTTATCATATTTTTATCTTGACATTACCTTCAAGGATTCTAGATCCTTATTCATTTTGATGCACTCATTCGTAATAGCCTTAAAGTTTGAGGCCATGATCTTATTATGAGCTTCTTCTTGATCATACTCTCTCATCTTACTTCTATACTTCTTAAAGAGTTATTTGAGATGATTGAACTTTTATTCACTTGATTTTATACATGCATAAGTAACCTCCACTTGATCATTCAACTCTTGATTACATTTCTTCAATTTCTTAGCCACATTATACCTTGGATCACCTTCAAGTGAATAAACTTGCACAGAAGGTCCTACTACGATACTAATTATTAGAGGTACAATCACTGATAAGGGAGGGAGGTGAATAAGTGATTCTATATAATCCAATTCAATTCCAAAATCTTAAACATTCATCATACATCAATCTTTATCAAGCAACATAAACATGAAAGCACATACACATAAAGCATACATAAGAGAATACATCAATTAAACACATCATATATGGGGGAAACCCTTTTGGGGGATAAAACCCATTGAACCCTTCAAGATGGACTATTATAATATAAAAAAATATCTAAGATTAATACCAGAACCCAATAATCAAGGAACACCCATCCCTTAGTTTAGTGAGACACCAATCCCACAAGGAGCTACTACCCTTGTCTAGCTGAACACCCACAACAACTAGACCTTTAGTAATGTTTACCTTGCAAGGAGGAATAAACCCCCTAAGAAACCAAGAACACACTTAGATACCTTAATATATCACCTTAAACACATTTTAATACTCTTTAACTGATGATGATCAGATTTGTCTACATTCTTTACCTCCAATATCTCTCAAGCTGCCTCTAGGGCTAACTTGCTCAAACTGTCTCTTCTAGGATCATTAGGTCCAATGTCCTATTTCATCAAATTAATAAAAAAATAATGACCAATCCTATTTTATATTTTATGGTCCTTAATATCCTATACCTTCTATTTCAAAGGTTTACTCTTTTTTTTGAATCCACACACACACCATTATCACAATTAGTCTAATTATGGCTTATATTTATACCACCCTCTTCCTTTAACCCATATTGGTCAACCAATATTATTTAAATATTTTAAAAACATTTAACATAGGTCCATAAACTTTTTACATGTGATAACCAAACTCTTCATAGGTCAGTCATTACCTCATTAGCCCCCAAACCACCTTTAGGTCTTGGTGAGACCTAAAACAATTAGGCCTTCATACTAACATGTTACATGTGAGACTACTTGGACCACCTTCATATTTTATTGATTATTAAAACATAAAAAAATATTTATAATATCCCATTTATTAATTCCATATGGTTCCATGCCACCTGGAACACCAACTCACACCTTGAACCTCCTAATTAGGTCTCTTTGCTCTTCAAGTCTTCATACATAGAAAATATAGTCTCAAACTTATAAATAAAATAATCAAAAATTTCATATATAAATATGATTATATAACATGGGTGAACCATTCAAGACATATTAAACACCTCCATGTGACTTAGACACTTCAACATAGTCTTTAAGTGCTTAAATCAACTCTCTCAAAATGACCACTCAGACTAGTCACATACAGTCAAAATATAGTTATACTATTTTGACTCTTGATATCTGATCAAGGAAAAAATAGGAAAAAAAAATGACTTATAATAATCCTTAAATACTTATATAACATATCCATTCTTATTTTATTCTTTATTTCTACTCAAAACACCTTCAACTTACTCTTACAAAATGGTCACTTGAACTTCCAGTATTTTCAACAAACACAATCAACTTATAAGCAATTATTCACATTGAATATGGATTGGTAAGACCTCAAAAATCTACATATATGGTCATCATGGAGTCTAAAACACTTTATAATGTTTATTTTATCTTGAAACATCAATATACTATCAAGAACACTTCAATTACCCTTCTCAAATCACTTACAGACCATGGTCAAACTCATTCAACTTTGGAGCTTAATATATTTGACTGTAAGAACATTCAAAAGTTATAACTATATTATATAGTTGTGCCTTTAATTACTTTTTAAATTTTGTTTTTACTACATCAATAATTTTGTTTTGGATCTAAATATATAGCTCTAAAACCGTAAACTAGTTTTCCCTTGTTAATTTGAATATTCAAATTCGAACGGTCACTGAGAAAATGTTAAATATCAGACACTTTGACCTCATATCATGTTTACTTGAAAAATTTGACCAAATACACATCATATATCTCCTAAAATTATCCTAGGATTTATCCTGTAATGCTCATCGTTGATCTAATATCCTCTCTTCCATAATCGTGCCACTTGGTAGCTCTGCGTGCCTTCTATGCACCATGTACCATTCAATAAATGTGCTTGCACCACTTGATATATTCATATTAATTCTAGGCATAGTTTGACATATTGAATAAATACACACCATTAGATCAATAATGATAAGATAACATGCTCTATTAGATCATTATCTGGTCAGATTAAACACTCACCATTGATCTTAGATCCAATTGCATGCTCATTGTTAGATCTATCTAGAATATTTGACCCCAAAATTTAACATAATTGAGCTTGATGGTATTTTTTCCATCACAATATGCTATAAAAAATTTGAATATTTATATCTCAAGCTAGAGAATACTTCAAGACTCCACATCTTTAGGGTACCTTCTTGGCACTATAGACATCTCCATGAAAACCTTTGACCACTTTTGATTATTTGAGTACCTGTATTAGATTCACAAAATTGATGGATCACTCATATATTCATGATGTAAAGTGATAGTCGATGATGTTCTTGATTCTCTTAAACTAGAATATGCATGTTTCTCATTTCAAAAGATCAAATGACACACCAAAACTTCATCAAGACATTTATGGATGCCTCATAGCCTCCTCTTTGTCCTTACTGATCTACACATATGCCATATATTCTCCAAGATATCTATTTGATCACTATCATTAATGTACTATGATTCATGCTCTCTTTGACATTAATGATAACCTAACATCAATGACCATGCCCAACACATTAGCATCATATCTTTTGGTTAGAGGTTAAATCATATCAACCTTTATTGGAAGAGGAAGAGATATGAGATGACACTCCACAATCTTATGAACTAGAGAAGTTAGAGACTCAGGTAATCATGTAAATTGTCTCTTAGGTGCATTATATACTATGAGTGATTAGGTTGATGTGATACTACACTAATCATTATGGTTATTTATTTTCAGGTTATGTAGATTTCACCTTGTAGTTTGGTTTGATATAAATCTTGGTATTAGATGTGGTTGGTGTGATTTCTACAACTTAATCTTAATCAATAAAACAATCTTCATTTCATGATCTCATACAATATGGCATAAGTCATCAAAATATTTAAATGTTTTAAAAATAATGGATTGATGTAATGGGGATTTTTTTTTTGAATATGTCTTGAAGTTATTTATGTGCCATTAGATTTGTCATTTTGGCCAAAATTATTTTATATCTTAAACCATATTCATTTATATGTTTATTGGTTCCTTGTTTGATCTTTACAATTGGAGCATATGACATATTTTAAGTGATGTTGATAGAGACATGTGATATAAAATGATCACATAGAGGTTTAAATGATCTTACTAATTGGATTGGTAAATCATAGAATGATTATAAAGCATAGTCCTTTAGGCTCATTATAAATAGTTTGATCAAACATTTATCAATGGAGTCATAATAAAAGTATGCCACATAGAAATATCATCACCCTTTAAATCATAAAATGTGAAATTGGGTGAAATGAAACTAATTATAAAAAGGTGAAAACATTTCTTAGGTGCAAGAGGATTATGTGACACATCTTGTGAATCAATAACATAAGGTGATTTCATAGATTTTTTCTAAATTTTGGTAACCTTAACTTGCCAAAATTTTACATTTTGCATAAGATCTTGCACATTTTGATCTTTAAGGTTTGAATTTTGATAAGTCACCAAAGGGGATGAAAACATAGTTTGAGTTGATGTAATCATTGAAATTAGTGATTAGGTTTGAATTATTCCCATGGAGGATGTAGCAATAGTTGGATTTATTTTGAGGAACAATGGTGTAAACACATAACTCATTCCCCCACTAGATGTAGGAATCAATGATGTGCTCAAGGGGAGGTTTATTAGTATGGAATTGGTTGTAGTTACACCTAAGGATTAACCATCACTAGGCAATGATGCCTTATCCTTAATATGTTTATTGATCTCATCTCATGTAACACAAAAAAAAGCATCCATTAAGTCCTTGTTGTTATTGAGATGATCGACTAGTGATTCTATATCTTCCATTTGAGAATAATTGTTTTGATTAACATTTTCCATTTCTTATAAATGAAAAATTTATAATCTGAAATAACCATTTACAATAATCAAATTTTAGAAAATAAAAAACCCTGGGTCAATCTAGTGTTTGGAAACCAAAGGTTAGGTTCACTAGATGTTTAAACCTAAATTAAAATGAGTGGGGATAGGGTTAAGAATATATAAATAATTCAAGAAAAAGGGTGATAAATTTATATATAGTAGGATAATTAATTACAAACTTAGATAAATGAATATTTTAAATTATAATAATGAGATATGATAAATATATAAAGTAACAAATTTAGAAGATGTTTAGTTGATTATAATACCAAAGATAACTGATACTTATCTGGGTTTACTGTGCACAAGTAGATATAGAATGAAAACATGTGGAAAGTATGTAGGATAAATAATTTGTATTAATCATTAGATTATGAAAATTTTACTTCAATATCTATGGACATTACCATTAGATCTAGACACTACCATTGATTATATTGTCTGTCTGTGACAAAAGTGTCTAGTACAGATAATGATTATATCTTGAAGCAACCAACTTCACTATTATGGTGTTTTTATTACCTTTATACTGATGTATTTAGATCTAAGATACATGTTATTTATATTTTATAATGGATCAAACCTTAACTCTTCACCCTTAAGATAAGTTTACTACAAATGGGTTAGTGAGCTCATGGTGTCAAGCTAACCTCAATATCCCTCTATCACTAAGCACTACCTATATAACCAATAATCCAATCAGGGACTCATACTTATATATTTCTCCCCTATGTGTGGAAATATGTGTGCACAAAGGTGCAATATACTATATGAATATGCATAGAGTGACCTCACTTATAATTTGATAAATATCCCTCATGAGTTTCTCTTTGAATGCTTAAAAAAATTTGTATGAATTTTCCTAATCGATAAATAAATAGGGATGAATAGGGTATGTTAACTCAGTTATGTGATCGATTGAATGATATTTGATAGGTATTTTTTTGGTATTTGGTAGATGAGGAATGAAAAGGCTTAGAATTGTATTTATACAACACCTTTTGAAAATATCTCATAATATGGTTAAATAAGACAAATAGGCTAACCCATAGATTTCATAACATTTAAAATTTAAATGAATTTTGGAAACTAGACATTAGGTAAGGATCTAGATACTATTATCGATGGTAGTGGCCATCTATGATTGATAGTGTCCAGAAGACTAGAAAATAGGTATGGATTTAAAATTGATAGTGAATGGTGTTTATTAGGTTTTCATCTTTTTATGTGGTTGATAGTGTCCAGAAGGATAGAAAATAGGTATGGATTTAAAACTAACAATGAATGGTGTTTATTAGATTTTAATATTTCTATGTAATTTAGGGGACATGGGTCATCAAAATTATATGGATCAAATTAAGAGATAAGAATTTAGGCATGGTGAGATGGTGAATGTAAGATTTTTGGTAGTAGGAAAGTCTAGAACTAAAGGGTAGATGCATGATTGATATTTTTCAGATGTACAAGACCAATGTGTTATAATATTAATTTTTAGTATTACAATCTCATATCAATGTTCATGTTATTTGGAAAGCTTCACACTTCTTTAGATAGTTCCTCCACCATAAACATGTCAGCTTACGTTAGACTTGTCTGTGCACCCTTTATTGGATATTTTCCAAAATTAAAATTTTTCATATGGCCATATGTTTCACATATTGATTTGGATAAAATTACCCAAATAGTTATCTATATAAACATATCAAGCCTAAGCCTATTTCTATCTAGGACTTATATATCTATCACTAAAAAATACTTTGTACATTAAAATAAACTATCATAAATTTTTAAAAATTTGAACCCATGAAATGATCAATCCCTAAGATAAGTTTGAATACACATATAAGGTCAAACCATAGGTTTTAAAGTTTTGAAAGTGATACACAATATTAAAATGCATGCCAATACTATAGAAAATTATACACACTTAGTTAAGTGGGAGAAACACATTTGATTTTAATTCCCACTTTAGAATATTAGATATGTAAGTAAAAATTAGACATTATGGGTGACTGAGGTTAGCTTAACCATTCCCTTCCATAAGTTGTCCCTATTTTAAATTTAGTCCTATAGTGCATAATGAGGGTTTTAATTAGAGAAGGATACAAAACCCATTCACATGGGATCAAAGAAATTGGCATGCACCTGATCCCTTAGAAATAACATGTGTATTAGTAAAAATTTTCATAGATCAATGCAAACACATAGGATAACTATGCACCCTAGTAGATGATGTCATAATGTACATGCATATAGGAAGCATAGACTTGTCTAGGATCACACAAATACTCTATATCTAGGTCTAAAAATTCATAATCCCATTCTAATTTTTTTTTATTACTCTGCTCTATCATATACCTTCACATACTATAAAATAATCTAATTAATTCATTCCTCTAGTGTTTTTTATAAATTTCAAGTTATTCTATTCTTTTAGTTACACACAAATTTGTTTAGTTATTTTACATCTTAATCATTTTGAATTTTCCATAATTTTATACTATTAAGGTTACATTAATCCAAAAATAGATAAAACATATTGGTGATCCCATTATTTATATTGATCATAACAAACCCTAGATTCGTTAGGGGTTCCTTCTATTTTCCTAGGGTTTTAAATCTTTGTATTCATCTCTAATTTTTAGACTTAATTTCTGATTTTCCTCATTAATTAATGTATAATCATAATGGGGGACACAATTAATGTGTATGGTATATTTTATGAGTTTGATAAACAAAAAATGATAAAAAATCCTCATATGATTACACATTTACATGATGCATTGTTATATGTAACTAGAGATGAAATAAAAAAGAATTCTAAGGTTGTCAACTTTAAGGAACAAGACTATAAACTCTTTTTTGATACTAATAAACCTTGTGGAGGTATTGATTCTTCCATAGGTGCCGAGACTACTAATATTTCTACTATACCAGGTCTACACCTTTGGCTACACATGCGATGTCTACCCAAGGTATGGGGGTGTTTACCCTTATAATTAATAATGATTATTTAATTAAATCTAAAGTATTGTAAACTTGAAATTTAATCTAAGAGAGATAAATAAGATAGCCTAATGTAAAAAAGAGAGATTCATAAGTTACATAAGTTGTAAAATACTAAATATATATAAATTAAGGTTAGGGTTAGAGAGATGTCCTTGAAAACTAATTTATGCTTTCTATATTATGATTTTACTAGCTATGACTATGTAAAAATACTTAATATATCTTGTAAACATAATGTTAATTAAAAACATTTCTTCTTTATATACCACGATACATGTATAATAGCCAAACAAGGTCAGAGTGTGCCATTATCCTCTACTATGACTATATCTCTATTGATTGTGTGTTGAGTCTAAAAATTTGAGGTTTTTTACCTCTATATATAGGTCAAAGGTTTCTATGTGATTAACACATGGATAACTTATAATATACAAAACCCTAGTCTACACAAGGAATAAACAAGATCAAATAAAAAATGAGAAAACAATGGGTAAGTGGGATATGGTCAAGTTATCCTCAAAATACCCATTATTAATTGAGTGTTACCCACATAGTTTGTGTATACCTTAAGCTAATGTATTTTTCCCTATTGGGAAGATCATTAAAGTGTAATGAATGAAACAAGAAAATTTGATTAGAGTGCTTGATAAAAGATGGCCTCAACCTGTAATAAAAGAATGTTAACTTGGCTAATGACTATATTATTGTACTAGGTCTCTTTTTTTAATAGATAAGTGATTTTGAAAATGTAGTTACAAGAGAGTGTTAGAGAGTAATTGGGGGATTCCAAGTGAGACACTTGATTTGATCTTATAGGAGAACATTTTAATTATTTTTTATAACTAACCTTATGGATCATGTAGGATAGTTGTGTTTAACCTTAAATTTAGGTATGAGGGGGATATCTAAGGTTAATAATATATAAATGAATAAGCACAAGGTTGATAAATAGATCTATAATAGGCCAATTAATTTTTAAACTTAGATAAACAATATTTTAAATTTATAATACTAAGATATGTCAAAAATAGAAAGTACAACTATTCATTGATATTTCAATGAATTTAAAAATAAATTACTTAGTTGGCTTACTATGCACATGTAGATATAGGCTAAAACAACCTAAAAATGGATTGGATCAGGATCTTAGAATAGTCATTAGATTTTGTAATTTTACACTGTGACCTCAAATGCTTGTGTTAAATCTAGACAATTACATTTATGGTGGCATATAAAATGGACATAAGTGTCCTATATGGAATGATAATTAGATTTAGATGTGACCAACTGTAGCCTTCTAAGTTTTCTATCACCTTTACTCATCTTTAGATCACACTCACATGCTATCACTCTTCATTATATGATCAAATTCTAGCTTTCTCAACCTTGGAGCGACTTTGGAAAAAATGTGTTAGTGGGAACATGGTGTCAAGCTTCCCTAATGAACCTTATATAAATGGGTCCTACTTGGATATACAATACTTTGAAGAGGGCTATATAGTTCTCCCCTATGTGTTAAATAAGTACATATAATGTGTGATAAATAAGTGCATATAATGACATAGCTTGTAACTTAGAAAATATGGCTCATAAGATGCTCCTTCAGTACAACAAACCTATAGGGATACTAATCATATAACTAATATAGAAATAGGCATGAATAGAGTAGTTTTTTTCACTTGAATGCTTGATTGAGAGTTTTTGGTAAGTTATCTTGTGTGTTCTAAGTATTTTATAGGTAAGGAATGAATAAGGGTTGATATTTTATATATACCAATCCCTTTTGAAAATATATCACACTAAATAAATTATGCTAGCCATAAGGGTAAGTTTCATTTTAAAAATGGATGACTTTTGGGTTATGAACATTTAATTTGAAAAGGGACACTTGTGTCAACATAGGCATCTATCTAGGATGCAAGTGTCTAGGAGGCTAGACAATAGGTATAGGTCCAAAACTAATAGGAAATGATAATGATCAGGTTTAGAAAATTTTGCATAGTATAAAATTATTGATAATTATAATAAAAGTGGTCAGACTAAGAGATAATAAATTTATCACAAAGAGATAGTGAATGTGAGCCTTTTGACAATGGGAAGGTCTTAGAAATGAAGGGTACAAACATGATAAGTATTTTTCAAATTGAAAAGACTAAGGTGATATTATAATTCATATTTAATGTCTACATTTCCCCCTATTTAATCCAGTAATGAAATTTCTAGTTTAAAGGAAAATAAATGCATACCTAGGTGTTTATAACACCCCTTATCTTTGCATGAGCCCAATTTGAGTGATTTATTGGTGATTGAACTGAAAATAAGAACATGTTACAATATATAATTAGTGTATGAAATCTGAAATTGAAATAATTTTGAATGAATAAAAGTAAAGAGATCAAGGTTAGGATTACACTTGTGTGTCGATGTAACCATCTTGCCTTTTGGAAATTTGATTTAATGAGATGATTTATTATGAAGCCTTGGCACTAAGGTTAGGACAATTTTGAAACCTAAAAGTGCATACATATACATATAAATATTATAGGAAAACATACCCCCAACCTTGGCAAAAGGTGAGTTATAACATGGCCCTTTAGCTTATCTCAATTATGCAACCCAATCATGGTTATAACTTGGTGAGAGTGAATGATCTAATAAAATCACATTATATATATATATATAGTGAGAATGGATTATTTAATCACTCCATCATATAAATTTGGTAAATTTATATGATAAATCAAGTCTAAATTATAAACTTGGTAAGATTCATTGATTTAATCACCTCAACCTTATCAAAAGTTGAACCAGATTGGCTCAATACAGTCCATAAAAGTCCATCCTAGGTATGATAACCATCCATAGTAGTATTTTAAATCTAAAAAATAATTTGATTTTTGTAATTTTAGGTGTCCTTTATATGTCATATTCACCTCATATATGTCTCAAGATGAAACCTAGGTATAATAATGGTACTAGTGTATAGAATGCTACCACAAATGTGTATCTAAATCATATAACTAAATTTTTTATAAATTTGAATTTTTTGTGAAAGTGTGGAGCACATGTTCCCATGACATACTCCCCCCCCACCTAATCTTTAAAATATGAGAATTGGTGTAATTTTAGAAGCTATGACTCTATGATGTGCCCCATTTTGAGGTGAGGGAAGTAGAAACTAGTAGTTACCTTACCTCAAAAAGATAAGATAACTTTATAATGTGTATGGATCATGTATTATAATGGAGTAGCATGGTTAGGTAGATATAGTAATGAGTAACATATTATTTTATCACATCAATTCTTAATATGCATGATGTAAGTCATGACAACATCTAGAGAGTAACAATCGAAGCTCAACAAGCAATCAAACACACACATACAATATCACTCAAAATAAATAAAAAATTAATGGTTTAAGGACATCTCATATAAGGGACATGTTCAAATTTCACACAATCGAAGGGACATGAATTATTATAATTTATACAAAGCATACAATTACATATTCAAATGTCCATAAACAATAAACTATGACATGTGTAAATGTCACAATAGGAAAATAAATGAAAGATAATAAAAATCAAGGAAAGACACTCGAGGAAGTGAAAAAATTAAATCATATAATCATAAGATACCAACATAAGCATATCATACTAGTCCTTAGATATATCTGTTAGTAAAAAATGTGAAGTACATATCATATCAAATACACTATAAAAAATCTAAGTATGGATAAGGGAATATGTAAGTACATAATCTCAAACATGATAATGGAAAATTATCACATACTAATATAACCTAGGTGTATCATGATCAAAGAGGTGGACACACCAAACTTATTGATGATGTGAGTAAAGGGAAAGCCCAACATCCATATGTGCATATCATGTGCCTAGGCATACCTGAATCAAACTCAAAAGATGCATGAAATATATGTGTGTATATAGATAAAAATGATATGCTATATACCAACATGGAACCAATAACATACATGCCAAGGAGATAATAAGTTATGGAAATGTTGAATATTTTTAGATTTTTGAATTTTTGAATTTTATAATTAATTTGGGTATATTTGATGTATTTTATTTTTTTGGAAAATTTGGAAGGATAAGAAAGGAAGACATGTACAAATAAAAGTGTTACTTAAAGCTAATTTAATCATAAATATGATGATTCTATGAAGGATCTATATCATGTGTATCATATTCATATGTTATGTAATCAATATCATTAAGATCACACCAATCTTCTGTGGCATTAGGATTATACCATGTTAGTAGTATAGGAAAAGTGAAAATTATTAGGTTGTTATTGAATTTGTGATATATAATTTTGAGCATTCATTTATGAAAAACCAATTTCACTATATATTGGAGTTTACTTCTTGAAAGTTTCTTTTTTCTTGAGTATATTCATCATTGTCAAAATGTTGCATCTCATTATGGGATAGAGAAGAGTCATGTATATTTGTTGGCACACTAGGAAAATATATAAGTTCTACCATATCATATTCTAGCTTTGCCTTTGAAATATTTTCTTGCTCTAATTTTTACTTTTGCAGTTGATTTTTCTCTGAGTTATCTTTTGCTACCCATATTGGTAGTTTTTGTACTTGTGCTTTTGGAGAGATACTTGTAATGTGAGTGGTTTTTTTGATTGATGTATATATGTTATGCTTACCACTATCATTTATACTTTGTATTTTTTTATTTAATGAAAAATAACAATCAGTATGATGCCCATGCATTGTTTGGTATACACAATAGTATTTGGATCTAGTTATAGGGTGTAGAGGAGGTAATTGAATCACTTTGTTTAGAATAATTTATCTTAATATTTCACTTGGAATCTTACCATCATTTTTTTCACTTTTAAATCACTTATTTTATAGGTATTATATTATGAATTTTAATTTCTATATGAAACATTGCTAGATGAAGATGGGAATACATGATTAACACTAGTATATTTTGGATTTTATAGGTATGTAATCTAATTTTCCAATGATGTGATCTTAGAATTGAAACTATGAATTTGATTTTAAAACTATATTAACTTTCACATAGTATCATTTTGATATTTTAGGGATTTAAAAGTACAAACCCTAGGTACTTTAAATTGATAGAATGAACCTAGTTAGAGGGATGGTAGTTATCACCCTCCTTAGGGTTAGGATAAGGAAAAGGCTAATTTTTATCCATTTTAAATGATATTTCAAGTTCACCAAATTTTTAATCCTAAATTTGTATATGATGGGTTATATAGGGTCAATAATATAAGAATGATTAAGCACAATGGTGATAAATAGATCTATAGTAGGACAATTAATTTTCAAACTGAGATAAACAATATTCTAAATTTATAATACTGAGATATGCAAACAAAATGGAATGTAAAACTATTGATTGATATTAAAATAAATTGAAAAAAATAATACTTAGTTGATTTACTATGCTCATGTAGATCTAGGCTAAAACATGCTAGAAGTTGACTAGATCAAGATCTTGGAATAGTCATTATATTATATAATTTTTTGCTAGGTGGTATTAGATGTTTTTGTCAGATCTAGATAGTTGTATCGATGTTTGTGTCTAAACTAGATGCTAGTTTCCAATATGGAATAGTGATTGGAAATAGATGCGTCTAATTAGATATTTTTATATTTTTGGTCAGATCTCCTATGATGTCTTAAAATCATGCACATATGTTATCATTCTTAATTAAATGATCTAATCCTAGATTCCTCACCCTTAGAGTGACTATGGTAAAAATGGGTTAGTGGGAACATGGTGTCAAGATACACCAATTACACCTTTATAAATCAACACTATCTACATATATAATACTATGAAGAGGGCCTCTGACTTATGTAATTATCCCCTATGTGTTGGCTTGTGTGTGCATAATGATGCAATGTGTGATAATAAAGTACATACAATGATCAAGTTTGTAACATGGAAAATATGGATCATGGGATGATCCTTCACTAATTTAGACCTATGAGATATTAATCTTATGAATAATATGGAAATAGGGATCAATAGGTCAGGTTTACTTGAATGTTTGATTGAGTGTTTTTTGGTAAGTTGCCTTATGATTTCCTAGTATTTTCTAGGTGAGGAATGAATGAGGGTTGATATTATATATATACCAATCCATTTTTAAAATATATCATTATAAATAACCTAGGTCAACCATAAGGATATGTTTCATTTTTAAAAAGGATGACTTTTAGGCACTGGACATCTAGTTTGAAAAGGGATACTTCTGTTGACGTAGGTATCTAGCAAGGACGTGAGTGTATAAGAAGCTAGAAAATAGGTACATGTCTAAAATTGGTAGGGAAGGATAAAAATAAATTTTAGAAAATTTTTCATAATATATAAGGTTTATTCATCATAATAACATTTGTTGAACTAAGAGATAAGCAATTTGCCACAAAGAGATAGTGAACTTGAGCATTTTGGAAATAAGAAGGTCTTAGAATTGAAGGGTACAACCATGATAGGTATTTGGAAAATGTAAAAGATTGAGGTGGTATATAATTTTAATTTACTATCTAAAATATATTAGGAATCATATAATTTTGAAAAATAATTTTTAGAGTGCAGGAGACAAGTTCACACTAGTGTACAAGTGCACAATGCACCCTTTTCTACGTAGTGTGCACTTGTCTAGCTTCGACAAAGAATTTTGAAACTTAATTGGTGGTGAAGTTTATGATGATTAGGGATGTTTAGTAAATATTTATGTAATTATAGATTATGTTCATATAAATTTAAATACCTTGAAGGCTCTCATATAGGTACATGGTTATCGAAATGGTGAGTTGGCCAAGAAAGGTAAAAATGCCAAGGAATAGTATTCTCAAGCATTTATTTATTTAATTTAAATATCTACATTACTTACACTACATACTTATTCTAATAATGAATAAATTACTATATTAAAATAAATTTAATACCTAAGTGTGTATACACACTTCATTTTTGTTATGGAGATGTGCACGCCCCCTTGTTGAGGCATGTGGAGAAATGCTAAATTGAGAATGACCAAGTCTCAATTTTAAGAATAAATATAGATTATTGAGTTGTAAATATTCATGATACAACCCTGATAGTATACTATAAAAATTTGTGAAGAGATGGGAACCAAGAAAATGGTTTGCTAAAGTGCAACCAAAACACTAAGCATCATTGAGATCTCATGTGGCCCACTTTCTAAATTGAGAGTGAAGAGGTGGGAACCAATATATGGATTGATAAAGTGAAAATAATACATGAATCATCACTAATATTATACATGGTCCACTTGAAAAAGATGAATTTCATTGCTGCAAACGGATCTAGATTCAAATTGAAAATTTGTAAAACTACTTGATACATGATACTTGTAAAAGAGAAATCTTATTTTTTAAAAATAATAGTTTGGTCATTAATGTATATCATGCCCCATGTTCTTCATAAATTTCCAAATGTGATTTAAAAAATATATATTTGAAGCCTTGTACTAGCTTTGCCTAAGTGTGTTTATGCTTAAGTAACTACATGAGTAGAGAACATAGGCTAGCTGAATACCCCAATAATTTGAGAATTATATTTTTCTCACATTGTAAGTTGTGAAAACTAAAAAATGTATTACTTAAGAATTCCAATTGTGATTCCCACCTTTTTAGATGAGAGATATCACTTTTAAAATCACTTATCTCAAAATAAAAAATGAGGGCATTTGTGAAAGATAGATAAAGCATGTAATAGTCATTTGCATTGATTGAATTTTATATTGAAAGCATATAGCTGTAATCATTGAAGTATTTGTATAATTTTTATATTTTCTTCCATCATTTAATTTTTTTTATAACAATGTAATAGTGAAAATGAAGCATTGTAAAGATCTTGTAAGGGTTGAATATGTATTGTAAGCATAGATTTGAAATTTTGAAGCATTATAACAAATATAAAATATTGTGCATGATATATATCATGGCACTATAGATAGATAATTATGTACATAGTAGTGCATGATAATAATCATGGAACCATAATAGCCAAAGAGAAATCATGTAAGTAAAATCACATAATTTGTCATGAAAGAGGGCCTAAAGGACATATACAAGGGACAAGTAAGATATCATAAAGATGTTGGAATCACAATAATTGAGGGGGGGGGTGATGAACCAGTGTCTTAAAAAAACTTTCTTTCAATTCCTTATTAGCATACATGAACCATCACATCAACATATAGATCAAGAAATGCATAAGAAATCAAATGTACAAGCATGAAACAAGATTACACAAGTCAACAAACCAATTATGTCAGAAAACCTCAAGGGGAAGAAAAACCACTAATACCTATCAATGGAATACAATCCTATAATTCAAAAGATAAATTTTAGTGAAGCACCAACTTCACATGGAACACCAACCCCAACTAGGATTTAAAAAGTACCAACTTGAAAGGAGGCATCAACCCCCTAGATGAATTAGCATAAAATCATATAATTGAAATTTTGATCACCTTAAAAAAACCTTATTTCTCACACAACAAATGATGATCACCTTCTTTAGCTTTTCTTATTGCTTTATCCCTCTCAAACTATCTTCTAGGATTCTTTGCTCAAATAGGTCTATTCAAGACAGATTAGGTCATACGACCTTGATTTTAATACATAAAATCTATATAAAAAATTAATCATAGGTACTATACACTCCTATGATGGTATATAATACCTCTTTATTCTTACCACTATCCTATTTCTTTTGCTTGTTCTCTACACACACAAATAGGCCTAAAATTGAATTGTATTTATAAAAGCCTCTTGCTCATATCCTTATTTTTTGGACATACATAATTTCACACTTGGATTATAAATTAAATATGTCTTATAACTTGTTTCATACATGTATACATCATTAAAATAGGTCATCCAAAACTCAAAAGACCAAAACCTCTTTTAGGTCGTAAGGAGATTAATTCAATTAGGCCTTCATTAGCACATGTTACTGATTGATCTCCTTGGAACGCTTAAAAAAATAGAAGGAAAAATTCATATTAAAATTTTATATACCCATAATAATATCATATTATTTCCATTAAACATTTTAGATTCAACCACCACTTGAAGCATGTCATTAGCACTGTTCACAATTAGGTCTGTGAACCTATAAAAAGTCTATCTTGATCTATAAGAGATTAAAAATAAATAAGTTAAAAAAATATGAAAATAATTAATATATACATAAAATAAATTAAATAATGGTAATAATAATATTATTTAGACTTCATTACTCAGAGTAAAAGGGCTCAAAAACTTCTCTGTAAATAACCCACTTAGAATTGCCAGAACACTCCAAAACTAGTCATGAAGAACTTGATATTCAATACCTAAAGGAACACTTACCATGATAATTTATACTTTAAAAATATAATTTTAATATCTATACCACTCTTAGATATAAAATAACAAGGTATAATTTCAAATATTGGTCTTACAGACCAATCTTTTGACCTCATTACACACAGTCAGACTAGAACCAGACAAGCCATTTTGGTTTCAATATTTCAACCACTTTAACTAAATTACATTATTTAAAAATCATGGGAAATAATTTAAAGTAAAAAAACAACAACCAAATATTCATTATATACATAAAATTAGAGCATAGATACTCAAACTCATCACTGCAACTTGCTTATCTAGAACTGCTAGTTTGCCTTAAAGCACAATCATGGTTATAATGACCTTTAACACCTGTATGAACATTTAAAAAGACTTATGATGAATTTATATGATCATATTATATAATTATACCATTATAAGATATAAATATAGTATTTTAAAATGGAAATATTGGTCTTTTAGACCAATCTCATAACCTCACTGTACACAGACCTCACTAAGCAAGACAAGTCAACTTGTGAGCAACTTTTCACTATAACCATTGACCTCCAAAACTTCTACCAGACATGATAATGTATTAAAATTCTTGAAAAACATATATATTCACTTGGTTTCATCACTATTTAATTATAACACATACCTAATCATCTTCTAACTGCTTCCTATATTTCTCACTATTTTCATCATTAGGCTTGTTAACTGGCTAACTTGGATGACTAATTTAGCATACTTGAGGGACTAAAATTGTCCATAAACATTCATGGACATGAAAAATGAGTATATAAATTCATCCTCCATCCATTTTCATACTTTTTCTTGGTCAAATCTAATTGCTATAGCAAACATCTAAGAAACTAACACTTTCTTATAGGGTCTACTCACACACCTGACAACTCAATCACACCTAAAGGTACTTGGGAGAGTTTAATACATGATACAATAGTTTTTATAGCCATTTAAGACCATTTTGGGATTTTTTGAACATGATATTCAACATTGGATTGTTGTTAGGGTTCTAAGAGGGTTTAAACACACTTCCACTGTTAATGGTTGTTCATAAAGCATAATCCCTCAATTCAAAAAATAATTCCTATTATTTTGAGATAGGAACCTTATAAATATACCATGAATATATTATGTTATCATTTAAAGGTTAAAAATTCCAATGAACACCTAAAATTTCTTTTCAAGTTTTCATGCCTTCATTCTAAGTACTTGAGAGACCTCAAAACCAATTTTCATGCTTTTATTGAAAACTATGAACTCAAACTTTGTGAAAATGATTAAAAAAACATAAAATACATCTAAAAACACTCAATTTTACATAATTTCTTGGGAAATATAACCTCATACCCCATTAGGCTTACTCTCTCTCTTTGCTCTCTTAGACCTTAACTTGCAAACCACATTAGGCCTTATAACTGAACTTCACGTCTATTTACATGTACTCTCCACCTCACTCACATACTGAATAAAAATATATTATGATTAAATATTTATAAACACTCTTTATAATCCTTGACAATAGATCATGATGCCTCATTAGGCCAAGCAAGGTCTAGAGGTGGTCTATGTGTAGACTAGGTTTGAAGGTCTTACCCCTGTAGTCTCACCTTGAGCTTTTAATGAGTGTTCCAATACCTCAAATAAATGTTAAATAAACCCCATAAAAATTTTTATGCCTCTATTCATCCATCTCACCAAGAAACCATACTCAAACCTTCTCATTAGGATTTTACATAACATGATTAGGCTTCTCAAGCAATTGAAACTTGACAACTAACCTTGAAACACTTCTTGATGCTTATACACCTTGATCACATGACTTACATGCTACTAAAATGATGTCATACCTATGTACATACATATTCATGCTCACCATGAACATGCTCATGATATGACTATGCTTGTTATGACTAGGCTTCTTAAGAGACCTTGTACTCAAGGACAAGTACTCAAACATGCTTACCTTAATGCTATCAAATAAGAGCACTCACCAGTAAAACACTCTAACACCAATGGAAAAATCATGATATCAACCATTAGAATAATAATTAGGTTTCATTCAAATTCTCTCTTTGATCTAAACCTTGACTTTTCTTTGATTTGATCCTTGACATCAACCTTGACATCTACCAATAGAAGAATCATTAGGTTACTTTCAAATTCTCTTTCTAACATACACCTTGAAATCAATTACGTCAACCTTGACATAAATGACATAAAAATTGACATCAATGATAACACTTCCCAACAAAATCTCCCTTTGTCATTGATGACAAAACATTCTTTAATCTGATCACTCTCATCTCCCCCAATCTGGTCAATCTTCCTTCTTGAACTTTATCCCCATTTGACATTAATGAAAAAGGGTATACATATTAGAAATTCTATAACCACACCTTCTTAAAAAAAAGTGTCTCCATGAATCCTAATGGAGTCACCCCTTTCCATAAAGAACTAAAACAACACAATCTCAAGAGATTCTTTGATCTCCATGCTCTCATGAGAATGAACATCCTTTAGGATCCTATTAGGATTTATTGGCACCTTAGGTTTGACCTTTTCATCAATTGTTTTATCAAAAATATGAGTTGATAATGAAAATTATTGAATTAGTTTCACATTTGAATTAGGCTCTACCATATCAAATAGTCCACTTGAGATTATAGATTGATCATGACTTACCTTTATTGACTTTGGTTTCCACACATTCATTTACCTTCTCTCTTTCACTCTAGGAGATTCAAACATCTTGTTTTGACTTGATAACCTATTAAATATGTTAGGATAAAATATTGTCATGTGTCTTACATTATTAAAATTTTAAAAAACCACCTCATTCATACCTTTTGACTGATGATTCCTTTTATAATCCCATGCATATTCATTTTTAGAGGGTTTTCTACACTCTCTTACTTTATGACTAAAATGATTACATTCAAAATAGTAACCATTGAATGAATTAGTATAATTCATATATTTAGGTTGTTTTATTTATCTCTTCATGTTAATCTTCTTATTTTCACTAGCTTTCTCATTGAATTGAGTTGCCTCCTTTTGGTCTTATTTGAAACTAAGACCTATTTTATCACTTAGAGACTTATGACTACTCAAGATGTTATCTAGATCATCATTAATTTTTTTCAAACTTCACAAAGGTCTTCAACTTGATATATGATTGATCTAACTCGACTTATAAGAATTCCATTTTAGTTCCATACCTAGTGCATTCTTCCTCTTTAGCCTTTTGGCTTCCAGTGACTATCTCCATTTATGCTTAAATATAATTTATGATCTCATCATACTAATTGGATGTGTTACTCAATATCTCCTCAAACAAACCAATATGTTCTTCATAATTCTTAATGAATGATCTTGGTTTGTGATTCTTCTTTCTTTAAAACTTCAAATCCTCTAGATCACTCACTAATTCTACTTCAAGGTTCACTTCAGCTTCTTCTTCATCTGGTTCTTCATCAACCATAAGGCCTTTCCCATTTTATCAAACCTTATTGTATATATTGATGGCCATGAATAAGGTTTCATTATTTTCATGTTTAAATTCATTGCTACCATCATCATTATCAGATCTACTTGTGTCACTTACATCAGATTATTTATTGTCTTCTTTGGTGTAAAAACTTTTGTTATTATTGAATGACCCTTTCTTACCTTCATACTTTTTAAAATATTTCTTGTTTTTTTTAGGATTAAATATCTTCCTATCATCTACATGATGTTCATCATGCTCAATTTTATCCTTGTTAGGACACTTGGATGCAAAGTGACCAATCTTACCATAGTTAATTTTTTTGAAAGGTAACTTACCCTTATACTTACCATATCCAAATCTCAACTTACTAGCAAACATGGTTATTAGTTAATCATCATCAACATCTAAACATACGTCATCCTTTAACTTCTTGAATTTTGACTTATTCTTAGCTTTAAATGCTAGTTCTTTCTTGGGAGGTCTTCCTTCATTTATTCTCATCTCATAGGTAGTCAAGATTCCATAAAGCCCATCCATTTTGAGTTTGTAAAAATGTTGCATCTCTTCTACTATAGACACCTTAGAATCAAAATTAGGAGTTAGTGATCTCAATACCTTTTGAAAAATTATAGACTCTTTCACTTCTTCTCCCAATCCTCTAATGACATTGATAACTTCATCAACCTTCAATAAGTAAGATACAATGGTTTCATATTCATTCTTTTTTAGACTTTCAAACTATCTCTGGTAGGTTTGTAACTTGTCCATATTCACCTTGATGTCTCCTTCATAGATATTTTTCAAATTTTACCATATTACCTTATCTTGAATCATAGTGTATCATGTTTATAAACTCTACCTCTGATAAGCCACATATAATCAGATTCATTACCTTATAATTTCTCTCACTTTCTTTCTTACCTACTACATTAGTTGGTGGTGTAGGAGGTGGAGTGTATCCATCCATAACTGATTACCATATGTCATGTCCCATTAACATTAAATATGTCCTCATTATGATTCTCTAAAAATCATAATTAGTCCCATTAAATAATGGAGCCTTATTAGTAGAGAAACCACCTTGAGCTTGTTGACTAGCCATCTTTGGTTCTAGGATCTCCTTTATGATATTAGGCATAATTCAAAGGACATTATATGATAATTTTTTTTTGAAGCACAATAAATGAGAGGGGAAGAGAATTAGTGTCTTAAAAAACTTTCTTTCAATTCCTTCTTAGCATACATGATATAGATAAAGCAATGCATAAATAGTCGACTATACAAACATAAAATGAGATTACATAATTAAACACACCATATATGTGGGAAAACCTAAAGGATAATAAAACCCAATAATCCCTATAAATTTAATACAATCTTATAAGTCAAAATATCAATTTTATTGAATCACCAACTTCACATGGAGCACCAACTCTAACTAGCTAAGCACCAACCCAACTAGGCTTTAACAAACACCAAATTACAAGGAGGCACCACCCCCATATATGAATAAACACCAAATAATAAAAATTAAATTTTTTATCACCTTAAAAAACCATTTATACTTCACTAATCAGAGCAAAAGGACTCAAACACTTCTCTACAAATAACCCACTCAAAACTACCAGAACACTCTAAAACCCAGTCATGAACAACTTGATCTTCAATACTAGAAGGAAAACTTTAAATGATAAATTATAATTTAAAAATATAATTTTAAATATATATACAAATCTTAGATATAAAAATCATAATTTATAATGTCAAATACTGGGCTTGCAGACCAATCTTTTGACCTCATTACACACAATCAAACTAGAACCAGATAAGCCATTTTGGCTTCAATATTTCAACCATTTTAAATGAATTAAAATATTTAAAAAACAATTATAAATAATTTAAATTCACAAAAAACAAAAAAAATTGCATTAGATACATTAAATCAGATCCTAGAGCCTCAAACTCATCATTGCAACTTGCTTACCCAGAACTACCAATTTGCTTTAAATCATAGTCATGGTGACAATGACCTTTAACACATGTATGAACATTTTTAGAGACTTATGATGTATTTATATGATCCTATGAGATAATTAAAACATTATAATACATAAATATAATATGTAAAAATGGAAATATTTGTCTTGCAAACCAATCTCATAACCTCACTATACATAGACCTCATTGAGCTAGAGAAGTCAACTTGTGAACAACTTTTCACTATAACCAATGACCTAAAAAACTTATACCAAACATGATAATTTATTAAAATTTATAAAAAACATATCCATTAACTTGTTTTCATCCATATTTCATGATAATACATCCCTAATCATCTTCTCACTACTACCTAGGTTTCTCACTATTTTCATCATTAGGCCTGTTAGCGACTAGCTAACTTGAATGATATCTTTAGAAAACTTGAGGGATTTAAATTATAAAAATAAATTTATGGAAATGAAAAATGAGTCTCAAAACTCATCCTCCATCTATTTTCATACTTTTAATTGGTCAACTCTGACTGCTACGATAAATCTATGAGAAACTAGCACTTTCTTATAGGGTCTACTCACACACCTGACAACTCAATCACACTTAGAGGTAATTTGGAGATTTTAATACATTATAAAATATTTTTCATATCCATTTGATACAATTATAGTATATTTTTAATATTATCTTTAACATTAGGTCATTGTTAGGGTTCTGAGAGAGTTTAAACATACTTCTACTATTAACAATTTTTCATGAAGCATAACCCCTAAATTCAAAAACTAAGGCCAAATTTTTTGAGATATGACCATTAACCATATACCATGAATATATTAAGTTCCAATGTATAGGTTATAAACTCCAAAAAACACCTAAACATTCTTCTCAGGTTTGCATGCCTTTATTTTGTGTACTCAATAGACCTCAAAACCACTTGTCATGACTTTTATTGCAAATCATGACCTCAAAATTTGTGAACATTACTATAAAAATGTATCATACCTCTGATAAACACTCACTTATCCATAATTTCATTGGAAATAATACCTCATACCTCATTAGTCTTACTCTCTCTTTGTTCTTGTAAACCTTGACCTGTAAACCATATTAGGCCTTAAAACTGACCTTCATGCCTCTTTCCATGTACTCTCCAAATCAATCACATACTAAAGAAACCTATATTATGCTTAAAAACTGATATACACTCTTCATAGGCCTTGAAAATAGATCATGATGCCTCATTAGGCTAGCCATGGTTTAGAGATGGTCTAGGTGCAAACTAGGTATGAAAGTTCTACCCCTATAGGCTCACACTGAGACTCTCATGAGTGATCCAATGCCTCACATACATCTTCAAACAAATCCATACAAAATATTATGCCTTTGTGCATCCATATCACCAGGCCAACATGCTCAAACCTTCTCAACAGGATTTTACATGCCATGACTAGTGCCATGACTAGGCTTCTCAAGAACTTGAAACTTGACAACTAACCTAAAAACACTCCTTAATGCTTCTACACCTTGATCACATGCCTTACATGCTCATCAAATTATGTCATACCTCTTCATGCTCACCATGAACATGCTCATGATATGACTATGCTTGTTATTACTAGGCTTTTCAAGACACCTTGTGCTCAAGGACTAGTACTCAAACATGCTTACCTCAATGCTATCAAACACGAGAACTCACAAAACAACACTCTCACACCAATACAATAATATTGACATCAACCAACATAATAATCATTAGGTTACCTTCAAAATTTCTCTTTGATTTGAACCTTGACTTCTCTTTGATCTAAACCTTGACATCAATGTTAACATATACCAACAGAAGAATCATTAGGTTACCTTCAAATTCTCTTTGATATGTACCTTGACATCAGTGCCATCAATCTCTACATCAATGACATCAACCTTGACATCAATGACAACACTTATCAATAAAATAGTTTAGAAATATTGCATAAAATCTCACATGTGGATCTTAAATGTTGAATACAAGGGGAATGAACATGTCACATAAGGCATAAAAGGTGAGGAAGGCCACACACATAAAGGCATGGTTGTGCCATACAAACAAGGTGTATGCTAAACATACACAAGGCCAAGGGATGTATCTAATAAACAAAAGAGTTTTGAAATCATTGTAAGGAACCAAAATGAGCATGTAACAATAACATAAAACAAATGGATCTATAATAGGTAAATCAAATGTATTTATGTTTTAGTTGATCATGTAGCATATTTACTAAGACATATGTGAAAATAAAATGAATGATTAAAGCATTCATTTTTATTTTTATCTCAACATGGAAATAAAATTTTGAGTAGATACAACCTATAATGTATTCATAAAGAATAATGGGATGCCCTCAACAAAGCAATGATATTGGGTGAGAGGCTCAACTAACATCAAACCATATGAAGTTATGCTTTAGCTTTGAAACTATACTAATATTTGAGTGTGACTTTTGTTTTATGTGAAAAACTATGTTAGAAGCCCCTATGATTGGGTTATTATTTGAAATAGAGAGTGAATATGCACATGAACAAGTGCATAGTAGGGGATAGGTACACATTTCACCATTATCTACCTATTGTGACTCTATTTGAATTTTTTATATTTAAAAATATCTGATCAGATTAGTTTTTGGCATATGAATATTATTTTGTACTATGTAGTTTATCTCATTTCACACTTAGAATATTGAAAATAAATATGCCTTGAAAAATATTCTATATATTGAAATATAATTATATATGAAATAATAAATAACATATTCAACAACATACATAAATTCATATAGGTTTCAATTTATTATTGACAAAATATTCTGATTTTTTTGGGTATTTTTAGCATATATGAATGTTTTTGTAATTTGCATATTTGAAAGGAAAGAAACATGCATACTTAAAAATTTAATAGACTATCTATATAAAGTAATGACATAAATGAATAATATTCATAGGATTATTAATAGGTTTTCTCTCAACCGTAGATAAGAAATAAACTTCAAGGCCAATATTTTCAATAACTACAAATATACCTAACCAATTTGGATTAAATTTATCTTAGTTATCATTATCAAAATTGGTATTATTTTTATTTTATTTTAGGACAAGATGACCAACATGACAATCTCTATCATGAATTTTATTTCCATATGCTTTTGTAATCTCTATTGATAGAGTTTTAAATGTTTAATTGCTTGTATGCAATTGTTGTCAAGTATTTCTAAGTCATGTGGATGATTTTCATGATATTCATTATATTTGTTAATCTCTTTCAAGGACACCCATAATTAATGTATTTAAATTTTGAGAGGGAGAATTTCTTCTTTTACATAGAATAGAGATTAAGGTGTGGCCTTTGTTGGTGTACAAACACTTATGCGATTTTCCCATAGAGTGTAAACAATTTGATTATGCCAATTGGCCCCATGTCTTTCAATAGTCTTGATTAAGATTTTAATATTTTTTTATTAGGTGCCTCAACTTTCCCATTTACTGGTGGGTAGTAAGGAGTGGAAAAAGTATGCTAGGTTTTAAACTTAGCACATTTTTTTAATCTTTTTATTCTTAAAATAAGAACCATTATTTATGATAATTACTAAAGGCAACCCAAAAAATACTATGATATGTGTAACATATTTCAAATATCTTCACATTTAGTGGACTATAGAGGATAGTTTCCACCCATTCTGTGAAATATTCAGTATCACTAATGATAAATTTATGCCCTTAAATAAATTTAAGATTAATTTTTACAACAAGATCAAATCCCCAAAGAGAAAAAGGCCATGAAGAAACAATGGATTGCAATGCCTTATATGAAGTATGATTAATATTTATATGTTTTTGACATTGAGATCATAATTTGGCATGTTCATAATAGTCATTCATCATTTTTATCCAATAGTATCCCTGGTAGAGGAGCTTATAAGACATTTCATTTCCACTAAAATGACCACCACACTCACTATCATATACCTCAAATAGAGCCATCTGAGCCTATATATGATTTAAACATTGTAATTGTTGATGTCTTAAAATTGTGCTAGATCTTAATCAACAATAATGGGAAGTTTCAAGCTGTGGGACAATGTAGCTTGAAAACAACCTCCAGATTTTAAAGAAGATGGTCTCTTCTTTTGTATTGGGTGTTGGGGAAAAGGGATAGGAGACTAAACAGAAACGCAAAATGTAGGAATTGAAACCTAACTATGGTGATGCACCTAAGAGTAATCATAATCCTAACCTAAGCACAGTGAAACTATTATGTGATTCTATTACATTTAAGAGCAGACAAGTGCATGATCAATGTAAACGATTGGAATAACAAAAATAGAGGCTCACAACAGGGGAGTCTTTTGCTGAGATACAAGAATTGTCAACAAAGGCATAGTGTTCAATATTCTTAATAGAATCTTCCAATCACATAGGAGGCACAGAAGTCACGCACAGTCATGTAAATCTTCAGATTCAAGAAAATGAGACAAAATTAAATAACATTTCCAATCACCACACTAGAAAACCTACAATATAGACTACTTTGCAAACAACACAGATAACATCAACAAAGGCATGGAGCTCAAATTTCATCAATTCATTCAGCCACATAAGGGGCACAGAAACATGCATGATTACATAAACTTTACAACTCAAGAAAATTGAGACAAGAGCAAGTGATATTATTGGCCACAAACTTCAGATAGTCTAAAACTATGAGAATTTCCCCCTTTTCTACAAATGATTTTACAATTACTTATATAGACTTATATGTCTCCCTACATCGCTCTTCTTCCCACACAATTTCAAATTCTGACCTAACTCGTAGGAGATAAATAGACGGCCCATTAATGCCTTGGGAAGGCCATGCTAGAGAAGAGCGGCTACCCATCACTGCAGCATGGTGATTTTTGACTTATACCTTCTTTCGTCCCTAAAATTCAAATTCTATCACCTATTGGGCCGTTCAACTGTCTATTCTACCTCTACTATTAGGGGACAAATAGATGGCACCTTCAATGCTGTGGGGGGCTCCAAAAATCTACCTGATGAACTATTTCATCTACTTGAATTAACTCCAGCTGATTTTCCCTCCATTTAGCTCTAATAGGTAGGTAGGCACTTTGAAACAGAAGAGGACACTTAGCCAATTTATGAAAACTCTCTTTATGGTCTAGGAGGTGCTAGAGAACAACACTTGGCACCCTTCACCTGATTCATCGAAGACACGTGGCTTTCTCTGCTTCCCTTTGGCTGTGTTGTAGTATCACTAGGGCATATATTAGAATTTTATGATTGGTGACACTTGGCAGCTTCCGTAGACTTTTGAAGTAACACCTGAGACCCACCATCATTTTATAGTTGTCAATAAAGCTTGATGATGATTCTCTCAGGTGTTGACACATGGAGGCTTTCGTGGCTTCGAGGAAGATAAGTGGCATCTTTCACTTCTTCATCTAGGGCTACGTGGCACTTTTTGCTTCTCTTTTGGGGATGGAGCAAAGGGACTGGAGAGTGACACTTGGTGCTTTCCACTTTCTCTGCTACTTTATGTTGAAAGTATTTAAATGAAGTGCAGCCACCGATATGAGACATGGATGCTGACACGTAGTGTATTCTGCTTAACTGCGATTGGGTACATGACATGGTCCGTGGTTCTTTGGAAAGTTGCAAAAAGGGTGTTTCTAACTGTTTTCGCTTTTTCACATTCAAAGGAAGTAAGAAACTAAGATTAAATGGTTAGGGGTTAGATGATACCCAGATGGAATTTATGCACCGTATCCAGAAATTGTAGGGACTCCTCTTTGGCTGTGGAGGATGACACCTGTAGAAGAAAGAGACTCAAACAAAGAGATTGTTAGATAGGTGTATGGTGGATTACCAAGCAAAGCTCGGTCCCAGAAGTGCAAAGACTTCCTTGTGGGATGACAGTCCACTATTAATAAGTAAAAATTTCAAAAATAAAGAAATGACAAAGACTAGCAAAGAAGAAATTAGATACTGTATACTTGCTGTTTGCTATCGGTCTGCCACAGTCACCGACGCTGGTTAGTCTGTCGACGTCAGTTGGTTAAGGTTGCTGGCGTTGGTCGAGGCAATGGGCCTGGAGGTTGGTTTCGGTCAGGGTAATGGCCTTGGATGAGTTTTAGAAGGGTCTCAAGCTATTTGTGGTCGACAAAATGGTCTGAAAGGAGTCTGGGTCTGTGCAAGGGATGCAGGACAGTGGACAGGGTCTTTAGGAGGGACAAAAGTAGGGAATAGGTTGTCAAGATGGGTCAGGATAGAAGACAGGATTTTTAGCCTCTCAGGTAGAGGTTTGGTCAAGTCTAGTCTAGTTGATAGCTGGGCCTGGTCTGGTCTATAGTAATGAAAATAATACCTAATATGGATAGTGTGGAACATTTAGACCCATCGAAATGTATGATCCAAGTATCATTGTCAACACTATAAAAGATAAATTCATATTAAAATTTGGCATTGAGTG
The DNA here is from genome assembly GCA_037957365.1 of Torreya grandis. Lineage (NCBI taxonomy): Eukaryota > Viridiplantae > Streptophyta > Pinopsida > Cupressales > Taxaceae > Torreya > Torreya grandis. The sequence goes on from JARHVA010001717.1 coordinate 101,367, forward strand.
GCATTAATTTTTAGAATGGAAAAATAAATAATTTATCACCAATAATGTGTCCTTTAATGGATTTTTTTGAAAAAAATTAAATTAAACTCACTAAGCAGACTTAGCCATTTTTTTATGCATCCTGACAGAAGGGGTTTTTCTATAAGATAACAAAGTGGATCTACTTTAGTAATAACATTAGTTAATTGTGAATTAAATAATGTCACAAATTTTGGGTATAAAAAAATGCTAAACATAAATTTTCAATGGTAGTATAGTGTTACTCATAGTCAACAGGTGTATGATTGATATAATAAATGGAACATTCATGGTGAGTGTCATCATGTTGTGAAATAAAAACACCTAGGGCATGATCGGTATATTAAATATATAATAAAATAGGTTTATCAAGGATGGAATGCATAAGGACCAATGGATTGAGAAGATATTATTTAAGTGTGTCAAAACTTTGTTGGTGAACTTCACCTCACTCAAATTTGGTATCTTTTTAAAGTAAATGTGTAAAATATATCATTTTATCCACTGATTGAGCCAAAAATCATATTTTATATTGAATTAATATTTTTAAACATTAATTTTTTTTAATATTTTTAGTGATGGTATATCAATTATTAATTTTACCTTATTATGGTCTACTTCTATACCCCTTTATGAGATAATAAAACCCAATAGCTTGCCTGTTATAAATCCAGAGATGTAATTTTTAAGTTTTAGATGCATATTATACTTTCTTATTATTTCAAGGATTTGTTGTAAATGTATAACATGATATTTATGATTTTTGTATTTTTATAATAAGTCAACCACATAATCCTTAATTGTTTTATGAATACAATAATGAAAAATATGGGTTATGGCTCATTGATAAGTTGTACCTACATTTTAAAATCCAAATGGCATGACTATATAATAAAATGTTCCCAAAGGTGTGATAAATGATGTATTCTCTTGATATGTATGATTACTCTTGATTTGGTTGTATTCATACAAACCATTCATAAAAGCTATGATCTCATACATTATTGTGGAATTAATATCAATGTTGGGTAATGGAAAGTCATCCTTGGGGAAAGCTTTATTGAGATCATAGTAATCTATACAACATAAAATGTCCCCATTCAAATTTTTTTTTAGGTATGGTATTAGAAACACACTTAAAATAATAAATATCATGAATAAATCCAACATCTAAGAGTCGTTCAATTTTACTTTTGACTAACAAAGCAACTTAGGGATGAATGTTTCTTATATTTTTCTCAATGATTTGGGCATCAAGATATAAGATAATGCTATGAACAATCACATCAAGATCAATACTAAACATATATTTATAATCCCATGAAAATAATTCAAGGGTAATCATGTAAATTTTTGGGAATAGATTTATCTTCATGATCTTTTAACATGGCAACCAAGAGGATGGGCCATGGATTTTTTGGTACCAAAGTGGAATTTAACCATTTCTTCATTAAGTAATGTTGATTTATATTCCAATAATTAAGTACTAGGAATAGTATTAGGACTATGTGATTGCATTTGTGGTATAACATCCTCACTTTCTCCAAACTATGGATGTGCATTAGTTTCATAAGAAAAGCATTTATTATGGTGAAATTAAGAGAGATCCTCATATGTATCAATATATTCTAAAAGAGATTCATAATTTGAAAATTCTTCCAATGTGAGAATTTTAGGTGAAATAGAATCATAAATGAGTTCAAGATATACTAAGGATAATTTCAAAATGTGGTTGACTTGATTATGCACCATAGAAAACTCTTTGGAAGTAGATATAAATCTGGGGGGGGGGTGATTAGTAGAATGATGTATATGATAAGTATACTCATTATGACCAAGGTTTTCTTTGCCTTTAGTTTGATAAATAAAGATAAGATAAATAATACCTTGAGCATGATTATCAACTCCTTATCCCATTGTGTGTGTGTGTGTGTGTGTGTGTATGTAATATTTAAGTTTAAAATTAGATTTATTAGGGGGAGGCAAAGGGTCAATGGAAAGAGGAGCGACCTTGATATTTGGGGTAAATATTGGTAAGTATTGATAATAAGGTTGCATATATGGAATATAAGGATCAATATGATGTACTAGAATGCAATATTTAAAAGGTTCATGATCCAAAGGGCATGTATATACAAAATTTATAACTAAATTTAAGACATGTGTGCAAGATAAAAGGGACTACATTCATGTAATAAATCTAGGGTCATCTTAATAACAAGTTATAATTAATATCATTAAGAATAACTTAACATAATGAAAAAAAAGTGCGTGGGCCTAAGGTGATATTCAATGTAATTTACACAAGTACTTGATGTGGGAAATTGTCAAATCCATGAATATTCATATTATAATGGGTAAGGTCCTTCGTAGTTATGCTTAATATATTTAATAAATAAATATTACATATATTTAATCTAGATCCATTATCAATGAGCACACACTTTACCACTTTATTTTGTACCAAACTTAGATACACAAGGGTAAATAATGGTTGATAATATGACATGGGGGGAGATATTAATTTTCAAAGGAAATGATTTCCTTAATCCTGTTGGCTAATTTTGGCCTACATACAAAGCTATCCTAGATGCAGTGAAGATCTAAGGGTCTTGGTGTGGAGCAAAAGGTTGAATAGAGTTCTAGATGTAGCGAATGGTCTAAAGGCCTCATGCAGTTTGTAATGCTTTGAAACACTTTGAGTCAACCTAAAATGTAGTCTATCAAAATTTGAAGAGCAGGTCCCTGAGTAGGTTTCATGGTGATCAATGAATTTAGAGTCATGGAAAAGATTTCATAAGCCTTAACAAATCATTTGAAGCCTTAGAAATTTTTCATAAATTCAAGAAAAAGCTTTAAAAATCCACACCATCACTAGGATGTCACATAGGAACAAACATACCAGTTTACTTGCACATTTTATAAATATGCTCAGAAAGCCTCATGAGACCAAAGGATTATGCACAATTAAGGTTATTCATGCTAGGAACATGTTCTAAAATTTTTATGTCCACATGAGATTTCTAACCTAAGTTATGGAGCTTCAAAGTTGGACCTATAGAATAAGATCTTCATGCAAGTGCCAAGTTTAAGATATATGAAATAACCATTTGGGTTCAAAAGGTCCTTAATGAGTTTAAATTTAATCAAGATCTAACATTCCATGTGATCTCACATACTGACAAGCAATATATAATGGTTTATGCTTGGGTTAAATAAGTTAATAAGTCCCTGGTTTAAAGCCCTTAAAGAACTATAAGTTGGACATGATCCAATGGTGTGGGTTTGTTGAGATAAGATATGATAGTGCACGATCACTAAAAATAAAATGCGACCAATAATATCTATAGATAGATCTTACTTATACCATATTCATTTGATGGTGTGAGATAAGTCAAAAGGTCAAGGAGCTCAAGAGGCCACCACATGGCGTAAGTGTGTAAAGTAGTAGATTGACATCAGAACTTGAATATGAATATGGGGATAAAAAGTGTCACAAAATAAGATAGATTTGAAAAGTAAATGATATATTTGAGGGCTCACATTAGCTCATACCATCTTGATCAAATGGTGAGAAAAAAGGTCAATGAGTCAATGATCTAATTTATAGTCAACAACCAAAGAAATTAAGGGTCGAGAAGCCAAGGGACTTCCTAGAGATTGAACAAATTACCAAGGTTGAACCAGGGCAATATTTTTAAAGGGAACATGCAACCATTTAAGCACAATTTAATGCCATGTAAAGGACATAGCCATGCAATCAGGTATAAAGAATATAAAGGGACACCATTTGGAGCTTAATATGGACCTCTGGTTTGACATTTTATGGCTTGTAAGGTTAATTTCATGACTATGTTTGCCATTATTTAAAGAAGGGTCCATGCATATATGAGCTTTTCGTTCTTGAAAAGATAGAATATGTCTATTTGGACCTATTATAATCTATAAAATGGGATATGTAGTCTATAGGTCTACATTAATATGACAACTATAGGAAAACTAATAATCTTAGATTGATTTTCAACCTATAAAATGGACCTATGATCTAAACATGAAAATGGAGAAGTTATGTGATAAATTAAAAGGGTCCTCATCCTTCAACATGGCCATATTTTTGATAGACAGACATATAAAATGCGTAAAGCCATGATTCTATCAGATCCATGAGCATGAAAGTTTTATCTTCAGTGGGAGATGGTGTCAAGGATCAAAGAAAATGATCTAGTTGTTGGAAATTGTAGCTAGGTGCATTTAATGCATCCTTAGATATTTTGGGGACTTTCTCACTCAGTAAGCCATGTGGAGTGTCATGATTGATCAAAAAGGTGGTAAGGATTTCATTGGATAAAAAGGGTGGTAGTTCAAGTTCAATTAATAATTTAGGATGGTGTGTTCCATCTCTAATGGAATGCTCCCACATTCTCTCTCTCTCTCTCTCTCTCTCTCTCTCTCTCTCTCTCTCTCTCTCTCTCTCTCTCTCTCTCTCTCTCTCTCTCTCTCTCTCTCTCTCTCCTCTTATATATCCTAGTCTCATTCCCATTATGCAAGTTCTCAACTCTAAGAACTTTTCATTCTTTATGGGACAAGGATACTCATTGAGACTCTTGAAAAAGTGTTATCAATCTATATGGTTAAACCTTATCAAAATATTTTAAGAATTACATTTTGAAGTAATATGATCAACTCTTTGCCTATCTCTTATCTTCAGTCAGTGCTTAGTATGTGCATGGTGAATTTGTGAAGGAAAGTCTTCCTAGTTTTCTATCCTTCTACTTGCTTCTTTGAAAAAAAATTCAAGAAAAATTATAGGTCTAGACTATTTTTCTACTTAGAACCTCTTCTATGAATATTTATGCAACTAGTGAGATTGTGAAGTTGTGTAAGCTATAGTTGTCTTATGTTGATCTAGTGTGTGCTCAAGATTATATGAGTGTCCATTTAACTTTGGTGCATCACCCTTTTATTCTTCTTAGGAGACCTTATCCTCTTTCTAACCTTTTTCCCTATGAATCATTAGTTTAACATTAGTATAGGTGAGCATTAAGAGGAAACCAACATTATTTAGAGGTCTAACCCCATTATAGGTGACCCACAACCTAGGGTTGTTCCCATTATGTAGCTCAATTGAAGTGAGCCTAAATAAATCTCTCCAAGGGTGTAAATTGAGCCTATAATAGTTTTTGGTATTTCTAATGAGACCATAATTCAAGGAAATATTGATCAAAGTTGATGCTAGTTTGATCAAATTTGTAGTGGTTAAGCTCCCAAGCAACAACATCTAGTGATTCCAAAAGGAAGATTCAACTTTCTATTAGTAGAATAGTAGCTTCATCTCATACCAAAGGTAATGAAAAGGTCAAATTCAAGAGGTATTCCCTTTAAATTTGTTGAACTACCTTTAAATTTAGTAAAAATATTAAGGTTTACTAATACACACCCATATAAAGGAAACTTTACTCCTAGGTCATTTTCAAGGCCTACCCCTGCAAGAAGACCTTCATTAAACCCTCTCATAGTTATGGCATCCCCTAGATATTTTATGGATTTTAATGGCCAAAGACCTTTGAACCTCCCTCACTATGATCTTATCCTAGTTACAACCCTTAAAAGTGTTCCCTATTATACTGGAGACCAAGCTATAACACCTTCTAAGCACTTCATAGATATAGCCAATTTTTTAAATATCCATAATGTCATTGAGGAAAATATAGCTATTAGGTTATTAACTACTTATTTCAAAGGAAAGGCCCTAGATTGGTATAGAGGACTTGTTGCTAATTCCATTCAAACATGAGACCAATAAGGAGAGGTCTTGTGTAAAATATTTGAGAATAAAAGTGACCATTTGTCACTTGCAGAGCAATTAACTACCATTAAGAGATGTCCTCATGAATTCATGCATGACTTCAACACAAGGTTATAAGAAACTTGGGACAAAATCCTAGTATTAGTTAGACCAACCCCTAAATTTGTCTTTCTATATTATTTGAAGGATTTAACTAGTGATATAGTAGTGATGATCCAATCTATGGGAGGGAATATCCTTGCAGATGCTTATGAGGTAGCCATCAAAGAATAAAATTGTCTGGTTCAAGCTGGCAAGCTTACACCTAGACCAACAATGCCCTTATTTTACTAAAATTAGACCACCTCCTATTTATATCTCTCTACTTGATGTTATTCTTCCTATACCAACAATTTTTGCAATACCTACACAAAAAAAAGAGAAAGCTTTCACTAGAGGGTCCAATGATACACTAGATCAAAAGAACTTTCAAGAGCTCAAAATCATGTTTCAATCCTTAGGAAATGAGATAGTAAATGTTAAGAGAAAATAGGCTTTCAATAGGTCTTATCAAGGTTCATATCAGCCTCAACAACAATATTTTCAAGCAAATAGGCTGCCATACAAAGGGAACTACCAAGGTCAAGGCCAAGGTCAAAACTAAGGATAGAGGCAACATGGATACAATAGGCACAATAACTAAAATCCTAATGTTGTAGGAAATTCCAACACCTTGGTCCCAATTCAAAATAATGTGCCTCAAAAGCATAGGGAACCATTTATTTGGAATTAGTCTTTTGGGAAATCTATTGTCCCAACTATTGATTTTACCCAAGCATTCAATTATTAATAGTAACAAGCTACTAATTTTGGGTACAAATAAACTCTCATGGCCAAAAATGCAAAGGTACCTATGATGACCAAGCTAGATGAGTATTGACAAGGTCAAAAATCTAATTAAGGACCATGCTAGTTGGGTGCTACAATGATGAACTATGAACAAGAAGAGTGTTATGCACTCAACCAATAGGCTAGTTCTAGCCAGGGACACATTCGAGTGGATACCCATACAATATTTAAAATAAGGAACATGGATGGTAACCAAGAATAAAACAAAGAGCCTCTTACAATTACTCCTTTAATATATAAGCCAATTAGACTTACTACCATTCCAAAGGTCCCAATAGTTCTAAGGGTTTATAATCAAGGAAACATCATAGTCCCTTAAAACTCACAAGTTGAACAAACAATAGTGTGGCTCCTAAAGCACAAGCAAAGGTTAGGGGTTCACCCATCAACATTTTTGAACAAATTAAGAAATTTAATGTGAGTGTGCCCATGTGGGATATTCTCTCCATGATTGATCAAGTGGACACTATTGAGGAAGATTTGTCTAATATTAATGTTAAAATAGTTACAGATAAGCCACCAAACAAGGTGAATGAAGTTCTCACCAATGTAGCCAAAGGGCCTAATGAAGGGAAATCAAGTAAGGTGGTCAAACCTCCTCCCTTCTACATCTTAGTGATCCTTGATAACTCTCTAGTGCACAATTGCTTATCAGACAATGAGACTGGTACCTTAGTATTGCCAAAGTTCATAGCTCATTAGCTTGGTTTGAAATATGAGCCTTAATACAAAAGAGTGCTTCAAATAGATGGTTCTTCCACCAAGCCATCTAGCATAATAAAAGACCTCAATATGACCCTACATGTTTACCTCAATGTCTTAGTGGTTTATGATATTTTGATCTTAGATGTGCTTCCTTGCTTTGTGTTATGCCTATCTAGGGAATTCACTATAAATATTTGAGGTTACCTTGTAGTAGACTTGTCATATATAGCATTCAGAACAAGGAATAAGACAAAGTATCAATCAAAGTTGAGTCCATTGCATAATTCCACATAGAGTCCTATGAACCAAAAAATATCAACATCAATTGCACCATCATTGATGAGGATGAATTTTCAATTGGTCAGGAGTTGAACAATCATCCAGATGAGATATTAGACATGTTATTGGATGAGCTATGGAATAACAACCAGTTAGTGGAACCCTTAAAAGGTGTTGAGGAAAGGGAATTGGGTGTGTACTTCTTGCATGAAGAAAACCAACCCATGCCATCCCTCATGAGGCCTCAAGAAGATCCTAGTGGTCTATGGAAGTTGTTCTTTGATGGGTCAAGGAAAAAGCATGGTGTGGGTGTAGGTGTTATACTAGTATCCCCTTAAAATGAAAATTAATTCTCTTCATATAGTTTCCAATTTATTATTTCCTATAATGCAACAAAATATGAAGGGCTCATCCATGGCCTTGAATGGGCTAGTATACAAGTCTATGGGGATAGTGAATTGGTTGTGCACCAATTTAGAGGATATAATGTCACAAATAAACACTTAATGAAGTCATAAGAACATAGAGTGTGGGAATTAATTTAGGATTTTGAGGCCTTTAACATCTAATCAATCCCAAGGAACCAAAATAAACATGTTGATAGGCTAGCAGCTATGGGGGCTCATTTTGATATACCTAATGAATTGAAGAGGACCAAAGTGAAATCACATGTCAAAGTGGTAATAAGACCATCAGTGTCAAATAATTAATCTCATTAATAGGTATTTGAAAGTGATAAACAAGTTGCATGTTTATTATAGTAGGAAACAAAGTTTTCCACCATCAACCAAGGAAAATTACAGCATTAGTATGGGGAGAATATTATTCAATTAAGATCCAATAAGCTTCCTAAAGGTCTAGTTACCCTAGAAAGTCTCTTTCATGAAGAGGACTATATGAAGAATGTGTTTTCACTTGGATTTTCACCACTTGAGGAGATGTCTCAACTCTTCTCATCCAAGTGGCACAATATAAACATCTCACTTGCTATGGGTAATCAATTTGGTGAGATGAATCTCTAGAAGGGCTAGTTCTCTTGATGCACTCTTTGAAACAATATTTCACTTATCAACTTTACATGAAAATGGTAAAGAATAAAAACTTAGAAATTGAAATGGTGATACACCAATATTTAATTTCTTCCTATTGACTAAACTTATACTACTTAGAACAAAATAAACCTTTTTTCACACAGAACTCACAACTCAAGATAGATTGTTACATCAATATTTCATATGCTAGGTTATAGAGGTATATTGATATTTAGGAGGGATTATGAATTTTAATTTAGAGAGTACACACATATACCACTTCTAAAACACTTATACACTAAAAGAGAACACTAACAAAGACCTGTAATAATTGCTCTTCTACACACTTGTTGAACAATCAATGATAACATGCGAGAAAATATCATCTTATACTATAAAAGACCAAAAATATTGAGACAAATATCAATTAAATAAAATTTAAGTAGGAAAATTTTCTTTTTTATTGCTTGAAGAGTCATTTAAATACAAAATTGGCTATGGTTTCACCATTAACCAACGGGGGATACTCAAGATAAGGGAAGTCTAAAGGTCCCATAGACAAATTTCAAGATGAAAAAAAAGGCTAAATATGCATGATAAAGAGATTTTAAATTTACCATGTAATGTCATGAAGTAAAAGTGTTCATACAAGTCATGAAACTCATGAAAAGTGGCATCAAATTCCTTGTGTTGGCTCATAAACCTGCCTTCATCATCCAAACCTATTTTAACATCCAAAAAATGATTATGGGTAGGTTTTATGATTTTTATGAGAGGTAAGGCTTTCATACATGCCTCTTCATTCATTGGTTATAGTCTTACTCATCTAGAATCCCCTGGAAGTGAACCATCACTGCCTGCAGTCTAAAAACTCCTTTTTCAATCACCCCTCACACTTGGCCTAAAAATTACCTTCAAGTTTCCATGAAAGTAAATGGGATGGAGTGGATGAAACTTTTTAAGACTCTCCATGGACTTATAATACTTAGGTATACCTTAAAATTCCATCCAATTGAAATTTTCACACTTCTCACCATCATGCTCAATATGTTAGTTTTGACTGGTTGAGATGAGATTTATTGTTTGAAAACTTATGAGTTTTTTCAAGGCATGAAATTACCATAGAGAGTTATTAAAATTCTTTATATTTCTCCCAAACTTTATTTCATCTTTTGAAAACTCCTAGAACCTACATAATACATAAAATAGTCAAAAATACCCTATTTTGTATCCCATCCATACAATTCCATACAACTCATCTTGATGGGGACTATCCTTAGAGAGTCATATGAAAAATACAATCACTTTCATGGTCATTTTATCCCAAATAGATATCTCTCCAAGCTTGTTTTCTCCATCAAGTCTCTTCTAAGGGTTTAATAGGGGTTTAGGTCCATTTTGTCCTTAAGCTTTGTTCATAAAATATTAACATTGGAATTGACAAAAAAATACTCAAACATGATTTAAATTACCAATATTAACCCCTAAAAAATCTTTTGGCCTCCATGCAAATTATCAAAGAAGATATGAGCATTTAAAACTAGCCCATCAAGCTTGTTTTCATAATTCTTACATGCTTAGACTATCTTTGAGCTAAAATTAGATTTTATATAGGTTTACATATATATAATAAGCTCAAAAATTTATAAATCCATCTCATTAACATGTTACAATAAACTAGATAGCTCACCAAGAGCTAGAAGTGGGGTTGGACCCCTCAATTGGCTCTAGGTCCCTTCAAGGCCTAATGGGTTAAGCATGCACCCTGCTAGTGTGGCTATTTGGAATAATATCTCATATATGGGATGGTTTATAATTATTTTTAATACCTCATTAAATATAAAAAATTCACCGCACAACTTTCCAAACACTCCTTTTAATTTCCTCATCTCATTCACTAACAAGCTTGATTGGAGCTTATCTAGTTGAATTGTGTGCAAGAGTGTTTTGATCAATTTTAGAGGTTTGAGATTAAATTAGTGATTAATATCACTTATTTATATTTAATAAACCTCAAAATATGTTTATTTATGTTCCCATATATTTATATCAAGTTTATCACCCTCCTTGGCTTCATTAGCTTGCTTTGTCAAACCTTGATTTTTCTTGACTAGCTAAACTATGAGACAAAAAAGTGAGGTATATCCCTCTTCCCCAAGGAAAAATGAATATTTTATGATTTTTATTAGGTCATAATTAAAAATTTTACCAAATTTTTTAGCTATATTCATCCAATTAGGTACCTAACTATCTCAATTTGTCCAAAAAAGGCCTCGAAAAGGACTATTTTCTTGCATCTTACACTTCCACCTAAGATTGAATTTTCAAGGTGTTGTTTCCAAAATAAGCTCAGCTCATTTTTAGAAAAACCCCTGTGAAACTTGTCCGTTTCACCTTTTGTCTCTCTAAGTCCATTTTCGAGACGGGTTTTTCTCGTTCTCGTCTTGGCCCAATTGCACCGTTCAAAATTCGTAACATCTTTTCGTTACGTTTTCCCCAAAACATGAAAGTTGTTATGATATCGATGCAACAAGGGGACCAAAATTTTGGTTTTTTTAGAGTTAGTGTTTTTCTTCTATTTTTGTGCACGGGCGGCAATTTTTACTGTCAGTGAAATTTTCATTCCAACATGCAGGAGTGGCAAATTTTGCCACCCCTGCATCTGGACATGCAAGGGTAGAAAATTTTGTCTCCCCTACATTTTTCCTCCCTTTCATATAGGAGTGGAAAATTTCACCACCCCTACATGTCCTTTCATTTTTCTAGTGCAAGGGTGGTGATTTTTGCTGCCCCTGCACTGCCTCAGTTTTCATGTGCAACATTTATTGTCACACATGTTGGGTGGTTGGGGTCATTTTTTGCCCCATTTAATCCAATTTGCAACTCATTTTGATTCATTCCTCCTCTCCTCCTCCTACCTTCTACCTCTGAATGATCTAATGAATGGGTAAAAGTGTGTTTTGGCAGATTTGAACTTGCAGTGTGTGTGGTTTTTCAAGTAGGTCTTGTTTTTTGACATCTTTTTCTTTTCCTTTCCTCTCTTTAGTTTTGTTTTCAGTTGTTGTTTTGTTGGAGTTTATTTTTTTGTGTTTCTTCCCCTAGGGCCATCGGCCCACTTCCTCCTCTCCTCCCGCTGACCTCTCCTTCTCCCTTCCCCATCAACCTTCTATCACATTCCCCATGTTGGGGCAGTGATTTTCACTACCCTGACCGTGCCCTACCCATTTACCTACATGCGTAGCAAAATTTTCCACCCATTCTCCCTTTCTTTCCACTGCTACTTTCCTTCACCTACAAATTTGGCAAAATTTTCCACCGATACATGTTCACCCCATTGACCTGTAGGGGTGGTGAAATTTGCCATCGATGCAGGTCGAACACGCAAGAGTGGAAAATTTCATCGCCCCTGCACTTTCCTATCAAAACTTCATGGGTGGTGAAATTCACCACCTGTGCCATTTTCTTCTCCCCCTTGCATGCAAGGGTGGTGAAATTTATTGCCCGTTCATGTAGTCCATTCCACATGCTTGGGCGGTGAATTTTGTTGCCCTTGCATTTTCCCTCTAAATTTCTCTAACTCTAGAGAAATTTTCCTCTTTTTCATTTTTTCACCTCCTCTTTTTTCTTTTTCCCTCTTTTTCTGACCTATTTTTTGACCCGGCCCTGTTAAGTGCCCTTCCTTGGTCATGATCACTCAATGTGTGAATTCCCCAATTTGTCTGTTGTTCCCTAATTACACGATTATGATTACAGTACCCACCAAAGATTCTTATTCATCTGCACCTGCTCCACTGAGACCAGTTACAATGATTGAGACTTCTCTAAAAAAGTCAAAAGCCATGAAGTACTGGTACCAGGGCATTTTTCTGATCACCTCGGTCACCTCTAATGTCGATGACATTAGAGATACAGAGATTGGCCACGTAGATATGACTGAGTTCATGAATAGAACCAAGGCAATGAACCTGAGCTCTAAAATGAAAAGAATCATCAAAAGCAACATTCATCTAGTTGCTTCTTTCCCGGTAGCAACACATCATATAGAGTTCATCCTCCAATGCACCTAGTTCTACAATAGAGAGACTAAATCAGTGTCAAATGCTAGTGGCAATGTAATAATTTGGCTAGACCCCAAATTCATTGATAAAGTCTTCATGTGCCCTCCTGCTACTGAACTACTGAGAATTGACTTTTTAGAAGCACAAAAAGAGTATGACAAGTACCTCGAGAGGGCAAAGAAAGTGATGAATCACAGGTGGCTTAAGACCCCCAGAACCAACTTGTCCAGATGGCCAAATTTTTTTTCAAGGAGTGATTTCATTGAAGAATTTGGTGACTTGATCACCCTTCTTAGTAGAGTGTGAGGTCTCCCATCTTCCTCAAAATTCCATGAATAGATGTACCCCTTCATCAAAATTATCCTACAGGGGAAATAGGTCATGTTCTAGGGTGATCAGATCAACAACGCTTTTCACGAGCAACTAACCAAGGTACAAACTACTTCAAATTTCTATATGACTTCGTACTTGGTGTACATAGTGGCTGAAATGCAAACATTTCCAGGTTTGACAACTGAAGAAGATAGGAAGACCACCCCAGTCTACTCATATTACCCTCAGTTGACACTGTAAGGATCAATTTGCCATTTTAGGAGGGTAAATGATGCCTTCTTTGCAGTATTTTTATGCCTCTTTGACCCTTAACTCGAAGAGAAAAATGTATCTAATGAAGCCTGGATGGTCATCAACGACTATGGCTATATGTTCCTATAATTTCCCTCCTGCTATCTTTAGGTTGGCTTTTTCCAAGGCTATCCCCATATGCTCCCCAAATTTCCTTTTGACAAGCTATTTCTAATGGAGATGTGTAGACAAATGGTTGTCATACACACTAGGAAAATGGAACTAAAGAAGCCAGGTTTCAGGTTTCCAATTAAAATTGGAAGATACTTAATTTTGATAGTAGCCAAAGCCAAGGTCATGGAGACAGAGATGCAACTGATTACTATGAAACAATTCAAGAGAAGGGACGAGTTTGACTACAGGGGTGTCAAAGATATGATTAGAAGAAAGATTTAGTTTTATGAGCCTATGATCAAAGACATCTGGGTAGACGTGAGGACAACTGAAGAAATTAGGAGGATGAACTACATCAGGCTGACCCTGAATAGATCAAATATCTATGGCTTGTGGATATTCCCTCTAATTTGGTTGATGACAAGAACATTATCAATAGTAGGTACCTAGCCGAGAAGGTTGCTGACTCTCCTCTTCCTCCCATTCAGTGGTCACAAAAAGAACTAACTTCTTTGAGGAAGAGATTTGAACCAATATTAGCTAACACCAATGATTGGTTAGTAGCCAAAGGGATCACACTGAAAGAGTTTATTATATGATCAGAGGCTGAATTTCAAGCAAAAACAAGGAAGAAGGCATAAAATAGGACCAAAAATAAAGGTGATGATCCTTCTCTATCTAGGATTCACAAGCCTAGAATCATCTTTGTTTCCAAGAAATTGAAGGTTGTTGAGGATCTAAAATCAACGACTAAGGGAGTTGGAGAACAAAGCTCCTAGAAATAGGTAGCTTAGCAAATGGAGATAGATGATAGACCCTTAGAGTAGTAAAGAATTGAGCCTTTACCTTCCTAGAAAGGGGCACAACCACTTACAGACATCTCTCCACCACCTCAATCTCCTGTGGCATCTCCTTTACCTCTATCTCCTATTAGTGTTCCTTCTTCTGGAGCCACCTCTCCTTCCAAATTCATGTTTGGCAATCCTCAAAGTGCTTTTGGAGATACTCTTCACTCCTCAGGTTTTATTTCTATTTTGGCATCTCCTTCTTTCAATCTAGGAGAAAGTTATGCCCTTGATCAATCAATGGCTAGTATGGTTTCACCAGTTACTCCAACCATGACCACTATTACCAATAACAGTGCAAATATTACCATGGTAACACTAGCTATAGGAACCATTGCCACGGTAAGTATTTCTTCTCTCCCTCCTTGGATGTTAGCTTTCACACCTAAATGAAAGAAGCTAGCCATCTCTGCAGATGACTTTGATTTTGGCAAGATAGTGCTGGTGAAAGCTAAGGCCCCTAAGAGACCAAGGATCCTTTCGAAATTGGTTGAAGAAAAGGGACACAAATTTCTAGAAATAGCTAAACCACTGCAGGATGCAACCCTTGAGGGTTTTGACATGACCAGCTATTCCATTTCTCGTGTTGAAATTGGAAAAGTTGCTCACAAAAGTGTGAAAAATGATCTACAGTCTGCAATGGACATCATGGTCCAAAAATTTGACAGAGAAAAAGAGATGAGGGATTACTATAAGGCCAAGGTAGAGAAATTGATTGTAGTAGTCAAGAAATTCACCCTTGTCCCTGAAGCAACAACCCCAGAGGCCTTTTCCATAGATGACCCTGTCATTCAAAAGGCAGAGAAAACTTATATGAAAGAAAAAGTGCTGGAGGATTACATTGAAAAGATGCACACTCGAGGAATTTCCTTACTTATAGAGGTTGCCGAGAAGACATACAAAATGAGGAAGGTGAGGACAGATTTAGAGGACCTTGTCTCACTTATTTCTCAGGACATTGATAGTACAGAGAAATATCTTAGCAAGTGGAGGGAAATGAAGGATCTGAAGAAAAGCACCTTGATATCCATCAACATTATTTCCAGCAAAGATTCCTATGTTGAGATCAAGGAATCACTGATATATAGGATATAGGTACTCAAGGAGCTGATTGAAGATCTCAAGTCTTCCAAGGATGCTAGCAAGAAAAGTGATACAGGCCTGTTGAACCAACTAGAAGAATTGCCTTGTGACCTCACCTTGAGGGATAACCAATTTCTCTCAGCAGAAGAGATGATCTAAGAATTTAAAGGTATGGTTCAGAGGGATTTTGAAGAAAAAGCTTTCTGAATGACTTATGTGGACAACATTTTAGATACTCAATTAACTCTAGATAATCTAAGATCCAGGTTAATTAGTCATGCTAAGGCAATCACAACATTGAAGGATGCTGCAATAAGGGCCAGAGTCATTTTCAAGAACACCATTGCACCAAATAGTATAGGAATTCAGGCATCTATCATTATATACAATGCTCAACTGAAGAAGTCTGGTGGCAAAAGCTGAACCATTTTCCTTCTCTCTTCTTCCTCCCTTCTCATGCACTTTTGTCATGTAAACGTGCATGCAATTTTGTAATGTGTAATTACATGTAAAACATCCAAAAAAATATCTCAAAGTCAAAGATGACTCATCTTTGACTAAGATATTTTTACATTTTAATCTTTTTAATTTTAAAAGTTTCTCCCTCTATATAGTGGGGACCTCTTTTGTAAAAGGATCTCTGATAATTGAGAGCAAAAAATCTGCTAAAATTGAGACACTTCTTGAGACTTTGTGCTCAACTTGTAAATCATATTTTATCAAATGAATGAGAAGTAAGTTTATTTCAGACTTTGTGTTGAAGTAATTTGTGTTATTTAGGAAGTGGTTCTTATGTCTTCTTTCTTGATAATCTCTTATCTGTTTGATTTAAAAAGCAAAGTGTGTGTGTTGATATTATCTGAAGATGTTTCTAAAAGATAGAAGAAAGACTTTGAGCTACTTTTATTTTGGTGATCCTTTTATCCTTTGTAGTTTTATGTGAAGACTTTGTGCTTCATTTCACTCTACGGTTACGCGTATTCTAGATCAGTGAAGGAGACAATGGAAGACTTTGTGCTTACGTAGGTTTCTTTGTTAACTTTGTTACTTACTTCAGGTGATTTTTTGCTCTACGCTGGATACCATTCCTGAAAGAAGAGGAATATTCTTAGCTAATGACTAAGATTTCTCTCTCTTGTTCCTTAGACATCAACTCTAAAAAAAGAGAAGTGGATGCTATTATACTACCCTGAGTATTATTTTCTGCTTACTTATATATATACATATAACATATAAATATTCATAGGAAACCTCCCCTTGATAAGAGGAGAGATTTACCTCATCCAAATATGGTTAACCTACACTTTTTGTGGTGTAAATCTCCCTATGTTGTGGTTGATATACCCATTTTGTCATCAGTTAGTTGATGACAAAATACTCACCCAATAGATTTTTGGTGACTCCGCTGGAGAAGAGCGTGTAGTTTGAAGTCTCAAACTTCAAACTAAAGTAGATCTTGCTCTTTTCCATTTTTTGTTCTACAATCTAGCAAATCCATGTTATACTGAGGCCAAAAATCCCAAGGTGTTGTTGACCCTACTTTTGAGTTGGTGTAACAGAGTAATTTCGAGTTGTTTCCTTCACAACCTCACCTTAGATGAACTAGGAGTCTTCCTCCTAGCCCTACCAAGCCACCAACACAAAGTAGAGCTTCTTTTTTTGCTATTGGCTGAGCTTTACCTATCCAAGCTCCACTTGGATTAGTGATCCCACTTTTGCATAATCAAGTCATGGCTCAAGGCCCCTGGGGTAATTATTTCGGTCCACTGAATTTGACTCCACCTCTTCATGAACTTCCATGTAGTTTGAGGAAGAATTTCCCCAAATTCTTCAATGATGGGAAGGATCATCTTGATGAACACACTACAACTTTCAGCATATCTTGCAGTGTCATAGGTGTGGAATTCGAAGACATAGCAGTCAGGCTGTTTGTAGAGACACTGCAAGGCACTACTGCAGACTAGTTCTACCACCTATAGACTAGATCAGTGACTAACTGGGACACTCTGAAAGACAAATTTGAAGCCAGATTCAAGCCTAAAGAAGATGCACATGCCTTGCTGGCCAAGCTCACTTAGATCAAGAAAGAGCCTCATGAGCTTATAAGGGATTTTATTGCCAGGTTTGACAAGTTGAGGCACATAATTTATATGGTCACCTAGCTGATGCCTCAAAACCACAAATGCTTCTTCATCAATTCACAATTGCCTGAAGTAGGTTTCTTGCTGAGATGGGCTAGACACATAGACCTTGCCATTGCTTAAAACTTGGCTACTAAGGTAGAAGATGACCTTATCTTGATAGGAAAGATAAGGAGAGACGTTAATAAAGGTAAATCCTCTTCATCTTCTAAGTATTCACCTGCAGTCACCACCGACCTGATGGTATAAAAGCTAGCAAATGAAATGCTAGCTCTCAGAAAGCAAATGGCACAAGGAATGTCATTTGCTCTTGCATATAGAGATATGCCCAGGAGGACATTTCGGATCAGGCATACCAAGGCAATGCTACCAAGAGTAAGGGACAACAAAATTGCCTTCCCCCTCCATAGAGGAACCTTTCCCTTGAAGTGCCTCCAAACAACTCAACAGTTAGATATCTAGAAGCTGAAGCAGATTGCTCATTTCAGCCTGAGTTAAATCCTAAAGATGATGCTAATCTCTTCACTGAAGAATAAGAATTAGCTAGCGACTCTAATATTGGCTTCCTGGATTACCAGGATGAAGCTAGAAGTAAAGGAGAAGGGTTGGATGGATCTTATGTTATTTTTACCAGATCTCAAAACCAGTCAGCTCCATAGGTTGATAAAGGAAAAGTAGAAGAAGAACCTCAGTCAGTGGTTTTCATCGATAAACAAGGGACTCCATTGCCTCCTCAATTAAAAGATTAGGTAACTCACAAAAAAATAAGTACCTCTAACCACCCCATACCTTCTACCTCTATTAATCAGACCAGTGCCACACCCACTAAAGACCAAGATGATGGACTCTCTTCCTCTGTTTCAAATTCTTTTCAATTATTTGATATAATTGATCACGCCAAGAAGACTAAAATCCAAATGACAGAGATTGAGTATTTGAGAGCTAACCCTAAACAATTTGATAGGTTGGTAGAATATGTGAAAAATAAAGTCATCCCCATAAGACAAGATTCTTCAAAGGTCGCTCATGATCCCCCCAAGGATAAATCCACCCAAAATAATCTTGTCAGGACTCCTCTTGTTGTTCCTAGGAAAATAGAACCTTTTTATGTTTCTCTGCTAATAAATGGCTACAAACTGAGTAATTGCATAATAGACTCTAGAGCCTTGGATAATTTCATGCCCACCAAGGTGGCAGATTCCCTTGGTCTAACTTTGACCAAAACTTTTGGAAGGTGTTTTCTATGGAAAACAAGCAAGTCCCACTCCTTGGTCAGATAAAAGATGCCCAATTTGCTTTCGCAGCTTTTTCAGAAAAGAGGATAAAAATGATGGTTCTAGTGGCTAATGTTCAAGCCTCTTACGGTATCCTGCTTGGGTAGAATTTCTACAAGGATGTTGGAGGTGAGCTGAGCATGGACTTGTTAGAGGCGAGGATCCCAATTCAAGGTGTTATGAAGAAATTGCTTTCTAAAAAAGAGGCAAGATATGTAGTCACCTAATCATCAGCACCAAAAGCTCAAATTTTATTTGAGTTTTCTGACATCGGCAACTACTTCTTATCTACGGACGAAGTCCATGAGGCATCCGACAAAACTCCTACAGGTGACAACTTGGAAATGTGTTCAGCTGACACAACGGGAAAATTGGCACACCAAAATGAATGCATGGAAGAACCTCTTCCCCCAAATGAATAAGTTTTTAAAGGAAAAGTGGTGCCTAATGAGGTATGGATCTTAGAATTTGATGATAGCTGTTCTTTTACTAGTTTAGGAGCTAGAGTTGTGTTGGTATCTCCTCAAGGAGATATTATTCTTTTATCCTACAAGTTTCAGTTCAACAACACCAACAACACAACTGAGTACCAATACCTGTTACTTGGATTATAGGCTACTAGAGAAAAGGGCATTAAACTACTCCATGCTAAAGGGGATGCTAAATTAATGGTTTGCCAGGTAAAAAACTTTTATCAAACCAAGAATGAAAGATTGCGCCACTATCGCAATCTTGTCTGGGACCAAATTGAAAATTTTGATGCTTTTAACATCTCTACCGTTCCAAGAGAATTCAATGACCGGGCAAATGCATTGGCTATTTATACTACCCTCTTAGTTCCCCACCTAGATTTTAAAGGAGATAAGTACACTATTAAACTAGTTTTTTAGCCAAGTGTACCTGATAATGCCGGCCATTGGCAAGTATTCAAAAATGACGATCAAATCATTGCCGTCTTGGAGCAAAAGGACAGCTTCGAACAACTACATTTTGAAGGTAGTAACCTTTGAGAATGTGAAGCCACCTCTAAATCAAATGCAAACATAGGTGAGGATTTCCTTCAGCTTAAGGGGAATAAGATTCCTAAAGGCCTGGTTTCTCTAGAGAAATTGTTTGATAACCATGACATGTTTATTAAATAATAGCGAATAGATTCAAACTCCTCCCAAGATTTTGATCAAGTAAACCTGGGAACCAAGAGAGATCCTAAAATGGTAAACATTGGGAAATGTTGCACTCCTAAGGAAAGATTCAAGCTTGCTGATCTACTCTGCCAATATATAGATGTCTTAGCTTATTCCTATGACGACCTAAAATCACTCAGGCCTAATGACATTCCTCTTAAGGAAAACTCTGTGCTTACAAGCAAAAGTTTAGGCAATATAATCTAAAAATCTCAGGTACCATTTTAGCTGAGATACAAAAAATGCTTGATGCCTAGATAATTTTTTCAATCCATCACTCCACATGGATTGCCAACATAGTGCCTGTCAGAAAGAAGAATGGTGAAATTCAGATCTGCATGGATTTCAAGAAATTGAATCAGTTATTTTTAAAATATAACTACCCTCTCCCTATCATGGTTCAAGTTTTGCAAATGGTAATAGGTTCAGAGATGTTATCAATACTGGATGGTTTCTCTGAGTATAATCAGGTTGAAGTTGGAAAAGTAGATCAACATAAGACTGCTTTCACCACACCTTGGGGCACCTTTACCTATCGAAGAATGCCTTTCAGTCTGATAAATGTAGGTGCCACATTTTAAAGAGCGATGGACCTCGCTTTCAAGGATGAGATAGGTAAGTTCATTGTAGTGTACCTGGATGATTTGATGGTATTTTCAAAGCACCGTTCTGATCATGCCCACCATTTACAAAGAATACTGGAATGCTGTCGTCAAAATGGTATTTCTCTAAATACAAAGAAATATATCTTTGGGGTGACTAAAGGGAAACTTCTTGGACACATTGTGTCTCAAGAAGGTAACAAAATTGACTCGAAAAGAGTCAAATCCATCCAAGAGCTTACTCTGCTTACCAGTAAAATTGCGGTTCACTCTTTCTTTAAAAAGGTGAATTTTATTTGAAGGTTCATCTCTGAGTTTGCTGAGAAGACTTGCCACATCGTCAATATGATGAAAGGTAATACTACATTTAGGTGGATTGCTAAAGGTAAATCAGCATTCAAAGACATCAAAGAAGTGATCGATCATGCACCAATTCTGGTTTGTCCAGATTACACTAAAAGTTTCAAAATATATAGTTATGCTTCTGAACATACACTCTTAGTGATTTTAGTACAACAAAACCAAGGAGACGTGGAATCTCCTATCTTCTTCATGATTTGTCCACTCAAGGCTCATGAGCTGAAATATTCCAACATGGAGAAGCATGCATATGTGGTGGTTAAAGTAGTCAAGCATTTCAGGTTTTATATCCTGAACTCGCACACTGAAGTTTTGGTCCTTGATACAATAGTGAAGTCCATTTTGACTCAACAAGAGTTTGGTACGAAGAGGGGTAATTAGATCACCAAGATTTAGGAGTTTTATCTATACGTCAAACCCACCAAACTTATGTGGGGAAAGGGTCTTTTTCAATTGATTGCTAACAACATTTCTAATGAAGTAGAAAATGAAGAAATAGAGATTGAAGGTGTCCCTATGGTCCTCTTTGTTGCAACTACTGATGAGTGGTATTCCAACATTGCTCATTTTTTGACCTATGGTGAGTGTCCTACTCATCTCTCCTATAATAAAAAATGAAATGTTAAACTAAAGGATGTTAGCTATGTTTTGTGGGATTATGGTCTGTACAAAAGGAAACTGGATGGGGCATTTCTTCACTGTGTTGATAAGGTACAACAAGATAAACTCTTAGAGTCTTTCCACAATCTAGCCTGTGGAGGAAATTTTTCTACACTAGTGACAACACAAAAGATTTTTTGAGCAAGGTAATATTGGCCTACACTATTTTAGGATGCCTACAAATGGGTGTGTAGATGCGAACTGTGTCAATAGTTCGTCAAAAAGCCTAAACTGGCTGCATTGCCTCTCAAGCCAGTAATAATTGAAGAGCCTTTTTAGTAGTGGGATATTGACTTCATTGGCACAATCAACCCATCTTTGAGTGTCAGACATGATTATGGCCTCACTATAACTAATTAATTTACCAAGTGGGTGGAGGCCATCCCAACCAAGCACACTATGTCTGAAGTGGTGTGCAGTTTTTTTAAGGAAAATATAATTTCCTAGTTTGAGGTTCGCTCAAAATTGTAACAGATAATGTGGCCTATTTTTCATTACATGAAATTACTCAATTCTATTTTTATTATGGGATTACCTATCCCACACTTTATATTATTTCCCCTAGGGAAATGGCCAAGCATAATCGAGCAATAAGAACCTGGTCACTATTATCAAGAAATTGGTAGATGACAATCAGAGAATGTGGCACAAAGCACTATTTAATGCTTTATGGGTGGATAGGATTACACTCAAGAGGGCCATAGGCATGTCACCTTTCCAACTTTTGTATGGCTTAAATGTGGAGATACCCATCACTCTATAACTACTAGCGCTCAGATTAACCAAAGCAATTGAAGATTTAACCTTCAAAAATTCGATCGACAAAAGAATCTTGTGTCTGATCGAACTGAATGAGCAGTGAACCATGGTGGTGGATCGAATTATGGTGCATCAGAATCAGGTGAAGAAACTTTTTGATAAAAAATCTAAGGTTCATGATTTTCAAGTCGGAGACCAAGTCTTGTTGTGGGACAAGAGGTGAGAACCAAAGGGAATGCACAACAAATTTGACTCTTTATGGAGAGGCCCGTTCACCATTCGATAGCTCTATGGTGAGAATAGCTTCTTATTGGAGTATCAGGATGAAATGTCATTTTCACTACCCCACAATGGGCAACATTTGAAGCTTTTCAATCCTTGAAATTTAGATGGATCCACAAGTATATATGTATAGTTTTTACGTTTTGTCTATTTTTCTTTCATTTTAGGCTTGACTCCATAGCCCAATGGCTTGGATGAAGGCACTTAGAGACTGGTTTCTACTCTTATTGATCGATTTTATTAATGAAAGTTCCCCAACAGAAGCTAGTTGTTGTTTCCAAAATCAGCTCAGCTCATTTTTGGAACAACCCCTTGTGAAACTTTTTTGTTTCGCCTTTTGTCTCTCTAAGTCCGTTTTCGAGATGGGTTTTTCTCATTCTCGTCTTGGCCCAACTGCACTATTTGAAATTCGTAACATCTTTTCGTTACATTTTTCCCAAAATGTGAAATTTGTTAGTCTCGATGTGACCAGGGGATCAAAATTTTAGCTTTTTCAGAGTTAGTGTTTTTCTTCTATTTTCGTGCACGAGCGGCAATTTTTGCCGTCAGTGCATTTTTCATTCCAACATGTAGGAGTGGCAAATTTTTCTGCCCCTACATCTAGACATGTAAGGGCAAAAAAAATTTCTACCCTTGCATTTTTCCTCCCTTTCATGTAGGAGTGGCAAATTTCACCGCCCCTACATGTCCTTTCATTTTTCCATTACAAGGGCGGTGATTTTTGCTACCCCTGCACTACCTCAGTTTTTACATGTGACATTTATTGCCACATGTGTCAGGTGGTTGGGATCATTTTTATCCCCATTTAATCCAATTTTCACCTCATTTTGATTCATTCCTCCTCTCCTCCTCTTGCCTTCTACCTTTGAATGATCCAGCGAATGGGTAAAAGTGTGTTTTGGTAGATTTGAGCTCGCAGTGTGCGTGGTTTTTCAAGTAGGTCTTGTTTTTTGATGTCTTTTTCTTTTCCTTTCCTCTCTTTAGTTTTTTTTTATTTGTTATGTTGGGGTTTGTTTTTGTGTGTTTCTTCTTCTAGGGTTGTTGGCCTGCTTCCTCCTCTCCTCCCGCCGACCTCTCTTTCTCCCTTCCCCATCAACCTTCTATCACATTCCCCATGTTGGGGCAGCAATTTTTGCCACCCTGACTATGCCCTACCCATTTACCTACATGAGTGGAAAAATTCACCACCTGTGCTCCCTTTCTTTCCATTGCTACTTTCCTTCACTTGTAACTTTGGCCAAATTTGTTGCCGATACATGTTCACCCCATTGACCTACAGGGGTGGCAAAATTTGTGCCGATGTAGGTCGAACACGTAGGAGCGACAAATTTTGCCACCCCTACACTTTCCTATCAAACTTGCATGGGTGGCAAAATTCACCACCCATGCTAGTTTCTTCTCCCCCTTGCATGCAAGGGCGGTGAAATTCACCACCTGTGCATGTAGTCCATTGCACATGCTTGGGCGGCGAATTTTGCTGCCCTTGCATTTTCCCTCTAAATTTCTCTAAATCTAGAGAAATTTTCCTCTTTTTCATTTTTTCACCTCCTCTTCTTTCTTTTTCCCTCATTTTTTGACCCATTTTTCGACCCGGCCCTATTTAGTGCCCTTCCTTGGTCATGATCACCCAATGTGCGAATTCTCCAATTTGCCCACTGTTCCCTAATTACACGATCATGATTATAGTACCCCCTAAAGATTCTTATTCATCATCACCTGATCTATTGAGACCAGTTCCAATGACTGAGACTTTTCCAAAAAAGTCAAAATCCATGAAGTACTAGTACTAGAGCATTTTTATGATCACCTCGGTCACCTCTAATGTTTACGACATTAGGGATACAGAGATTGGCCATGTAGATATGGCTGAGTTCATGACTAGAACCAAGGCAACAAACTTGAGCTCTGAAATGAAAAGAATCATTAAAAGCAACATTCATCTAGTTTCTTCTTTCTTGGTAGTGGCACATCATACAAAGTTCATCCTCTAGTGCACCCAGTTCTACAACAAAGAGACTAGATTAGTGTCAGACACTAGCGACAATGTAATAATTCAGCTGGACCCCAAATTCATTGATAAAGTCTTCATGTGCCCTCCTACTACTGAAGTGCTAAGAATTGACTTCATAGAAGCATAGAAAGAGTATGACAAGGACACTGAGAGGGTAAAGAAAGTGATGAATCACAGGTGGCTTAAGACCCCCAGAACCAACTTGTCCAGATGGCCATAGAATTTTCCAAGGAGTGATTTCATTGAATAAGTTGGTGACTTGATTACCCTTCTCAGCAGAGTATGAGTTCTCCCATCTTCCTCACAATTCCATGAATGGATGTACCCCTTCATAAAAATTATCCTACAGGGGAAACATGTCATCTTCTAGTGTGAGCAGATTAGCAACGCTCTTCACGAGCAACTGGCCACGGTACAAACTACTTCGAAGTTCTATATGACTTCGTACTTGGTGTACATAGTCACTGTAATGCAAACCTTTCCAAGTTTGACAATTGAAGGAGACAAGAAGACCACCCCAGTCTACTCATATTACCCTTAGTTGACACTGTAAGAATCAATCTACCATTTTAGGAGGGTAAATGATGCCTTTTTCATAATATTTTTGTGCCTCTTTGACCCAAAACTCGAAGAGAAAAGGGTATCTGATGAAGCCTGGATGGTTGTCAACGACTATGGCTGTATGTTCCTATAATTTCCCTCTTGCTATATTTGGGTTGGCTTTTTTCAAGGCTATCCCCATATGCTCCCAAGATTTTCTTTCAACAAGCTAGTTCTAATGGAGTTGTGTAGACAAATGGTTATCGTACACACTAGGCAGATGGAACTAAAGAAGCCAAGTTTTAGGTTTCTAATTAAAATTGGTAGATACTCAATTTTGACAGCAGCCAAAGCCAAGTTCATGGAGATAGAGATGCAATTGGTTACTATGAGAAAGTTCAAGAGAAGGGACAAGTTTGACTACAGGGGTGTTAAAGATATGATCAAAAAAATACTTAGTTTTATGAGCCTATGATCGAAGACATCTGGGTAGAACTATGGACAACTGAAGAAATCAAGAGGATGGACTACAACAAGCTGACCCTAGAACAGATTGAATATCTAGGGCTTGTAGATATTCCCTCTAATTTAGTCAATGACAAGAACATTATCAACAGCAGGTACATGGCCGAGAAGGTTGCTGACTCTCCTCTTCCTCCCATTTAGTGGTCCCAAAGAGAACTAACTTCTTTAAGGAAGAGATTTAAACCAATATTGGCTAACACCAATGATTGGTTAGTAGCCAAAGGGATCACACTGAAAGAGTTTATTACAAGATTGGAGGCTGAATTTCAAGCAAAAATGAGGAAGAAGGTAGAAAACATGACCAAAAATAAAGGTGATGATCCTTCTCCATCTAGACCTCACAAGCCTAGAATCATCTTTGTTTCCAAGAAATCGAAGGTTGTTGAGGAGCCAGAATCAACGACTAAGAGAGTTTGAGAATAAAGCTCCCAAGAATAGGTAGCTCAGTAAATGGAGATAGATGACAGGCCCTCAGAGTAGCAAAGAACTGAGCCTCTACCTTCCCAAGAAGGGGCACAACCACTTACAGATGTCTCTCCTTCACCACCTCAATCTCTAGTGGCATCTCCTTCATCTCTATCTCCTATCAATGTTCCTTCTTCTAGATCTGCCTCTCCTTCCAAATTCATGTTCGGCAATCCTCAAAGTGCTTCTGGAGATACTCTTCACTCCTTAGGTTCTATTCCTAGTTTAGCATCTCCTTCTTTCAATCTAGGAGAAAGTTCTGCCCTTGATCAATCAGTGGCTGGTACAGTTTCACCAGTTACTCCAACCATGACCATTATTACCACTATCAGTGTAGATATTACCATGGTAACACTAGTTGCAAGAATTATTGCCATAGTAAGTACTTCTTCTCTCCCTCCTTGGATGTCAGCTTTCACTCCTAAAAGAAAGAAGCTAGCCATCTCTGTAGATGACTTTGATTTTGGCAAGATAGTGCTGGTGAAATCTAAGGCCCCTAAGAGACCAAGAATCCTTTCAAAATTAGTTGAGGAAAAGGGACATAAATTTCTAGAAATAGCTAAAACACCATAGGACGTAACCCTTGAGGGTTTTGACATGAGCAGCTATTCCATTTCTCATGTTGAACTTGGAAAAGTTACTCACAAAGGTGTGAAAAGTGATCTACAGTCTGCAATGGACATCATGGTCCAAAAATTTGACAGAGAAAAAGAGATGAAGGATTACTATAAGGCCAAGGTAGAGCAATTGACTGCAGTAGTCAAGAAATTCACCCTTGTCCCTAAAGCAGCAACCCCAGAAGCCTTTTCCATAGACGACCCTGTCATTCAAAAGGAAGAGAAAACCTATATGAAAGGGAAAGTGCTAGAGGATTACATTGAAAAGATACACACTCAAGGAATTTCCTTACTTACAGAGGTTATTGAGAAGACAGACAAGATGAGGAAGGTGAGGATAGATTTAGAGGACCTTGTCTCACTTATTTCTTAGGACATTGACAATACAGAGAAATATCTTAGCAAGTGGAGGGAAATGAAGGATCTGAAGAAAACCACCTTGATATCCATCGGTGTTATTTTTAGCAAAGATTCCTATGTTGAGATCAAGGAATCACTGATATAAAAGATTCAGGTACTCAAGGAGCTGATTGAAGATCTCAAGTCTTCCAAGGATGCTAGTGAGAAAAGTGATACAGACCTGTTGAACCGACTAGAAGAATTGCCTTGCAACCTCACCTTGAGGGATAACCAATTTATCTTAGTAGAAGAGATGATCTAAGAATTCAAGGGTATGGTTCAGAGGGATTTCAAAGAAAAATCTTTCTCAATGACTTCTGTGGACAACATTTTAGATACTCAGTTAACTCTAGATAATCTAAGATCCAAGTTAACTAGTCATGCTAAGGCAATCAAAACATTGAAGGATGCTACAATCAGGGTCAGAGTCATCTTCAGGAACACCATTGCACTAGACAGTATAAGAATTTAGGCATCTATCACTATGTACGATGCTCATCTGAAGAAGTCTGGTGGTAAAAGTTGAACTATTTTCCTTCTCTCTTCTTCCTCCCTTCTCATGCACTTTTGTCATGTAAAAGTGCATGTAATTTTGTAATGTGTAATTACATGTAAAAAATCTGGAAAAATATCTCAAAGTCAAAGATGACTCATCTTTGACTAAGATATTTTTATATTTTAATATTTTTAATTTTGAAAGTTTCTCCCTATATATAGTGGAGACCTCTTTTGTAAAAGGATCTCTGATAATTGAGAGCAAAAACTCTACTGAAATTGAGACACTTCTTGAGACTTTGTGCTCAACTTGTAAATCATACTTTATCAAATGAATGAGAAGCAAGTTTATTTCAGACTTTGTGTTGAAGTAATTTGTGTTATTTAGGAAGTGGTTCTTATGTCCTCTTTCCTGATAATCTCTTTTCTGTTTGATTTAATAAGCAAAGTCTGTGTGTTGATATTATCTAAGGACATTTCTAAAAGATATAAGAAAGACTTTGAGCTAATTTTATCTTGGTGATCCTTTTATCCTTTGTAGTTTTAGGTGAAGACTTTGTGCTTCATTTCACTCTACGGTTACGTGTATTCCAGATCGGTGAAAGAGACAATTAAAGACTTTGTGCTTACGTAGGTTTCTTTGTTAACTTTGTTACTTACTTTAGATGATTTTATACTCTACGATGGATACCATTCCTGAAAGAAGAGGAATCTTCTTAGCAAACGACCAGGATTTCTCTCTCTTGTTTCTTGGACATCACCTCTAAAAAAAGAGAGGTGGATGTTGTTATACTACCCCGAGTATTATTTTTTGCTTACTTATATATATATATATATATATATATATATATATATATATATATATATATATATATATATATATATATATATATATATATAATATAAATATTCATAGGGAACCTCCCCTTGATGAGAGGAGAGATTTACCTCATCCAAATGTGGTAAACCTACACTTTTTGTGGTGTAAATCTCCCTATGCTATGGTTGATATACCCATATTGTCATCAGTTAGTTGACAACAAAATATTCACCCAACACAAGGCTAACTCCAATATCATTAGGTTTTTTAAAAATTTCATAAAACCTAAATTAATTATAAATAATATTGGTATTCACCCAAAAATACTCCTCTCCTTTGGATTCTTCATTCTTACCCATTAAGTAACATGGGTTTCCTAGTGCAACTGTACAGACTGTTACCTTTGGCTAGGAGGAAGAGTGGGTGGTCAACTTGAAAAAAATAATATAATATGTGAAAACACATTATTTATTAATAATTAATCATTTTAAAGTTTTTTTTAACCTTCTCTCACCTCCTAAGCATAGTCAACTCCTTAACCTCACCAAGACTACACACTCAGCTATAGGTGCATGTAGGGCCTTAAGAGGTATGTGTAGGATTGATTCACATTTACAAGAGTTCATGGAGGTAATCATGGATAAAATTAAGGTTACAATAATCTATTTCATCATGTTAAATTTACTTACACCCTTCATATGCACTTTGAGTTCACAAACTAAGTTCTCCCTGTCATTACTATGAACCCTTGCCTTTTTGACTCTTGTAGGTGCATATTAGCTTGAATTTAGCTTAGTCATGGTGTTTAAAGACCTTAAATGAATCATTAAATCCATATAACATCTGATTATACATTTTATTTACCTTGAATGGGCTAAAAAACCACCAATACACCCTGCTCTTTGATCATTATTTCCATACTTAGATGTAGGTACTCATTTTCCATTAGAGGGACACCTATAGGTGCCCATGGAGTTTGGAATACAATACATCAACATCATAATAATGATATTTATGAATATTTTCACAATATTCAATAAATGGAACCATTACAACATGAGAATGTCTTTTTTTTTCTATTTAAGATGGCAAAGGTCATCCAAAACTCAAAACTTGTAGATATGAATTCACAATTTTAATGTTTTAAAGGGCATCTTTAGGACCCCAAATAACCACTTTCCATCAATCCTATTGAAGCCATACATGGAATATTTATTATCAATAATATAGGTAATAAATTATATATATCTATATGCTTTAAAATCCTTTTCAAACATGTTTCAAGATATCCAAAAACCCCCCTAGACCTCTATTTTCACCTTTTCAATAAAGTTTCCTTGAACCCAGTCTTTGTTCCTTCCAACATGATTTACACCTTATTTTGTCATTTTGACACCTTATGTAGGTATTTTATGATCAAACCTCATGATATAAACCAAAATATGTTCTTATCACATCCCAACTTCTATACAAGTGCCTTCATTTCTCTTGAGGTACTACCTGTAGGTAGGCATTAACATACATAACCAGTAAGCATGGAATTTTGGGCAGTATGTAAGATGGATATGTTTGTAAACACTGATATGCATTCACCAAGGATCCTAATTCACCCTTATAAATCTTAATATATTGAAAACCATATCAATCTTTCCACATCTCAACATGACATCATCAAAAGGATCTTATAGGTATGCATTTATTGTATGGAGGTAGTAAACATGGAATGGAGAAACAAGATTGGATGAATGGTCTTAAGAACAACTCAAACTTAATATTAATCCTTTAAATGCATGTTTTTTATTAAGGAGGTATTAATACATGTTCCATAACACTAATCCAATGTGAAAACCTATAACAACATCTAGAATAGAGCAGTTAAGAGGTGTCTAATGACTAGTTGGTGTGGGGAATGAGCTTGTAACTAGTATTGTATCTTATTTAACAAAAAAATTGAGATATCCTAATATATTGATGACTTGGACAACTAAAACACACTGATTATGATTCCATGAACAAGATAGATAATCTCTATACATGGGTGCTTCAACATGGCTACAAGTGCAATTAGGCAAAGAGTTGACTGTGAGGAATGGCAAGAGTGAAAGTTACCCAAAGCATGATGTGATGAAATAAACAAGGTAAAAGGTGATAATATGTCCTTGATACTTTTGGAAAACCATTTTATATTCACATGAGAGCTCTATATAAAACCAACATTCTGCAATAAGGAAGAAATTTACTGAAGCTACACAATGGTGACACCTTCCTACAAAATGAGATAACATGCTCATAAAAACACCATTAAACATGAAAATAAACATGGATATCATCTGAGGAGAGAGGAAACATCCTATATAATAAACATCGATAACTAGTTCATATGGACTTGTCCAAAATGGAGTAAAACCTCTAGGATGCAAGAAATAGTGAGTAGAAAAACACAATCATCTTGTAAAGGATAGATCATAAATTATGGTTGAATAATCCTTAAAATATTTTTATATTAAGGTCTCTAAGTGTATTAACACCTCCCAAAATCATTTTACTTGAAACCTATTTATTTGTTTATACTAAACACAAACTTGTTGGTCACTTTTGTGTGTCTAGAAAGGCAAAGGAGTAGAATGGTTTTAGTTTAAATATGGAACTTCCAGATCATGTCAAGCATGTAAATGATCCTAAATAATATGAAGATATGTTCCATGAACTTCTCCCATGTTTCACCCTCCCTCATGGGCCGTACAAGTGTCAAACTCACCTTTTTTAGTTGATTACTTGATCTTTAGTTAGATAACCTAAAAGATTCTAATTTAATTGACATTATTGACAAGAAATATAACATATTAGATAGTTGAAAGGAAAATAGGACACTTGGACACCTTGGAAACTATGACACTTGCATTTATGACCCCTAAAAGCCCACTAAATGACCCAAAATGAAAAATAAACTTATTAGACCATGACTAAGGCTAAAAAGACTTTAAATAACATCAAATGAACTATAATATAGCCTATGATAAAGAATTAGACCCCTAAAACATATTAAAAACTAGTTATTTTACCTATAGGGGTCTAAATATGACCTAAAAGTCAAATTTAGTTAACAAAATGGTGACTCATAGGGGTAGTATGCCTAATATACTAAAGACCAGTAGCCTTATCAATCCATGGGCTAGGGAGTCAATGAAATCTTAAGGAAAACTATAAAGGAATTACCTAAAACACACAAAAAATAACCACAACACACCAAACAAACACAAAACAAAGCAAGACACCAACAAGACTTACACATGTGTATAAGCACTTAGGGAAAATTAGAAAAATAG
Source organism: Torreya grandis (assembly GCA_037957365.1). NCBI lineage: Eukaryota > Viridiplantae > Streptophyta > Pinopsida > Cupressales > Taxaceae > Torreya > Torreya grandis. The sequence goes on from JARHVA010001717.1 coordinate 133,278, forward strand.
TAACTATGTACAAGGAGAGAGGAGAAACTTAGTAGAAATTTTTAAGATATATCCCATTCACTAGGATATGAATCTCCTCCCCCATCCAACATTGAGAGTTGAAAAGCATTGTGTTGTTTGTATTGAGTGATGACATAAGGGCCACTCTACAAAGCATCAAAATTTATGTGTGAATTATCTTCATCCCACTTTAGTATAATGTCCCCCTCTTGGAAGATCAAAGCATCTCTTTGTTTTATCTTGGTGAGCTCTCCTAGTTTACATAGCTTGGTCCCTTGTTTATTCAACCTCCATCAACTCACACAACCTAACCTCTATGATTTCATTTTCCATAAACTCCAACTAGTAAGTGAGATCCAAGGTTGGTAACTCAAGTGAAATAGTCAGTCTAGCTTCTCTCCCATAAACAAGTGTATATGGTGAGTTTTTAATGGCTCTTTTGGGGGTGATTTTATCAGTCCAAAGAGTTGTCTTCAACTTGGAATGCCAAGTTCTTTGGTTTTCCTCCATTGTCCTCTTGATAATCCTAAGTAGATTCTTATTAGTACACTCAGCTAGTCCATTCCCTTATGGATAATAATTAGAGGAAGTACTAAAGATAAATACCATGTTCAAATCCCACTCACTTATCTTCATTTCAAGGAAATCTAATGCATTATCTAAAATTATTATTGAAGGAGCCCTAAAACTTGTTACTATGCCTTCATAGAAGTCTAAAACTAAACTTTAATTTGCTTCATTGAGAGATACAGCCTTCACCCATCTTGTAAAGTAATTTTTAGTAGTCAACACCCACTTATGGTCAATATTAGAAGGTGGGTTTATTAGGCTTATGAAATCTAGATCCCATTGCATAAAAGGTTGGTCTACTTGTATTAGATGAAGAGACAAGACATCAATATTTTGATTACCATCAAAGAGAGCACATTTTTGACATTTTATTACCCTAATAATTGGTGTCTTTAAACAAACTAAGTCAAAAACATCTAGCTCTCATAATCTTAGTAGTTGTGGTTCTTGGAGTAAAGTGACCACTAGCTGGTCCATCATGAAACTCAAACAATATCTTCTCAACCTGATCTGATTCAACACATCTTAATAGTATATTTTATAAATCTTTCCTAAAAAATACTCCATCAACAAGTGCATAAGGAAGATATTGTAATTTGAAGTAAATTCTTTTGGCTCTATCTAGGCCTTGTGGACACTCACTAGTTTGAATAAAATGGATCATTTCTTGTGTCCAAATCCTCATTAATGAAGATGAAGTTGTCATAATATCATCATGAAGGGATAAAAAAACTTATTTTTTTGCTTAAAATATAAATTAAGGTGCTCACATAATCCCTTCCCTTTCGCTAGCTTGGTTGTCTTGAATTCTACATCATACTCCATCACTTTTATAATCCGACTAGCCCTTTTTTCATTCAAATTTCTACTCAAAAGGAAATATTTGACATTAGGATGGGGTACCAATATATTAATATTTTTGTTATACAACATGTGCCTAAACTTATTTAGACTTATAACAACTGAAAGTACTTGCTTCTCTACATAAGTGTACCTTACCTCATAGCCTTCCAATCCTTGACGAAAGAAGGCAATAAGATGATCCAAGTTTTATTCATTTTATTTAGTGAGCATGGTAGAGATTAATTATTCATTTCCAAAGGTATATAAGTTGAAATCCTTTGAGAAATCAGGACTTGCAAGAGTTGGATCTTGAGAAATGTCTTACTTGATCTCTTCAAAATTTTCTTTCTTTCTCTTTGTCCAAGTAAACACTTCATCTTCCCTTAGCATAGAGGTTAGAGGCTTAACTAGATTGGAAAAATCAAGAACAAACATCCTTATGAAATATATTTTTCCAAAAAAACTTTTCAAATCTTTCTTATGTTTGGGCAAAGTTAATGCTAAGATTACACTCACCCTTTCAGGATCTATGGATAGGCCTTTATTTGAGACTATGTATCCCAACAATTTTCCTTCATAGACAAAAAAAACACACTTTTTTGGGTTAAGAGAGATTATAAACTCTCTAAATCTCTCAAAAATATTCTTAAGGTGATTCAAATGATCCTTAGCATCTTTGGTGAAGACCGTGATACCATCAAGATACACCAACACTATATCATTTATTATACCTTCAAAATCCATATCCATTGCATGTTGAAATGTTGCCCTAGCATTAGATAAACCAAAAGGAATTTTCATATAAGCATATGTACCCAATTTTTTATTAATTTTTTTCTTATATTGTTCACTCTCCTCTAAAAAAAATCTGATTATACCTCGAGTATCCATCAAGGAGTGAGAACCTTTCCCTACCTGCCATAACTTACAAACTTTACTCCATGGAAGGAAGAGTATAATGGTCCTTCAAAGAAACTCTATTCAAGTCTCTAAAGTAAACACATAATATGATTTACCCATTATTTTTGCTTAATAAGACTAAGTTTGCCAACCAAGATGAATGCTTAATAGGAAAAATGATCTTAGACTCAATCAACTTTGTAAGCTCCTTTCTCATGAGAGGCCCAATCTTAAGATTAATTGGCCTTTGCCTTTGCTTGATAAGCTTATCATTATCATCTGTATATATGGTATGCTGAGATAAATTTGGATCAAATCCTTTTAAATCAATCTATTCCCATGCAAAGACATCAGAAAAATCCTTGTATAACTCAATGAAAGCATATCTTTCTTCTCTAGTACATACCTTCCAAAGAGAAAGCAACTTATCCTTGAAGATTTATACTCTCATATTTTTATTTCTTAGTATACATTCTTACCTTTTCCTTATTCAATTAATCATCATTATTGAATTTACTCTCAAGTGTGACCAAGCCCTTAGGGAGCTTGTTTTTCTTCAATTGTACAATCTACCCTCCATATTTCTATTGTAGTTTGGACTGATTCTTTGAGGAAAACTCGGCTTTATGTTGTAGAAAAAGAGATATTTTTTGTCACTATAAAACACTTGAAAATTAGTGACATTATCAGGTATAGAGGGCCTTACAATCACTTTGAGATGAAATTGGTTCTCATCTTCTCTTATCCCCTTTGGAACATCAAACTGATCTCCAATTCCTACCAACCCATTAGCATGTTTGTTATCCTCTCTTGGTAAAGATTAAATGTTGAAGGCTTTAAAATCCTCCATAATTTCCCATACTCTATGCTTATAGTAATTAATCAAGGAATTATTAATCATATTTTGACCTCTCACTTGATTCACAACCACCTCACTATCACCATAAAATTTTAACTCTCTCACACCTCTTTTTCTAGCCTAATCAAGGCCATGAATGAGGGCCTCATATTTTACCACATTACAAGTGAAAATGAAGTGAAAAATAAAAGTATAGTAATAAATTTCTTTGGATAAAAAAACCAACATTTCTCTGCCACCTCATCCAACCTTGCTTCTTGATCCATCAAAGAATAACTTCCACAAACCATCCATACTCTCATTTGGCTTCATCAAATTTGGCATGAAAAAGACTTATTCATGAAGGAAATACACTCCAAGACCAACTTCCTCTTTGAAGTTTTAAGGATCATGTTCATAATTCTCAACTCCCCATTCATCTAGATATAAATTAGAAACTTCTTCAAGAGAAGAAGTTGGGGATTGATCCATGCAAATTTCCTCCTCATCAAGAATAACATAATTGACATTTTCAACCTTAGGCATGTAGGGATATAAATTATTTTGATGAATATTCTATGATTAAATCTTTACCTTAGTACCATACTTTGTCCTAAAAACCATATATGACCAATTGGCTACCAAGTATCCACCTATCTTAGCTATAAACTCTCTTGACAAATAAAGAGAAAAGTATGGGGGTAAATATGCAACAAACACATCATGAGGGATGGAAAAAGTAAGACAATAATGTAAAATCACATTCAAATCCTTGACTAATCCTAAGGTATTTTCTAGTGATCCATCCAATTATAGAACTCCTTTAACCATGGGTTCATACTTGAGGTCTTGCTTATCTGCTATTGACTTGGGCATAACTAAAGTACTAACCCCACTATCTATGATAAAATTTTGAATTAAACAATCACCAATGATAAAGTATAGATAAAAAGGAGGAGTATTATCATTTTTATTCACTTTTCCATCTATGGAATGAGTTACATTCACCAAAACAACATTTTTAGTCCTAGCTGATCCAACTTGTTTACCTAGTCCAAGCAATTCTTTTTGGAGCATATCATTTTGTCTCGATATTGTCAATGAATCCCAAAATCAAATTTTTATATGTAACTTCTGAATTTGATCCATAACATTCATATAATGATTGTTTATCTTAGATTGCTCTTTGGAAACACTAATACCTTGTGGTGTAACATGTGAAGATGGATGTGTAGGAACTAGCCTTGCATTCTAAAACTTCTAATTATCTTGCACCTTTCTAGATAAGTTAGACCAAATTAATATTTGAGGTGATTTAGGAGTAAAAATAGGTCCTTGAGTTTCCCCTTGTGTCTCTTCAACAACCCTCTTTTTAGATCTAGTGTTAGAGGACACACTAACATTCACATTATTTGAACTTCCCAAATGATTCATGGCACAAAATTCCCCTTCAAAGTGATTAATAAGAATAAAATCAGATTGTTTTTTTTTCATTTTCCATTCCATTTTTCATTGGCATCTCAAAATTGGGAAATTAAGGTGCTTGACTACCTTGTATTGTCATGGCTGACTAGGCATTTTATTGGCATATACAACTTGTTTATGATTTTGGTCATAGGAAGGATAGCATGGTTGTTCTTGAACAAATTTTTTTTAAGTGGGGACAAGATATCTATAAGATGATGGGGCATTATGATTGTAACTTTGGTAAGGTCTATCTTGAGTGATTTGACTTTGTCCTTAAGCATTACCTATAAAAGGAGGCCTACTTGCTTTGATTATAGGGATGAGGTCTATAGCTTTGAGATTGTTACATTTTGAAGGAAACCAATTTATTAGTAACACTTTTAAGTAAACTCTTGACTTCTTGAATCTCATCGGTAGGGGCAAGGGTAGACTTTTCTTGACTATTAGGTAAAGGAGCCAAGGTAGGTAATGCAACTTGACTAGGAGGTTGTAAATCAAGGAACAATGGCATTGGTGGTCTAGGAGTGATCTTCCCTAATTAAAAAAGACAATTATAAACATTAATAACTATTTCATAGGTAGTAGGTAGTGTATTTCCACCCATGGATTGAATCATCATGGATACATCACTATTCAATGCTTTTAAGTAGTACAAGAAGGTATAATTTGGAGTAGGTCTCACAAGGGTTGGGATCCTATCCCATGTATTTTGAAATCTATACTTAAAATTTTGCATGAAATCTTGAGGATCCCTCTTGATAGTAGTCAATTTCTCAGCTAAAGACAATTAATCACTCTTCTCATCAAACCTCTTAGACAATACATTTCCTAGTTTATCCCATGAAGCAATGGAATTTTTAGGTAGAGTTCCATACCAATCTAAAGCTTTCCCTTTGAAAGACAATGCCAATATCTTGATAAACACATTCTCTTAATTGATATTATGGATGTTGTAGAAGTTTTCCATGTTTCTAATATGTTTAATAGGAGTAATAGGACCTTCTCTACTAAAAGATGAAACACTATTGAGGACTACTCTAGGAATTTGGTCATATTGGGCAAGATTCAAAGGAGATGATTTGTTAAAGGCTACAAAAGGAAGGTTTATATCCATATTGGAATGTAGGATATGTGTATTAGGGGTTTAACTAAGTATAAACCTATACTTCTTAAACACCAACTCCCTTGAATAAGGATGAGTATTCACAAATCTAAATCTTTTGATAGAATATAAAGGCAATTACACAAAATCAAAAGATATAACTTTAGTAGCAGACCTAGTGGTCACCTTTGGCATGGAAATTAAGGACTGATCAATAACCAAAGAATTGAAAACTTAGTGAAGTCACTACGTAGTGAATGTAGATGTTCTTGTGACTGAAAATATGGGAAGACAAGCACCAATCTTGGACAATATTATAGAATGTAGAGTCCTAATAGGCATGCCAAAAACTCTTGTCACTTGGATTTTCTAGATGTCTCAACTCTCTTCATCCAAGTGAGACAATGGAAACACCTCACTTGCTATGGGTAATTAATTTGGTGAGATGAATCTCTAGAAGGGCTAGTTCCCTTGATGCACTCTTTGAAACACTCTTTCACTTATCAAATTTACATGAAAGGGGTTAAGAAGACAAACTTAGAAAGATAAAAGGTGATGCATCAATATTAAATTTCCTCATATTGACTAAAATTATACTAATTAGGGTAAATCAAATCTTCTTTTAAACAAAACTCAAAACTCAAGATAAATTGTTACATCAATGTTTCATATGCTAGGTTCAAGAGGTATATTGATGTTTAGGAGGGATTATGAATGATAATTTGGAGAGTAAAATCATATACCACTTCTAAAACACTTATACACTAAAAGAGAACACTAACAAATACCTATAACAATTACTCTTCTACACACTTGGTGAATAATTAAGGATAACATATTATAAAATATCATCTTCTATTAGACAAGAACAATAAGATTGAAAAAAAAACTCAATTTTACAACATGTAAGTAGGAAAATTAACTTTTTTATAAATTCAAGATTTATTTAAATACAAAATTGGCTAGGGTTTCACCATTAACCAACAGAGGCTACTCAAAAGAGCCACAAAAGTCATTACTTATAGTATTTGGGAGAGGGGCGAGACAAGGGAAGTCCAAAGGTCACTTGTAAACTTTTAAAGATGAGAAAATAGGTTAAATATGCATGAAAAATATGTGTGAATTGAACCATGCAATTTTAAGAAGTATAAGTGTCCATACAAGTTATGAAACTCATAAAAAGTGTCATGAAATTCCTTGTGTTGGCTCAGAAAATTTCCTTCATCATCCACACGTATTTGAACATCCCAAATATGATTAGGGATAGGTATAATGATTGGGACAATATGGAAGTATTTCAAACATGCCTCTCCATGCATTGGTTATAGTCCTACTCATCTAGAATCTCTTGGAAGTGAGCCACCACTGCCTATAGTCTAAAAACTCATTTTTTAGTTGCCCCTCACCCTTGGCCTCAAAATTTCCTTAAATTTTAAATTAAAATCCATGGGATGGAGTGGATGAAACTTTTAAATACTCTCCATGGCCTTAGAATACTCAGGTATACCTTAAAAGGCCATCCACTTTAAGTTTTCACACTTCTCACCATCATACTCACTATGCCAGTCTTGACTGGTTGAGATGAGATCTATTGTTTAAACACTTAGGATTTTTTCCAAGGAATTAAATTACCATATTGATTTATTAAAATTATATATCTTTCTCCAAAATTTTAATGCATCTTTTGAAACCTCATATAACCTACACAATACATAAAATAGTCTAAAATACCATATTTTGTACCCCATCTGTATAATTCCATACAACTCATCCCGATGGGGAGTATCTTGAGAGATTATTGTGAAAAAAATTTAATGGTCATGTTATCCCAATTGGATAGCTCTCCAAGCTTGTTTTCTCCATCAGGTCTCTTCTAAGGGTTTAGTAGTGTTTTAGGTCCATTTTGTCCTTAAGACTTATTCATAAAACCCTGTCATTGGAACTTCAAAAAGATTCCACAAACATAATTTAAAGTACCCCTTTTAACCCCTAAAAAATACTTTGTCCTCCATGAAAATCCTTAGATAAAATATGAGCATTTAAAACTAGCCTATTGAGCTTATTTTCACAATTTTTACATGCTTGGACTATCTATGAGCTAAAATTATATTTCATATATTTTTATCTAAATTCCACAAGATAAAAAATGTATAAATAAATATAATTAACATGTTAAAATCATATATATGTCACCAAGATATATAAGTGTAGTTGGACCCCCCAATTGGCGCTAGATCCCTTCAAGGCCTAATGGGTTTAGCATGCACCCTGCTAGTTTAGGCTATTTGGACTGATCCTCATGGATGGGCTGGTGTATAATTTTTTTTCACACCTCATTTAATATCACAAAGTCACTACACAACTCTCCCATCACTCCTTTTAATTTCCTCCTCTCATTCACCAACTAGGCCTAATTGGAACTTGTCTAGTTGAATTGTGTGTAGGAGTGTTTTGGTCACTTTGAGTGGTCTGAGCTTAAATTAGTGATTCCTAGAAACTATTTACATTTAATACACATAAAAATATGTTTTATAGGTTATCCAATATTTATATCAAGACCATCACCCTCCTTGGCTTCATTTGCTTGCTTTGCCAAACCCTAATTTTTCTTGACTAGCTAACCTCTGAGACAAAATAATAAGGAATATCCCTCTTCCCAAGGAAAATTGAATATTTTATTGGTTTTATTATTTAAAAATGATTTTTTTACCAAATTATATATATATATATATATATATATATATATATATATATATATATATATATTCATCCAATTAGGCACCTAACCAACTCAATTTGTCCAAAAAAGGCCTCCAAAAGGATTATTTTCTTGCATTTTACATTTCCACCTAAGAATGACCTTTCAAGGCTAAATCTAATATGATTAGGTTCTTAAAAATGTTATAAAACCTAAATTCATGATAAATAATCTTTTTATTCACCCAAAAACACTTCTGTCCTTTTGATTCTTCATTCTTACCCATTGAGCAACATGGGTTTCCTCGTGTAACTGTACAGACTACTATGTTTGACTAGGAGGAAGAGTGGGTGGTCAAATTGAAAAGAGTCATATATTATTTTCAAAAAGCATTGTTTATAAATCATTAACCATTTTAATTTTTTTAACCTTTTCTCTCCTCTTAATCATATTCATCTCCTAACCCTCACCAAGATTACACACTCAACTGTAGGTGTATACAGGGTCTTAAGAGGTCTATGTAGGCTTGATTCACATTTCCAAGAGTTCACATAGGTAATCATGGATAAAATGAAGGTGTTTATAAGATATTTCATAATTTTAATTCTAATTACACCCTTCATATGTACTTTTAGTTCAAAAATTGAGTTCTTCCTATCATGAATATGAACCCCTACCTTTTTGACTCAATAGGTGCATATTAGCTTTAATTTAGCTTGGTAATGGTGTTTAAAGACCTTACATGAATAATGAGAGACATATAACATCTGATTATACATTTTATTTACCTTTAATTGGATAAAACACCACTAAGACACCTTGCTCTTTGATCAATATTTCCATACTTAGTTGTAGGTACTCATTTTCCATTAGATGGACACCTATACTTGCCCATGTAGTTTCGAATACCATACATCAACATCATAGTGATGATATTTATTCCTATTTTCACACTATTCAATATACTTTACCATTACAACACGGGAATATCTTTTTTTTTAATATGTCAAAGGTCATCCAAAACTCAAAACCTGTAGATATGAATGCATGATTTTAGTGTTTTTAAGGGCATCTTTAAGACCCCAAATAGCCACTTTCCATCAATCCTCTTGACCCCATCCATGTAATATTTATTCTCCATACTATATTAAATAAAGTATACCTATATATATGATTTAATACCCTTTTCAAACATGTTTTAATATATCCACAAAACCCCGTGGACCTTTGTTTTGACCTTTTTATGAAAGTTTCTATGAACCATGTATTTGTTCTTTCCAACATGATTTACACCTTATTTTGTCATTTTGACACTTTATATAGGTCTGTTATGATCAAATATCATTCTATAAACCAAAATAGGTTCTTATCACATCCCAACATTTCGTACAAGTGCCTTCATTGCTCTTGAGGTACCACCTACAGGTAGGCATTAACATACATAGGTAGTAAGCATGAATTTTGGGTAGTATGTAAGATAGATAAGATTATAAACACTTATATGAATTCACAAAGAATCCTAATGCACCCTTATAAATATTAATATATTGAAACCCATATCAAGCTTTCCACTTCTTAGTATGACATCATCAAAAGGCTACTGTAGGTGTGCATTTGTTATATGGAGGTAGTAAACATGGAATGGAGCAATAAGAGTGGATGAATGGTCTTAAGAAAAAATAAAACTTAATATCAATCCTTATAATACATTAATTTTATCAAGGAGGTCTTAAGATAATCTCCATAACACTAATCCAATGTGAAAACCTCTAGCAACATCTGGAACAAAGAAGTTGAGGGGTGTCTAATGACTGGTTGGTGTGGGGAACAAGCTTGTAAGCAATTTTGTATCTTATTTAATAACCAAATGAAATGTCATATCTCTTTATTAATTAGACAAATAACACACCCTAATTACCATTCCATGAACAAGATATACAAGCTCTATACATGGGTACTTCAACATGGCTGCAAGTATAATTAAGCAAAGAGTTGACTATGAGGAATGACAAGACTGCAAGTTGCCCAAAGCATGATGTGATAAAATAAACAAGGTAAAAGGTGATAATATGGAATTTATACCTATATAAAACCATTTTATATTCATATGAGACCTCTTTAGAAAACCAACATTCTATGATAAGAAAGAAATTGACTGAAGCTACACAATGGTGACACCTTCTAAAAACATGAGATAACTTTCTCATCAAAACACCATGAAACACAAAAAAAAAATGGAGAGGATTTTAGGAGATATTAAAAATCCTCTGGAGTTAACATCAATAATTGGTTCATACAGACTTGTCCAAAATGGAGTAAAACCTATAGGGTGTAGGAAATAGTGAGCATAAAAACATAGTCATATTTTAAAGGATGGTTCATAAATAATGGTTTAAAAATCCTTGATATATTATTATGAAAATAAATTTATCTTATTTTAATACAACCTCCCAAAATTTTTTGACTTGAAATCTCTTCAGGTATCCACACCAAGCACAAACTTGTTGGTCACTTCTATGTGTCTAGAAAGGCAAAGACGGAGTAGAATGGTTTTAGCTTAAAAATGAAAATTATATAGTATTTAAATCATGTAAATTAACCTTATGAAGATCAATATATTTTAAATGACCTTATCCCATGTGTCACCCTCCCTCATGGGCCGTACAAGTGCCAAACTCACCTTTTTCAATTGATTACTTGATCTTCATTTAGATAACCTAAAATATTCTGATTGAACTAAAATTATTGATAGATAATATAACCTATTGAATGTTTTAAAGGAAAATAGAACACTTTGACACCTTTTAAATCATTCCACTTGCTTTTATGACCCCTAAAATCCAACTAAATGACCCAAAATGATAAATAAACTTATTAGACCATGACGAAGGCTAAAAAGGCATTAAATAAAATCAAATGAACTATAATATAGCCTATGAAAAATAATTAGACTCATAAAACATATAAAAATCCATGTTTTTAACCTATAGGGCTCTAAATTTGACCTTAAAGTCAAATTTGGTCAATAGAAGGATAAAGTAGTTATGTGAACTAATGAAGAAAACTATGAGAGAGTTCTTATCTTTGAAGATAAGCTCCTCAAGCTTGGAAAGGTAACCACTAAATCTTAAAGGAATTATTTCATATATATTTCTAAAGAATATGCAAACATATTTTCTTGGTAATATAGTGACCTAAGGGGCTTTGAACCTAAATTAGACCAACACACTATGAAACTAGAGGCTAATATCAAAATTATCAAGTAGAAGTAAAGGCCCATAAACCCAAATATAGAAGATCTTATGTGGAATGAACTGACCAAGTTGATTGAATCTGAGATCATCTTTCCAATTAATCACTCCATATGGGTAGCTAATCTAGTACTTGTCAGGAAAAAGAATGGGTAAATCAAGTTGTGTGTGGACTTCAAGGATATTAATAAAGTCTATATAAAGGATCACTACCCTCTACCATCCATGGAGCAACTCCTAAAAATAGTTTCTAGTTCAAAATTATTCTCTCTCTTGGATGGATATTCATGTTATAACCAAGTTATAGTGAGAGAGGGAGACCAGCACAAGACTACTTTCACCACCAAGTGGGGCACATTTGCTTATTAGAAGATGCCTTTTGGAGTGACCAATGCTAGAGTAAATTTTCAAAGAGAACTGGACATGGCCTTATAAGGGATACTAAATCAAATGGTACTAGTTTACTTAGATGACATCATAGTATTCTCCAAGAAAGACAGTGAGCACACAGACCATCTGAGGCTAATATTCTTGAGATGCAGAGAGTATGGGATCTCTTTAAATCCCAAGAAATGTGTATTCTCTATGCATGAAGGAAAGTTATTGGGTCATGTTATTTCAAAAGAAGGATTATCCATTGACCCTGATAGAGTAAGTGCTATCTTATCCTTATCCTTACCAAAGTATAATAAGGGGATCCAGAGCTTCCTTAAGAAGATTAACTTTGTGAGAAGGTTCATACCTAGTTTGGCAAACTTGGTCAAACCTATCACTACCATGCTAAAGAATATCCAAGTGTTTTCTTGGTTAGATGAAGGAAAGACAAATTTTGAGGTCATTAAGTAGGCCATTTCCAAAGCACCCTCTCTCATGAATTTGAACTTCTCTCAGGACTTCATCTTGTACACTTTTGATAATGTTGACAACATATCATCTATGTTGATGCAGAAAAATGGTGAAGAAATGGAACAACCAATTGCCTTTTTTGGTCAAGGGCTAGAAGGATATGAGGTGAGTTACACTTTTATTGAAAATTAGGTTATTTAATACTTGAGGAGTATCAATAAGTTTATACTAGTGCTCTCTGATAGTAGGATTATTCTTATGGTATGTCACCCTGAGGTTAGGGATTTTTTCCTTAACAAGTATTCGAGTGAAAAGAGAGTAGGTTAAATCACCAAATTCATGGAATATGATGTGGAGATCATGGCCACCAAGTTGGCTACGGGAAAGGTCTTGTGTGAGTACATGGTAAAAGACCTCCAAGAAGATAAGGAATCTATTTTGGTGACCCAAGACAACTCACCAACAGTTGTACCTCCACTTCAAAAGAGTTAGCTTCAAGATATGGCTCACTTTTTGACAATAGGATAATGCCCCCAAGGTTTAGATAGATCCAAAATATGGTATTTTAGGGTTCAATCTAGATCTTATGCATTGGTTGATGGGGTTATTTTTATAAAGTACCTCAATGGAGTACTCCTTAGGTGTATAGATGATGACCAGGTGACCAAACTCTTGGAGCAGTTTCATGATGGACCTGCAAGAAGCCATTTTGCACCTAGACCAAAAAAACAAAGGTAATGAGGGGTGGCTATTATTGGTCCAATATTTTCAAAAATTCTCATGCATGGTTATAAAATTATAGAAGTGTATTCTCTTTATAGAAAATAAAAAAATAGCATCCCTCCCACTCAATGCAATTCAAGTGGAGTAACCCCTCATGTAATGGGGGTTAAACTTCATATGGATGATCAATAAGACATCAAGTTCTTGACATAAATGGGTGATCACTACTACTAAAAACTTCACCAGGTGGGTGGAAGCCATTGCTTTGAATGAGGCTAATGAGGGTGTAGTTTTGGACTTCTATGTTAGAATTATGTCTTGGTTTGGTGTCTTAGTCACCATAAATTTAGATAATGCATTGGTATTACTTGGTATGAAGATAAGTGAATGGCTCTCAAATTGGGCATCTACCTTAGCATCTCTTTCAACTACTATCCTCAAGGAAATAGACTAGTAGAGTCCATAAACAAGAATTTGTTAAGGATCATTAGGACCATGAAAGAGAATTAGAGAACATGGTACACCAAGATAAGGATAGCCCTATGGGATAATAGAGTGACTCCTAAAGTTGTGATTGGAAATTTTCCATATGTTATTATGTATGGAAGGGAAGCCAAATTGGCTATCTCTCTTTGAGCTACCTAAATTAGAGTTATCCCATCAACTTGAGTTGATGGAGAATGAGCCCATGAATGTGAGAATGATAGAGCTTATGGAGATGGAAGAAACAAGGGACCTTGCTATGAAAACTTTGGAGTCACATCAAACTTAGGTCAAAAAAGCCTTTGAAAAGAGAGATAGAATAAGTAATTTGAAGGAAGGGGACCTAGTCCTTAAATGGGACTCAAATAAGGCTAAATTAGGCAACTATACCAACTTTTAGAGCTTATGGAATGGTCATTTTTTTATCCATGAAAGCAAATAACATATTGATTTCAGCATGCCCAACTAGATGGAGATGTATTACCTATCCCAGTCAATGGCATTCATTTAAATCCCTATTATTGAATGAATTTTCATCCTTTGTGACATATTATACACGTTAGAGTATTTCCTCTAAGTGCCTTGTGCATATTTTATTTATTTTGTGTGTGTTTCCTTTTAAATAAGTGCCTTGGACACTTTATTTTTCTTTTTATTTTGTTTTTGTTATTTCAAAATGAGTTCCCAGATAGGGATAACCTTATTTTATCTTCATGATCAATTGAGAGAAGGTTGGGGAATCCATATGCCTAATGGAACAGTTTAAGGCCATTACTATTGTATAATAGGCATGCAACACTAGGATGTTGCCAAAAAAAATTGGCTAATTTTAGCCTAAATACAGAGCTTGCCTAGATGCAGTGAAGATCCAGGGGTCTTGGTTTGGAGCATAAGGTTGAATCGAGTGCTAGATGGAGTGAATGATCTTAAGGCCTCATGAAGTTTACAAAGCTTTGAAACACTTTGAGTTAGCCTAAAATGTAGTTTGTCAAAATTTGAAGAGTAGGTCCCTGAGTAGTTTTCATGGTGATCAATGCATTCAGAGTCATGGACAAGTTTGAATAAGCCTTAAAAATCATTTAAAGCCTTAAATTTTTTTCATAAATCCAAAAACATGCTTTAAAAATCTAGATCATCACCAAAATGTCATGCAAGAAAAAATGGACCAATTTACTTGCACATTTTATAAATATGCTCAAAAAGCCTCACATGACCAATGAATCACACACAATTAAGTTTATTCATGACAAGAACATGCTCTACAGGTTTCATGTCTACATGAGATTTCTTGCCTATGTTATGGAGCTTCAAAGTTAGACCTAAAACATAATACATTTGCACAAGTGTCAAGTTTGAGCTCCATGAAGTAACCATTTGGGTCAAAAGGTCCTTAACAAGTTCAAAGTTAATCAAGATCTAATGGTATGTGCAAGTTCACATACTAATAAGCAAGATGCAATGGTCTATGCTTAGGTCAAACAAGTGAACAAGTCCATAGGTTAAAGCCCTTAAAGAGCTATAGGTTGGATATGATCCAATGGTACAGGTTTGTCGTGCTAAAATCTAACAATACATGATCACTAACAAGAAAGTGGACCCAATGAGATCTATAGATATTTCTTACTCATACCATCTTTGTCTAATGGTGTAAGATAATTCAAAAGGTGAATAAACTCAAGAGGCCACCGTGTGGCATAAGCACATAAAGAAGTAGACTGACATCAGTTCTTGAATGTAAATGTAGGGTTACCAAGTGGCACCAATTTGGATAGAGTTGACAAGTGAAAAATAGATTCAAGGGCTCGTATTAGCTCATACCATCTTGATCAGACAGTGTGAGCAAAGGTCAATGAGTCAATGATTTAATTCATAGTTGATGACCAATGAAATTAAGTGTCAAAACTTTAGGGGACTTCTTGGAGATCAAACACATGACCAAGGTTGAACCAGGGAAATATTTTCAAAGGGAACATGCCACCATTAAAGCTTGATTGAATGCCATAAAAAAGATATCCATGTAATTAGGTAAGAGGAACATAAAGGGATTCCATTAAAACTTAATGTAGACCTCTGGTTCAACATTTTACTGCTTGTAGGGTTCATTCCATAACTATGTTTGCCATTCTTTAAAGAAGAGTCCATGCATATATGATTTCTTAGTTCTTGTAGAGATATAATAGGTATATTTGGACCTATTATAATCTAGAAAAGGGGCTATGGAGTCTATAGGTCTATATTATTATTTAAACTATAAGAAAACTAATAATTTTAGATTGGTTTTAATCCTCTATAATAGACCTATGATCTAAACATGGAAATGGAGTAGATATGTGATTAATGAAAATGGTCTTCACCTTCAACATGGCCATATTTTTGATAGATCAGATCCATGAGCATGAAATTTTTGTCTTTAGTGGGAGATGGCATGAACGATCAAATAAAAATATTTGTTGGTTGAAATTTGTAGTTAAGTGCATTTAATGCATCCTTGAAGTTTTTGGGGACTTTCCCACTCGATAAGCCATGTGCAGTGTCCTGATTAATCAAAAAGGTGGTAAGGCTTTCATTAGATAAAGTGGGTGTTTGTTTAAGTTTAATTAATGATTCATGATAGTGTGCTCCCTCTTGATGGAATGCTCCCACTCTCTCTCTCTCTCTCTCTCTCTCTCTCTCTCTCTCTCTCTCTCTTCTCCTATATATCCTAGTCTCATTCCCATTATAGGGGTTCTTAGCTCTTAAAAATTTTCATTCTTTCTAAGACAAGGATACTCATTAATCCTCTTGAAAAAGTGTGCTCATTTAATATGGTTAAACCCTAGTAAAATATTGTAAGAACTACCTTTTGAAGTAATAGGATCAACTCTTTACCTATCTCTTGTCTTCAATCAGTGCTTATTATGCTTGTGCACGGTGAATTTGTGAAGGAGAGTCTTCCTAGTTTACTATCCTTATACTTGCCTCTTTGAAGGTGTTTTCAAGCTAACATGCAGGTCTAGATTATTATTCTACTTGGAACCTCTTTTACAAGATATTTATGCAACTAGTGAGATTGTGAAGTTGTGCAAGTTGTAGTTGTCTTATGTTAATCTAGTGTGTGTTCAAGCTTATATGAGTGTCCATTTAACTTTGGTGCATCAAAATTTTAGTCTTATTAGGATTCCTTATCCTCTTTCTAACCCTTTTCCCTATGAATCATTATTTTATCATTATTATAGGTGAGCATCAAGAAAAATTTGGCCTTCTCTGAAGGTCCAACCTCATTATAGGTGACCCACAGCTTGGGGTTGTTCCCATTGTGCAGCTCAATTGGAGTGAGCCTAAAGAAATCTCTCCAAGGGTTTATATTGAGCCTATAATAGGTCCATATAATAGTATTAATGATAGAGGCTACATAAGGAATTCAACATTATGTGGTAAAAGAGTAATGCATAAAGTTTTATATAATATATTTTTATACATTGGAGTTGTTTACAAAATCTCAAAGACGTAAATTTTTGCATTAATATTATTTGATTGATCTAGGAGATCAAATATTTTATGTTTAGTGACTTATTCCAATGGAAGAGGAGGTATATGAGGGCCTCTACCTCATTGATTGTTAAAAACATGGACATTATGAATTGTATTTATAGTAAAAGGAAGACCATTGCCTTGGATATTATAACAATGAAGATTAGTTTGGTTTGGAAATTGCTCTAAGATATATCTGGAAACATGACTATATGAAAATGAAAAAATTACATCATGAAAATTAAAATATCTTTCTACAAGAAAGTGAATAAGGCTATGCACAATGTGGGGAAAACATTCTTCTAGTGAATCCATTCTATTATCCAACAAAGGATTATGAATTAAGAGATATTTTAAAAGTATTTATAGAATTTGAGAGAGGATTTTATAGAAAAATGGTGAATAAACAAAACCCATAATTTAATTTCAAAATAAATTTATTAATTTTTAATTATGATAAGATTTAATAAAAATAGTAAATTTCTATTTTTGAGAAATCTATCTAAAATTTTACTAATCAGAAAGATATTTCTAAGTAAATGTAGATGAATAAAAAATATCTCATATTTTTTTTCCAAATTGGGCTGTTTTGAAGTAGATGTGAGCAAAAGAAATTACAATGATTTCAAATGAATTACGATAAAAACCCTATATTTTGAAAAATAGAAAATATGAATTTACAGAAAAAATTAACTATTTTTGAAAATAGAGTTGGGTTTTTATAGAAAAATTAAATAAATAAAAACCATAAATTTTGCATAAAAAATTTGCTAATTCTTAGTTATGCTAATTTTTACTAAAAATAGTAAATGTCTATTTGTGGAAAAAATAAGCAATAATATTTAGAGAAAAAATATGTTTTGATATATTTAATTATGAGTAATAAAAACCTATTTTAGTGTTTCAAATAATTCTTTTGACCTAAAATTTATTGAAAAAGCCTAGTGAGAAGCTAGGGTTTTTTATAATGTTTGAAAATATTGACAAAAACAAGAGTATAGTTATGAGTGTTATACAAATAAAATAAATAATTATGTATAAAAAGAAGAAAAATATTTGCTAGTGATAAATAATATATCTATGACTATATCTACAAGATAAAAAAAACAAATCTATGATCTAAATAAATAATATAATTAAAAATCAAGGATGACAGTGTGATGTAGAGGGGTTTAGAATGATGTCTAAACTCTTAAATATACTTTATCATCTATTGGAAAGTGATGACCAAATATTTTAGAGAGATAAATATGAAGGTATAACCATATCCATAGCCCACTAAACATGGTTTTGATAATGACTTCATAGAGATAACATCTTGCTAGTGCACTATAGAATCAAGTTAATGGTATAGATTCATAGTTGGTGTAATTCAAAGGATCATAGGTGCTTCATTTATATGATGAGGTATATGGAACTAAATTTTGTGACAAGATTTGTATAATGGATATAAGTATTGGGGAAAGCCCCTCACACCATGATGTTTGTAAATAGAACACTTCATAGCCCTTCATGACAGTAGCCAAGTAGTTTATAAAATACTGACACATAGTTTGTTGGTGTAAGATATTACTTTCCTACTCTTTAGCTTACTTAGGTGTTATTTACTTTGGATATGTTTATGCCACATTCATGAAAATGATGGGTTTATGACTTAATTCTACCTATATTGGGTAATTTAGTCTCACATGCATTATATGGTTGGGATTCTCTTATCTTTCACCTATATATGTACCTATTCACCTAGTCATTCATATGGTAATGCAAAGTGAACTATTCATTATATAATCTATTTATGGATGATAGTTTATTCTTGATGTGAAATGATGAAGCTTTCATGGATGTAATAATGGATTATTTAAGATATCTTTGATGAAGAGTTTTGAGAACTCTTTCATGGTATCAGAGCTCCTCCAATAGCTATTACTTACCTTGCTTCATTACATTGTTTGTCCTTACAATGTGTTTTGGATCTGTATTTTTTTGGCCATTAACTATGTCATATGAATCCTAGGTTTTGTCCTTAGAAGTATTGATTTGCATTTTATGGCTACTTTATATGCTCTTATTGTTTTATACTCAAACTCATATCCAACTCAACATGTTATTATATCTTGCATTGCATGCTTTTGTGTTTTCCATATAAGGAATTATTTACAGATATGAAAGTATTTTAAAGAATCCATTGACTCTATTGCAAGACACTTGTGAGATTTTGGTGAGAAAAAGGATGCCACTCATAAAGGGAAGGATAAATCAAAGAGGAAAAAACCTTGTTGCATAGAACCAGTTACTCGAATGCATTAAAGGTTTGAAATTGCATTTTTCACTTAGAATAGGTGGTGTTGGGATTGATCTAGTGGACTAACTCAACCACTCTCACTAGGTATTTTTGACCTTTATGATTGATTATATTTCCTTATTCATCCAAGTATCCCACCAATATATCTATTTGGAATCTATTTTTTTTACATTTAGGGTGAAGCAAAGTCTCAAGGAATACAATCTTATGTTTGGCAAGAATATATCCTACTTATCTATGGACACTTAACTATTCTACTCAGCATTGGATTGAAAAATTAGACCCTCTATCTCTTCACCATCACTTCAATCTAATCCTGTGGGTTTAGCAATCTCTCATTACTCCACCATGTAGGCTTGTGCATTGTACCATTACTCCATGGCATCAATCTCTCCTCCTAGATAGCTCATTGCACCCCCACTAACTATCAATCATTGGTTAACTTACCAAATAGTCTTCAACCATGTGCTTATGGTCATGAAATCCACCATGCTACCACTATTCCCAATGTCTCAGTCTTGACACAATTCCCATCACCACAAATCTACCATAAACCTAAATGGTAACACTTGTTTTTTTGTTTTTCCCACTCATTAATTTTAATATGGTAATAACTTTATTAAAGTGGTAAAATTTATATTTAATGGTGGGGATAAAATTTTGATTGGTGGTGGTAATTATTATTGGCAAACATTATTTAGTGAGGGACATATTTATAGTGGTCATTATTTTGCTTCATGGGGGCTTGTCACCTTTAGATGACGATTTAAATGATGGGGACATATTATAATGAGGTGATTTGAAAAGGGAAAAAGATCTATTTTAAATGAAGATTTGTTATTGTCTTTTTTGTTATAAAGACAATATTTTATGGTGGGGGATATGAACAAGGAATCCATAAAGGGGAGATTAGTATTGTGTTAGTCTCATAAAACAAATGAAATAAGCACATTGAATCCTAACACCTCTAGCCTAGACATTAGGGGGAGCTTAGGTAACAAAAATTAAATACAAGAACAATAAAAATATAAAAGACATAATTCTTTTACCTTCCTTGGGAGCTCCAAATGTCTTGTTGAATGGCCTATTCAACTTGTACATCAATAAGTATTTGACGATGGAGGTTGTTTGTCTCCTTCTCTCCTTGGCCTTGGCTTGGTTATTATTGCTTGGCTTAAGATTTAGGCATGTAACATTACTTTTATGAGCCTTATGGAGCAAATCCTATGTAAAAACTCTACAATATCCAAGATTAGAAATAAATAGGTATGACCTTGTATTTATAGCCTTAGGAATTAACTTTCACTGAAGGTGAGTTAAGGTTGAGTTGAGACTAACTCCAATTGAGTTAAAATTTATCATGCAATTATGACTTTCAGTTACTAGTCATAGTTCTCAAATTAGAAGGTTGAGTTGAGACCAAATCTAGTTGAGTTAAAAGTTGTCATGTAATTATGACTTTTAGTTACTAGTCATAGTTATCAATTTAGAAATTTTGGGATATTTTGACAACTCATAAAGGTAATGATGAAAGTCTTGATATTTTAATTTTTGAAGTTTTCTTTTTTTAAATAATAATTAATTTCAAATGGATAATTCAAATAGGCATTTAATCTTATTTAACTTATTAATTCATTTTGATTAGCCTTTTAGCTCTTTTAATATTTAATTAAGTGTGAAAGTGCCCCACTTTATAGGTCTATAGGCCAAATTAATAGTTGTGATGTCATAAGGTGATTAGAGATGAATCCATGAGAGGTTATTATTACATACATGATAGTACCCTAAATAGGGATGCCTTAACATGATTTTAAAATTTGATGAAAGATACATGACCAAATTTGGGATGTTTTATGATTTTTAGGCTTGATTTGCAATGTTTGGTAGGAATCAATATGAAATTTGATTGTAGTCTAGTTTTGGCAAGTTTTGGGTGTCAACAGTTTTCCCCTATTTGGGAAGGAATTACAAGTTATACACACAATAATGTCTTATAAAAGAATGAAAAGGTTATGTATTCCTATGACTATAATGGAAATAAATGAACTATATATCCCCCCTTGAGGGAGTGATTGGCAAAGGGGTTAAATGATCGATCCCTCGAAAGGAGGAAATGATGGGACCAAAAAAGATAAAATAGGTAAAAGAGACTAATTTTCCCATAGGCAATTATAATTAGTGGCATGATGAGTTATCCCAGTTGGGTAGATAGATAGGATGATTTTCCCACAGATAGTTATAATCATTGATATAAGAAGGATAAAATAAGAATGAAATTAACCCATGATTGATATTAATCCAAGTGAGATAATGATTAGATACATTGATTTAAAAAGAGTACTGATTTGGCCAAAAGTGGTTATAATCAATAACAAAGGTTAAGGCACTGATTTTCCCAAAGGTAATTATAATTAGTGGCATAACTAGATACCCTAATTAGGGTAGATGAGTCAATATAATGATTTACACATAGGCAGTTAAGATGATTGAGATTAAAAAATGGTTTTTTGAATATGCCCCAGTAGGGTAGATTAACAAGCATAATTCAAGGATATAACCTATTATACAGATTAAATATGAGTAGGTGCAAATGTAGATATGATGGTATAATGATTGAAGAAGCCACAAACAACCAGGCATACAAGGATGTAAAAAGTTATGAAATAGTTGATTGAATGAATAAAAATTGATCAATGTGAATGATTTGATTAGACCTACCAATGTGAAGATGCTCATCCGTATTATCATTAATACAACTAGAATGATCAATAGGCTAATTTGATTAAGATGGTTGGGAGGATTTACTAAGGTTACGAAGGACAAAATTTTATGGCTCCATTTCTTGTAAGATCTTTTGAGCTAATTCTTACTATAGCACATGATGTTATGCACCATGATATAGAACACCATGATAAATTTAGCCAAAATATGCATAAGGACTGACTCCCAATCTAATAAATAGTTAAAAATAATGCACCAATGATAAAAACCATGATGATAATGTTGACATATGAATATGGATAGACTCAAGAATAATGCACAAGAAATAACCTAATGAACACATATATACTGAGTCAAGACACAAAAATGAAAGTAAACAAATAGGCAAACAAACAAACAAATAACTAAGCAAACAAACACATAGATAATATAGAATTAAAATCAATATAAAACATCCTACCAATGGAGTTATTATAGTAGGACATATCGAGGATGACTAATTAGGTTTAAATAGGATAAATATTTTTGAATTTTGAGGCTATATATCTCTCAAGGAGATTGGAAGCCAATTTTAGAATGTGTTTTGAATTTTTTAAGCACCTCAACCCAATTTAGAATTATGAGATACTAAATGGTCCAAATTGAAAAATGGAAAGATATTTGTCTTAGGTTGTTCATAAAATGGTGAGAACATTAGAAATAGGGTGAGTGAGTTGACCTTAATGTAAATTAATCATGGCCTACATAGTCCCCTTAGGACCTCAAGTCACTATAGTTCCACCAACACAAAAAGTAGTGAGAACTAACTAAGGTCACAACAAGCTCATGAATTTAGGCAAATGGTAAGACAAATGATAATAATAATAATGGAAAGGTGATATGGTAATGCATGGTAAAATGCATTGTTCCTAATTTTCTCATAGGTGGTTATAATTAGGAAACAATTACATAGGTCTATGATACTAATTTTCCCATAGGCAATTATAATTAGTAACACAAGGTGGGATATTGATTTGCCCCTAGGTGGTTATAATTAGTGGCACAATTCAAATGTGAATGAAAGATAACTTGCCATATCCACTATCACAATACTTTTATAGACTATCATTTAAACACAGAATTCTAAAACTATATTGGAATCCCCTCGTGGAAGGTGCCAAAAGAACCAACAAAACTAAGGTAAAAAGTGGTAGATAGGGTAGGTCAAAACAAGATTTGGTCCATAGTGAAGGTGTGGTGAAATAGTATAGGGTGTGTAATAAATAAGAATTTTGATATGGCAAATGGATATAATGGTAAGAGGGTTTCCCCAAAGTGATAAGGTGAGGTAAGTGGCAAGGTATGAAATAATGGTAAGAGGAATGACAAATGGAAAAGTCAAGGTAAATGGAAAATGAAAAAAACAAGGTACATGGTAGGGTATGAAACAATGATAAGAGAAATGGCAAGGTAAATGATAAGGCAAAGCTATGCTTTTTGGTAAGATAAATGGAAAGGTATATGATTCTATTTTTCCTGCTAATGTGGAGATGCACCTCCTGATCAACAAATGATATAACTAGAATATTAAATCATGGAAATTGATCTCCCACACCTCTTTCAAATAGATGCTCTATCAAGAACATACTATAGATTTGGACTCCAATAATGTTGTGATCTTCATTGGTAGTTGATTTTGTTTCCTTCAAATGTTGAGACAAATTATATTTGTAGCCTCTACAAAGGAAAGTGTGGCCATGGATGGTACATATGTATAAATAATGGATGAAAGGTTTGATTTGGTAGTGTAAGGGTGGATGATAATGGAATGTATAATGATGGGGCAATAAATGATGATTTACATTTTTAGGCACACACAATGTTGTTGATTCTAAATTTGACATAACTTTAGATGTGGTAGGGCCAAAGATTTATGAATATGCTCTCAATAGTACCATCATATTTTTATATTATTTGGGCCTGAAATTAGTTACCATCTAATTATGATATAGATGGAAAGTTGTATTGATGTTATCTTTAATAATGTATTCATTAAGAAGTGAAGAACTATTATGCTCAGCTATTGGTGCCTGAAAGAGATTTTCATCAATAAAGTTATCTTGATTGTATTATAACACCTAAGACAAGGTTTCAATAAAGAACATTGAATTTTGAATCTAATTGTCTTTTATCACCTCTGAAAAGGTTTCACTAAAAGGTGTTGAGTTTGGACTTTGATTGCCCACTAGCACCTCTAAAAAGGTTTCATAGGAGATTGTTCTTTTTTTAAATGAATGTGGTCTTCATCCCCCTCATATTATTCAACTGATATGTCATTGTTGATGTAGTTTGACAAGGTGTGATTCTATCAGTCCCAATTGACACTTATGGGAAGTGGAAGGTATATATAATGGCTAGGTTGGTTGGTGTTAATGGCATGTGGAATGGTAATGTAATGGGAAGAGGAATCACAATCCTCATAGAATATATTAGGAGAACTTGTTTTGATGCTAAAATAATCATCCTAAAAAATTATGGAAGGATCACAAATATATTAAATTTAATCTACAAAGTATGAATAGCCAATATTATAATAGCCATGAATGCATTTTGATTCTGAAGCTAAGTATAACTTAAGGGAATATAAATATGATGTTGATTCCACTTTTGATGCTAAATATGATGTCAATTCAATAATAAAACCTATTTTTAATTCTTATTCTTCTTCAATTATGGATGCTAATACAATGATGCCTTGTTGAATGTTTGGTATTAGATAATTAATGTCCTATGATGGCATAATGAGCTCTTTGAAAATGGACTCAACTAAGAAGGATTTCAAAGAGATTGTATTTTTAAAGTGAGACTCCTCAATGATGGGAAAAAGGTTAAGAGAAAAATCCATAGAGACTAGCTTGTCAAAGGGAGGCTCTTTAAAAATAGGATAATGGTTAAGATAATGATTTTCCCAAAGGTGGTTATAATCATTAAGAAGTGAGTTAGTGAAAACTATCTTGTCAGAGTGAGAATCCTAAACAATGGTTAAAGGATAAAAATGTGATTCATCATAGGTTAACTCATCACAAATAGGTGTTTCAACAAAAACATCATGAATTGGTTGGTTTTATTGGCCTTGGTTTACATATAGTTTTAAAATACTAGTTTTGAACACATCTTGGTCTTTAAGTGATTGGCTCAATTGTGGCTCGATGATCATCATTGATTTTTTAAAGTGGGGGAAAGTTGGAAATGGATGAAGAATACTTGGTTGTTGGATAATGACCTTTTTATAAATAAGCTCATCTAAGATGGTCTTAACAAAGATTATTATCGGTCTAAGATGGTAACTATGACCCATCTAGTCATAATTACACAACCTTGTTGGGATAAAAAGATACCATAATTGGAAGGGCCTAGAATGATAATGGAAGGGAATTATAAATCTTGGTGGCTAACACTAGAGTTAGGATGAGGTCCTAGAATGCTAATGGTAGGGTGTTACAAAGTTTGGTTGCTTATACAAGCCAAAGGATGAGGGCTTGAAATGGTAATGGTAGGGTATTGTGAAGCTTGGTTGATATCATTAGTGAAAGGATGAGGTATTGGAATGGTAATGATAGGGCACTACAAATCTTGGTTACTATTACATGCCAAAGGATGAGGTCTTGGAATAGTAATGATAGGGTTTTATGAAGCTTGGTTGCTATTGCGAGCCAAAGGATGAGGTATTAGAATATTAATAGTAGGGAATCATGAAGCATGGTTAATTGTAAAATCCAAAGTATGAAGTCCTAAAATGGTAATCCTTGGACATTATGGAGCTTGTTTTCTCACACAAATCAAAAGAGGGTTAATGGTATAGTTAGGGGATCAAGTACCATTAACATTGAAAGGGTGAAATTTGTACGTTAATTGACCCAAAGAAAGTATCACCAAATATTACACTTAAGGGTCTTGGATTTATTCTCTAGATTGATTATTCTAAGGAGGATAAGGATCTATCTCACAAAAAACATCATCACTGTAGGTATATTTAAAAAATTCATCTTGGGTGACCATTTTATTATAACCTAGATTATACATGGCTCCACTAGGAGTGTAATGAGTCATATCAAAATCAATGATGAACATTTTAAAAAAATACCTAGAGTTTTCCAAACTCTAAAAAATAATGTCCAAAGGATAAATGGTCCAAACATAGTCAAAATTGGTCTAGAAGTGGAGCTGTATATCCAAAATGATATGTGCTAAAACTTGGTAAAAACCATCTAACATTAGAATGGCTAACATTAAATGTCTCACATAAAAGGTCAAGTGGATGAATAAAAATAGGCATGCAAAACTCTAGGTTCAAAGTGTTTCAAACAAGTATAATCTAAAGAAAATAAAAGTTTCTAGGTCTTCTAGAGAAAGCACAAAATCTTGGCTCAAAACAGGCATATGCTAGGTCTTTTGTAAAAGGCAAGAAATCTAGACTTTAAATAAAATAAGGTATGAGATTTAATCTAAAAAATCAAAAAAACTTTGGCATAAAATAGGCACTCAAATTTAAACATGAACTTGGTCAGTTGGTATAAGGCATGAAAAAATAGGCATATGGAAGATAGGCTTTTTCCCCTAAATCTAGGAACAAATAATAGCTTTTAAATTGACCTAAGTTACATAATTCAAAAGAGAAAGATAGATGTCTAAGATAAAATTACATAAGGCATAGGTATAAATCAATCAATGTTTGGATTTGAACTTGCCAAGACTAATTAAACCCAACTTGGAAAACTAGGCTTCTTAAAATGGACAACAAGCTAAACAAGAATGAACAATATAATGACACTATGTATAAATAAAAAAGGTACACATGGCTTTGGTTTTGAAATTAGAATTCAGACACAAGGAAATGAGACTTTGAAATTATTTGAGTGGCATAATGACATTATCATGTTATAGTTAATGTGATAAATTATTTGTTTCAACTCTCAAAGCCTCAAAACTTAGGATGAATTCGACAGTGTAATGTTACCCATGTCAACCAAGTGACACATACACACAAACAAATTTGTGAAAAGACCAAGGCAAAGGTATGGTGTCAAGTAGACAATGTAACACTTCCTAAAAAAGGGAATGATGTATAAGCAAGACTCATTTTGATGTGATATGATAAATAAATAGTTATGACTCAAGACCATGTAAGTAAAAGGATAAAATGACAAAAACACGTAAGTGTAATGTCCTAAATCCTAAAACTTACATGGTTATGTCATTCTGTCAAATTATACCTATATACTTTCTCTTGAGATGATTTTAAATTATTAATCCAAAAAGTAAAAGTGCATTAAAAGTAGGGTTTTTAGGTCCCCTCTTCTCTCAAGAGTTTTCACAATGATAGAACTTTGAGCTACTGGCCCTGCATCAATAGTATATCTGCAACTAGTGGGGTTATCTAAACTAACAATTTTTGTTCATTTATAAATGGTCTCATATGTGTCGAAAACACTAGGGCACAATAAAATCATTTGGATCCATGTCAATTATATTTTTTTGAAAATTTCTAGTCTTTTTCATAACCACTACATCTGTCAATTGCTTAGTTTAGTGCTTTATCCAAGTTACCCCTATGTTTTAGGGTGAAGTACCAATAACGGATCTTATTTAACTACTCAAACAAGTGTCCCAATGGGTCATCCTTAGTTTATATATCCCACCATGGAATGGGGTTAGTATGATGTTGGGAGATGAAGCCCCAAGTCAACACACCCCTAAATAACTTATGGACTTTTTTCTCCTTCTTTGCTTTTACTCTCTCATTACAATTTTTGGATGCATTTTTAGCTACGACGATGTCCTATTTGTATGAACATTGGTCCACATTAATTTTGTACTTTACACTATCTTAGGCACATTTTTGGCTGAGTACAACATCATTTGCATGTGAGTTATAGGTTGTTGTGTTTGGTAGTTGATCATTTTAGGTGTGTTTTTGGATACATGATGGATGTTTTCACCTTTTGCCACACTCTTTCATCAACCCATGACATGCTGTATTATATTTATGCATTGGAACTTTGACATATTTTTAGTTTGTGTCATGTCTCCATTAAGACCCCTTTCTTAATACCTTGCCTTCTTTAATGGAGACATTTTTATGCTCCCTTATTTTTGGAACATCTCTCATGATACTTGATGGATTTTTGACAAGATGACAATCTCCTTGTTTGGATATATTATGGTTAAGCCTAGTGTCTTCCTTATTTGTGTTTGTTGTATAATAAGATATATTATACTTGCAATGATTTATAAAGTGTCATGGGGGGTTTGATGATTCAACCTTGCCTACCTTCATGTGTTAGCTCTATTATAGGCACATTTTCACTTCTTTAGTTTCTTGTCTCTTTTATCAACACCATGGGCTATCGTATTTGAGGGACCTTATATGTATTTTTAACACCACTTTTTTGATAGTTTATAGTCTCCCAAAACTTGAAGTGTAGCTATTTTGGTGAATCCTAGTGTCATCTTATCTTCTTTGACAGTTCAATAGTCTCTTTTAGTGTGATATGGAACTATTCTAGTGTATGAGTGTTAGATTATTTAGTGTTTGAGTAGCAAATTTAGACCACTCATGAAGACCTTTTTTTCCTCTACTCCTCCCATCATAGGGGTGTAAATATAACTTCTTTTTCATCACTCTACCTAGTCAATCGTATGGCGGTGTGGTGTGTATTCTACTTTTTAGGTGTTGAGCATTCCTTGCACATGCATTAATATTTTGTAATTTTGTCACCACTATTAGTCTTCTTGATTGAAGTTATTTTGGTGAAACCCAATGCCAATTATTTTTGTGATCAAGTAGTGGATTTAGACCACTCATGAAGATTGAGTTCCTTTGTGACTTTTGAGTACTTAGATTATTGATTACTTCATCATCATCTTTGGGGGGATTTCTATCTCTTTTTTATTCTTTTATCTCTTTTAGGGGGGAGTTTTTACTCTAGGTTTTCTCTCTCTTCTCCACTTTATGAGATTTATATGTATATTTTGTACTTTTGAGTGTTTTATAGATTCCTCCTTTATACACAGGTATCTTATTTAGGCACTTTGTTTGTTAAAAACAATACAAAGATTTTTTACTTGACTCCATGGCCTTATTGGTGATTCTTATAGTGACACCAATTTGATATCCCCACTAGTGACATCAGTTTGGGAGACTCACCAGTCTTTGTGCTCACTTCTCACCATGATATTGGAAGGTGTTCAAGTAATGCTTCCTCAAGTTTATCACTCTACCTAGTATTTTAGAGTGTAGTGTTTTTATTCAATGGTCATTTTACTGAACACCATTCTTACTTTCACTTGGTGGTTACAGTGACTCAATATCCATGTACTATGGAAATATGTATTAACATCCATTGAGACACTTAGCTTCACACTAAATCTTTTATTATACCCACCTAAACTATGCTTAAAGGGAGGTGTATTTGCTACTCTTTAGCTTACTTAGGTGTTATTTCCTTTGGATATGTTTATCCCATGTTCATGAGGATGATGGGTTTATGCCTTACTTATACCTATATTGGGGAATTTAGTCCCACATGCATGATATGGTTGGTATTCTCAAATCTTCCACCTACATGTGTACCTATTCACTTATTCATTAATATGGCAATGCAAGGTGAACTATTCATTGTATAATCTATTTGTGGATAATAGCTAATTTATTCTTGATTTGCAATGCTAAAGCTTTCATGCATGTAGTAATTGCTTATTAGAGAGATCTTGGCTGAAGAGTTTTGAGAATTCTTTCACAGTGTCTAAAAAAAGAAAAAGAAAATAAAAATAAAGGCAAAATAGTTTTGGAAAGGACAATAATTTTTTTTAACATAAGATAGAAAGAAAGAACCTTTGTGTTAGTATTTATCTAAGGTGACAAGACACTTTTTCAATGTCAAATTACTCCAAAATTGAAAAATATAGATTGTTATATTATAGATAATATCCAAAGTTTAGGACTTTATTATTTTAGTGTCAAGAATTTACAAAATTTAACTGAAACCCTAAGCTAAAAATCAATAAGCAATACAAGAAATGGTATATTCAAAAAGTGGGTTCACCAAAGATTTTACCCTTAGAATTAAAAATAGTGATTTAATTAACTATAAATTATTGTAAACTTGAAATATAATCTAAGAGATACAATAAGGTAGCCTATTGTAAAATACAATGATAAACATAATTTATAAAAAAATTAAATTACTAAATATGGAAAATAGGATTAGGGTTAGAGAGATGTTCTTACAAAATAATTAATTATTTATGTATTATGCTTCTCCTAGTTGTGTTTGTGTAAAATTACTTAACAAAACCTAAAAACAAAGTGTCAATTAAAAACTTTGATACAATGTATAATGGGACAAGTTTATAGTAGTCAGACATGGTTACATTGTGTCATCATCCTCTACTATGACTCTATGTGTTGAATCTAAAAGTTAGAGATTATTCACCTCTATCTATAGGTAAAATATTTATGTGAAATCTCTAATTTGACACATGGATAACCTTCAAGAGATAAAACCCTATATTTCAAAAAGAAAAACAAGATCAAATGGAAATAGGGAAAAGTGGGAATATGGGATATGGCCAAGATATCCTCAAAAAACCCTTGTTAATTGAGTTATTGCCTACATAGATAATTTATATCTTAGGCTGATGTATTTCTCCATATATGGAAGATCATATAAGTGTAATGAATGTAATAAATGAATTTAATTAGAATTATTGACAAAGGATGGTCTAAACTTATGATAAAAATTATTAACTTGGCCAATGATTATATTACTGTATCATAATTATAGTAGGCCTCTTTTCTAAATAGATAAGTGTTTTTGAACTGGCCTTTGTAGTAGAGTGTTAGAGAGTAACTGAGTAATCTCAAGTGAGACACTTAATTTTCTCTTATAGGAGAAAATTTGACTTATTTATGATAACCAACCTTAAAGATCACATAGGAGAGACATTAGGAAACCCATAATTTTGAAAAAATATGCATTGGAGTGTGGGAAACAAGTATGCACTAGTGGATAAGTGAGTAGTCCACCCCTATCTACCTAGTTTGCACTTGTTTATATCTGATGGAGGCTTTTGAAACTAAATTGGTGGTGAAGTGTTTGCTGATTAGGGATGCTTAGGATCAAATTAGGGAATACTAGAATATGTTCATATAAATTGTAAGACTTGGAGGGATATTATATAGACACATGGTTATCAATGAGTTAGAAAAGCAAGATAAAAATTTCAAGGACTAGTATTGTTAAACATTTATTGATTTAATTTCAGTTTTTATAGGGGAAAACACAAATTTTCCTCACATTACTATGACTATTCATACAAAACATGATATAACACCTTTTTTAGTTACTACTCATGTCATACCATCATTCAATACATAATTTGTTATGATGGATGCTTAAACCATTGTGAAAATATTTATTGATCTACATAATAAGATTTTACAATCACACCATAATTATTATAGAGTAAGTCATACTAATGGTTCTCATGCATTATTAAATAATCCACTAGCTCTTGATATCTTATTTTATCCCTTACCAATAGGTTTTGTGTCAACTAAGATTACATTATATGATGATAAAGGTGATCTAGAAAAACATATTTGAGCCTTTCATGCATTATATTTTGACTATGCATCCAATGATAAATTATTGAATAAGTTGTTTCTATGGAGTCTTAAGGACTACACCTTGATTTAGCTTTATGATCTCCCTTTATAATTATTTCATGATTTCAATACTTTGGGTGATCAATTTACAACACACTTTTAAATCAACATCAAAGAGAATATGTATTATGATCTAATTTCAAAACTTAAACATGGATCTAATTAGCTTATCAATGACTTTGTGTTCCATTACAAGACCATGCTTTATAAATTTACAAATCCAATTTTTTATTGAATTAAAAAATATATATTTAAGTAAATCTTGATATTTCCTCCACACACATGTATTTTGTTTAAGATATTCCAATATTTTGATTACCTATGTCACACAATTAATGACAAATAAGCTAAAATTATTACAATGAATAAACTAAAGTATGTGTCCAACCCTTCAATCACTTCTAGTGAAAATCTCCTAAGTAAACCAAATTTACAATCAAAAGCAAGTGATAATAATAATGACACAAAATTTATAGTTAATTCAATTTCATAGCCAACTAATCAGCTTGTACTCTCAGCTCCTGTAATAGGAAAATTTTCACACTTACCACAACCTCCTCATAAGGTATTATAAAATTTATTTTAGTGTAACTATATATCTTTCCCTCCATAAAAATTAGTTATAATGACTAAGATTCAATCCAAGGTATTTGAAAATAATGCATATTTTGATTATCATAGATGCATAAGACATTCAACTAATAGATGCATTGGTTTACAACAAAAGATAAAAGACTTGATAGATGACAACACAATTGGTCTTAACACATCTATAGATGATTCAAAAGTATATCTTAATGTGAATTCTAAGTTGAAAATATTTTTTTATCCCTTTCCCAATCATGAAACACCATATATTAATAGTAATACTAAAGTGTATATGAATTCACATCCTCCTCCAAATTCTTATATTTATATAACTAATGAAGAATATCTTCTATATGGTATTATTGGCACACTTTATACTGTACAAACACAAAAACATACTATCACATTTGATGAACAAGATAGTTTTTATGATGATTATTTTGATGAGGTATTGTTTACACACACACACACACACACACACACACACACACACACACACACACACACACACACACACACACACACACACACACACACACACACACACACACAATAGTTTAAGTGAAAATATTTGCACCATGACATTCCTTACTAGTCTTGGATATACAAAAGTATATTTAATGGGTATAATGAAGATGATTAAGGTATTATATGGATGGAAATAAAACCTTCTTGGGAGGATTGTATTACCATTTCAAGTGGGTACTGCCATAGTTTCTAATTTATTCTTAGTTTTACCAAGTACAATGAAATTTGGCATGTTGTTAGGTCATCCTTGGATACATAATATGAGTCTAGTACCATCTTCAAATCATATATGTGTGAAGTATATATATAATAATAGGGAGGTAAAAATTTTAGGTCTTACAATATGAATATACTCTTCATTATGATATTATTACTCCTTCACCCTCATTACCACTAGAGTTAGTTGAATAACATACTAAATTTCATCTCTCTCATATATCTCAGAAGAAGATAGTATATTTTCCTAGACGACCAATACTAAAATATCCATTACATCAAAGGTTTATTCAAGAGTCATGAGATACATTATTTACTCCATCATGCCCTAAAATTGTGTTACAAACTCCTTTTGCATTCCATAGTGAACACAAGAACATTATTCTCTCAAGCATCAAATTCCACATAGTATCATGATTCATCGAGTTAAGTATCATATAAAGGATTATATGGCTTATGATGATTATGACTAATATGTCATAACATGAGATTATTTTTTTTATTCTCACAAATGTACACATGTTACTACTTGATCATAAAGAGTAATTATAGTCACATTTGACACAATACTTACATGTGATCAATATATTTATGGGACCATTGGTTAGCATTACATAAAAAAATCCTAAAAAGTAAAAAAGATAACAAAAATTCAAAAACTCAAAATAGTCAAAAAATTAAAAACCATGTACTATGCCTAACATGTATTTCTTGTTTACTTGATTTATTTATGATTTATCATATATAATACATTATATATTCAATTTTTTATATGCACATGCATTACATGGCACACATGAGTGATATGTAAGATGTAAAAGTTTCATATAACATGGACACACTTATGCATGACATTAATAAACCTAGGAGCTACCTTGCTACATTAGGGTCATGATTTCAATAGGCACAACTAGATACTTCACATAGGTTCTATTTTTTATATTTCCATTGATTATATTTTTATACTTTACTCTAATTAAAAATTATTTATTATAACTCATGCTAAGATTATTCTTTCACTTGATATTATATTTTGTTATGTGTGATGATGGCATACATCAATTATGTATATTAACCTTATTTGTTCTATGCATGATTGATGTTGTTGTGTGTTACATGATGTGATTCTTGCTTGTTTATTATATTATGTGACTCATTCTATATTATTATACATTGTGTTTGTCTTTGATTTTGTGAAATTTAATTTCCCATTATTGACGGGTCTATTTTTGTGTGACATTTTATTGTCCCTTGTGTGTGGATTTTTCCTTGTGTGAAATTGAGTGATATTGTGTGTATCACAACCATGACACTATGTGTGACTATGTTTGCTATGTGTGGGTAAATATATGATTGTTTAACAATATTTTTTGTGTTGTGATCTATATGATACTCTCTTATTCTTGTATGTGATTAAATGATACATATCATGCACATCCCATATAGTTATTACTCATTTTATGGATGTTCATTGATATGTTGACTATTCACTACATTTATTATTGCTATATGTATCTTCACATGACATTTGTATGTCATAGGATGCATGTTTCATATATACTTAGGTTATTTATTCTTACTACAATGACATATTAGTCACATGTTTAGTACATGATTTATATTGATTATATATATATATATATATATACACACACACACACACACACACACACACACATATATAGACATATATATATATATATATATATATATATATATATATATATATGTATGTATGTATGTATATATATATATATATATATAATGATGCATTTAAATCCTTATTTTGAGATGATTAATTTATAGGCTATATTCTTCACCTAAAATAGGGGTATACACAATGACTTGTGTTATAGACTAAGCTTTAAAATTCATATATTATATATTTTGAGGACATATAACTTTATATTAATATAAGTTTTGTAGACACCTAAAACTGGCCACCAATGGATTCATACTGGACTTTAGACTAATTTTTACCAACCATTGAAAATGAAGCTTATAAATCACTATACATCCAAAATTTACCTATGAACCAATCCTCAAAGCTCATAATCTCTTTAGGACATCCTTAATTGGGGTATCCCAATGTAAATGACAAAAACCTCTCATGGATTCGTCTCTATTGATCATGCAGCATTACAACATGCAATTTGGCATATAGACCTATTAAATGGGGCAAGCGCACACTTAAATCAAATATTTAAAAATTCTAAAATCCTAAGAATAATTAATTAACATAGAAATCCAAATTAAATTCCTACTTGAATTATCCATGTGCAATTAATGAAATTCTAAAAAAAGAAATTCAAAAATCAAGAATATCCTAGGTTTTCATGATTACATTTGTGAGTTGTCAAGCCTTTGAAAATATCTTAAAATATCTCATCCATGCCTATTAATTGCTAATCATGAGGTTTTGACACCTTTTAACTCTACTGGGGTTAATAAAATTACTTAGGTTAGGTTTTAACCCATTCTAAGATTTAACTACACATTAACTTACCTTGAATTGGGGTTAGTTTCTAAACCTATAAATATAAGCATTTACCTCTCATTTATGAGAGATTAGATAGAGTAAAGTTATAATGTTTGCTTTATAGAAATATTGGAAACAATAGTGTTATAATACCAAAATCATAAGCCAATCCATCAAGCCATATCAAATCCAACCATGGTGCCAAGGAGAGAAGGAGATAGCCAAACTCCATTACCAAAGGCTCTTTGAGTACAAGATGAGAAAGCCACAAACTAATCACTTGGATATCTCAAGGAAGGTAAGTAATTTCTCATTATTTCCATTTTAATTGTGCTTTAATATGTATTTTGTTCACTTTTCTTCCCTTATGATCTAGGCTTAGAGACATTGTCTTGTTAGTGTGTTTCTTTCATTGTTTTGGTGAAAATAACACTTATTTTTACCTCCTCTCTATTTTTTAAATTTATATGTTCACAAATGGCATACAATATGTTATTTTACCATGCCTTTCTTATTTATACCAAGGCCTATTTTTATCCATCTTACCAAATCCTATTTTGATCTTGTTTTCTTTGGTTTTTCCCATTCCTTCCATGAGGGGATTTTGATCTAATTTTAGTAGTTTAAAAATTATGTGTTTAAATGATAGTATATGAAAGTAGTATGATAGTTGATCTAACAATTTATCTTTCATTCATGTTTGACTGGTGCTATTGATTATAACCACCTATGGGAAATCAGTAGTCCACCTTGTGTTGCTAATTATAATCGCCTATGGGTAAATTAACATCATATACCTATGCTATTATTTCTTAATTATAACTACCTATGGGAAAATTAGGAACAATAACTTTACCATGAATTAACACATCACCTTGCCATTACTATTCTCATTTTCCTAGCCATTTGCTAGATTTGAGAACTTATTGTGACCTAGTCAATTCTCCCCACATTTTGTGGTGGAAGAATTACTATGACTTGAGGTCATTTTGGGATTAAGTAGGTCATTCTCAATTCACATTAAGGTTAGCTCAGTCTCCCTTTTCCATACGCTCTTACCATTTTTTAAGCAACCTAAGCCACACTCTTGTCATTTTTTTAGCAAGGTTAAGTTTGAATGATCTTACCATTTTGCAAGATTATACCATTTAGTATCTCATAATTCCTAATTGGTTTGAGATGCTTAGAAATTTTGAAAAACATTCTTAAAATTTTAAAATAAAAAATATTTGTCCTCTTTAATTCTAGTTAGTCATCCTCGATCTACCTTACTAGGGAAAATCCATTATTAGGATGTTTTCTTTTACTTTTTATTTCAATATTTTTGTGTGTTTATTTTATATTTATTGTTTATTCACTTGCCTATTTTTTTAATTTTAGTATTGTACCTCAACTCAGTCTATATGTTTTCATTGGGTGATTCCTTAGGCATTATTCTTGAGTTCATCTATATTAATACATCAACATTGTCATCATGGTTTTTATCATTGGTGCATTGTTTTCAATTATTTATTGGATCGAGAATCAGTCCTTATTCATGTTTAGACCAAGTTATCATGATGTTTTATATCATGGTGCATACTACTATGTGCTATAGTAAAAATCAACTTAGGAAGTCTTACAAGCAATGGAGCCATAAAATTTTCTCCTTGGTACCCTTGGCACATCCTCGTACCCATCTTGATCAAATCAACCGAATTAACCATTATAGTTGAATCAATGTTAATAAGGATGAGCATCTCTACATTGGTAGGTACAACTGATTCATTTCACATTAATCAATTCTTATTTCTTCCATTTATCTCTTTCATTACTTTATGCATCCTCATATGCATGGTTGTTAGTGACTTATTTATTCATTAGACCATCATATCTACATTTGAGCCCATTAATATTTAATATATGTAATAGGTTATATCCTTGAGTTATGATTTCCATTCTACCCTACTAGGGAAAATCAAATCATTTTTTATCCTAGTCATCTTAACGATTATAACTACCTATGAAAAAATCATTATTATGACTCATCCCTAACAGGGGCATATGCCATTGCCACTGATTATAACCACCTTTAGGAAAATATTTACTATTTAAATTAATGCATGCAAGAATTTTCTCATTTGGATTAATCTCACCCATGGGTTAATCTCATTCTTCTTCTTACTTCTTTTCGAGGGACTACCCATCAACAAATGTGTTGACCATTCCCTCAAGGGGGCATCATTATAGGCTTCCCAAACATTGTTTGGATATTTTTATTCAATCATAATATTATTTGAGAAGACGTTATTGTGACTACAACTTGTAACATCTTCCCAAATAAGGGAAAACTATATACACCTAAAACTGGCCACTAATGGCTTCATACTAGACTTTAGACTGATTTTTACCAACCATTGTAGATTAAGAATAAAAATAACTAAACATCCCAAATTCACTTGTGCATTAATCCTAAAATATTATAATCTCATTGAGAGATCCCTAATTGGGGTATCCTATTGTAATCAACAAAAACCTATCATGGATTCATATCTATTTATCATACATCATTACAACATCTAATTTGGCCTATAAACCTATTAAATGGGGCAAGTGCATAGTTAAATAAAATCTTAAAAATGTTAAAAGATTAATCATAATTAATTAACATGCAAAACCAAATTAAATGCCTAGTTGAATTATTTATGTGCAATTACTAAAATTCTAAAAAAAGAAATTCAAAAATCAAGAATATCCTAGGTTTTCATGATTACATTTGTGAGTTTTCAAGCCTTTGAAAATATCTAAAACTATCTCACCCATACATATTCATTGCTAATCATGAATTTTTGACACCTTTTAACTCTACTGGGGTTAATTAACTCACTTAGGTTAGGTTTGAACCCATTCCAATATTTATTTGTTTATTCACTTGCCTATTTGTTTGCTTTTAGTATTGTGCCTCAACTCAGTCTATATGTTTTCATTGGGTGATTCCTTAGGCATTATTCTTGAGTACATTTATATTAATACATCAACATTGTCATCATGGTTTTTTATCATTTGTGCATTATTTTCAATTATTTATTGAATCGAGAATTAGTCCTTATGCATGTTTAGACCAAGTTATCATGATGTTTTATATCATGGTGCATACCGTTACATGATATAGTAAAAATCAACTCAGGAAGTCTTATAAGCAATGGAGCCATAAAATTTTCTTCTTGGTACCCTTGGCACATCCTCTTACCCATCTTGATCAAATCAACCCAATTAACCATTATAGTTTAATCAATGTTAATAAGGATGAGCATCTCTACATTGGTAGGTATAATTGAATCATTTCACATTGATCAATTCTTATTTCTTCCATTCATCTCTTTCATTAATTTATGCATCCTCATATGCATGGTTTTTAGTGACTTATTTATTCATTAGACCATCACATCTACATTTGTGCCCATTCATCTTTAATATATGTAATAGGTTATATCCTTGAGTTATGATTTCCATTCTACCCTACTAGGGAAAATCAAATCATTTTTTATCCTAGTCATCTTAATGATTATAACTACCTATGAAAAAATCATTATTTTGACTCATCATCCCTAACTAGGGCATATGCCATTGCCACTAATTATAACCACCGTTAGGCAAATAATTACTTTTTAAATTAATGCATGTAAGAATTTTCTCATTTGGATTAATCTCACCCATGGGTTAATCTCATTCTTCTTCTTACTTATTTTTTAGGGACTACCTATCAACAAATGTGTCGACCACTCCCTCAAGGGGGCATCATTATAGGCTTTCCAAACATTGTTTGGAGATTTTTATTCAATCATAATAATCTTTGAGGTATATAGGCCTTTATCATTATTTGAGAAGATGTTACTGTGCCTACAACTTGTAACATCTTCCCAAATAAGGGAAAACTATAAACACCTAAAACTAGTCACCAATGGCTTCATACCAGACTTTAGACTGATTTTTACCAACAATTGCAAATTAAGCCTAAAAATAACTAAACATACCAAATTCACTTGTGCATTAATCCTAAAAGATTATAATCTCATTTAGACATCCATAATTGGGGTATCCTATCATAATCAACAAAAACCTATCATGGATTCATATCTATTTATCATACATCATTACAACATCTAATTTGGCCTATAAACCTATAAAATGGGGCAAGTGCACACTTAAATAAAATCTTAAAAATGTTAAAATATTAAGCATAATTAATTAACATGCAAAACCAAATTAAATGCCTAGTTGAATTATTTATGTGTAATTACTAAAATTCTAAAAAAATAAATTCAAAAATACATTTGTGAGTTGTCAAGCCTTTGAAAATATCTAAAAATATCTCACCCATACCTATTCATTGTTAATCATGAAGTTTTGACACCTTTTAATTCTACTGGGGTTAATTAACTCACTTAGGTTAAGTTTTAACCCATTCCAATATTTAAATACACCTTAACTTAACTTACCTTGAATTGGGGTTAGTTTCTAAACCTATAAATACAAGCATTTGCCTCTCATTTATGAGAGCTTGGATATAGTAAAGTTATAATTTTGGTTTTATATCAAGATTAGAAATAATAGTGTTATAATTCCAAAATCATAAGTCAATCCATAAATACATATCAAATCCAACCCTGGTGCTAAGCATAGAAGGAGATATCCAAGCTCCATTGCCAAAGACTCTTTGAGTACAAGCCAAGCAAGCCACACACTAGTCACTTGGATCTCTCAAGGAAGGTAAGGAATTTGTCATTATTTACAGTTTAGTTGTGATTTTATATGTATTTTGTTCACTATGCTCCCCTATGACCTAGGCTTAGAGATGTTATCTTGTTAGTGTGTTCCTTTCATTATTTTGGTGAAACTAACACTTATTCTAACCTCCTCTCTATTATTTAAATTCCTAAAAATAAGCCTTGGTCTAAATAGGAATGGCATGGTAAAATGGCATATGGTATGGCATTGTTTAAGATGATGATGGTATGAAGAATAGGTAAAATGGTATGATATCATCTCACTGTGCATGTCATTTGTGATCATATGAATTTAGAAAATAGAGAGGAGGTTAGAACAAGTGTTAATTTCACAAAAAAAATACAAGGAATACACTAAAAACTAACATATCTAAGCCTAGATCATA
The DNA here is from genome assembly GCA_037957365.1 of Torreya grandis. NCBI lineage: Eukaryota > Viridiplantae > Streptophyta > Pinopsida > Cupressales > Taxaceae > Torreya > Torreya grandis. The sequence goes on from JARHVA010001717.1 coordinate 174,204, forward strand.
GGGGAAGCATAGAGAAAAAAATACATATGAAAGCATAACTAAATGCAAAGAATGAAAAATTCCTTATCTTCCTTGAGAGCTCCAAGTGATTATTTTGTGGCTTGCTCAGATTGAACTCAAAGAGTTTTTTGCATGGAGCTTGCCTATCTCCTTCTCTCCTTGGAAAAATGGTTGGATTTTCTATGACTTGATGGCTTGGCTTATGATTTTAGCATTATAACACTATTATTTCCAATATTGATATAAAATCAACATTATAACTTTACTCTATCCAAACTCTCATAAATAAGAGGTAAATGCTTGTATTTATAGGTTTAGAAACTAACCCCAACTCAAGGTAAGTTAAGGTGTAGTTAAAGCTTAGAATGGGTTCAAACATAATTTAAGTAAGTTAATTAAACCTATTAGAGTTAAAAGGTTTCAAAAATTCATGATTAGAAATGAATAGGCATGGGTGAAATATTTTTAGATATTTTCAAAGGCTTGATAACTCACCAATGTAATCATGAAAACCTAGGATATTCTTAATTCTTGATTTTTTTTTAGAATTTCATTAATTTCATTAATTACAAATGGATAATTAAAATAGGCATTTAATTTGGCTTTTCATGTTAATTAATTTTTCTTAGGGTTTTAGCATTTTCAAGATTTGATTTAAGTGTGCACTTACCCCATTTAATATGTCTATATGCCAAATTGCATGTTGTAATGTTGCATGATGAATAGAGATTAATTTGTGAGAGGTTTTTGTTTCTTACATTAGGATACCCCAATTAGGGATGATTCAAAGATATTATAAGCTTTGAGGATTGATGCACAAGTAAATTTGAGATGTTTAGTGATTTCTAGGCTTAATTTTCAATGGTTGGTAAAAATTGATCTGAAGTCCAGTATGAAGCTATTGGTGGCTAGTTTTAGGTGTATATAGGTTTTACTTAAAATATGACAAGTTTGGAATATAATTTTGGGAATATGTAGGGTATATGTCATGATTTTATAGGGTTATGAGTGTAATTTCACATATTATATGAAATTATTTCACATATTATATGACTAAGATTACATATGTCATCATATTGTGGGCATATATGATGCATATATTCAAATTTTCATAGATAGTATGATACTATGATACTTTAGTCAAATTTATTAGACTTGAATTACATAGGTTTACTGGTTGAGAACATATTTAGGGCATATGTGACACATTCTACAAAATCATACTCAGGCATTACTTAGATTAAATCATATAATATGTGTAGAAGATGATTAAAAAACTTTATGTAGATTCTCAATAATTTCTTTGATTTGTTGGAACCCATAATAGATTCCATTACTCATATAAAATTATTTGTGTTTGGCTAAAGTTATGCATATATTAACTTATCTACACTTATCCATTTTCAATGAGGGTTGAGTCATATTCATCCCAAACCATGTTTTTACACTAGCATCTTCAAGGGGCATGATCACCTCATTATCCATTATCCCTAGAAAAAAAGTCTCAAGAAAACATCTTGGTTCACATGCGTATATTTGTATTCATTTATTAATATTTCTTTTCACATATGTTCAATTTTTTAATTTAGATTTATATCATAGTTTAATACTAATTTCTACATGCTTCAATATAGTTTTTCATGGATTGAGGTGTAACACTCAGGTTATACATGAGCACACCCATCATGATCACACTTAGTTATCTTCTTCTATCATTTTACTCTAGCAATTACATTACTAGAATAAAAGGGGGAAAATATATACACTCATATATGGTATTAGATACTTGATAATTTTTAATTTGACTAAGCCTTAGTATACTTGAATTATGCCTACACAAATAAATCTTATTCATATTATTCCTTGGTGATTCATCCATATATGGGCTCAACCTTCCTAGATTTACAATACCATTACATAAAATTCACCTAACAAGGTAACATGATTATTAGACTATATATTAATATTATATCATTGTTCCTATTCTCTGTATGGGTCCATGCTTCCTTAGATAGTTATACCACTAGGGACCTATCCACACACCCTTTATAAAATATTTTCCCAAATTAAAATTATTCATATGGGTCAGCCATTATGTTTCACATGTTGGTTTATGTATGCATCTAAATTCGCTCATTGCCCATTATTGCTAATTTTGTCCAATAATCTTCTATCTCACCTTATTTTGTCTAATTCATCTTATTAATCCCCTTCTAGCCACTTGGTATAATACCCCATATTAATTATTCATGTTACATAATAACCTTATAACATCCTATAAGCTATTTAATTCATCTAATTCCTCATTATCCACTAACCAACCCCATTTATCTAATATTTGGGAATTTAAAATTCCCTCCCACCTATCCTGACCTATGAGTAGCCTCTCATACACCCTTAGAATCTCTAGAACCCTTTAATAATGTGACTAATCACCAACTAATCATGATTAACCATCCAAAAAGACTCTATAGGATTATACCTATAGAACATTCCCTCCTCTAGAATCATCCAAGGAATTTTTAATTCTTTAAATAAATTCTCCACCATTGATATTCCTACACCCAACTTTGAATTCTAGGCATTGATCTTCATTCCTCCCTCTATATAAATAACCATCTCATACTACATTGAAACATTTATGAAATTTATGAGCCTTCATGCCAATATATAAATAATAATCCATTAATATTTTTCCAAACAATCATCCAATCTAAGTCTTGAATCAAGCCAATCATATGTTATCAAAGTTATGAGTCTAAAGGTAATCCAAAAATCATGATCATTTAATATATTTTTTTGGTCTTGAATCTTATTTGGAGAATTTATCTTTAGATTCATAATTTTTGGTATTAATGTTTATTTCTATGCATTATGATCTATTAGCTCTAAATTATGAATTAGATTGATATTTTTTATATAATTACATATCATAGTTCCATTGCTCAAATTTATCATCTCACATTTTGACAGTGAGAGCCCTCTTTTATGATAATCATCTGTGTATCGTGTGATTTTAAATATTGAAGGAAATATTTAGGACAAATTTAGGGCTTAAATTTTCAAAAATCTTGTCCTCTAGGTAAAAGCTGATTTTGGTCTACAAAATGTGATTTTGCATTTGCAGTTTTAAGGTTGACAATGGTGATTTTAACATAAACTACCAAACTAATCACTAGTTGTTAGGGTAACCAGTCATTTTAGTTTTTTAATTAAAAATCACTTCTTGTAATCTATTATTTTGATACCTATCTACTATTTTGAATATGTAGTTATAATTTTGGTTTTGTAGTCATGATTTCGAATATGTTGTTGTGATTTTGATTTGTGATTTTGACTAATAGAAGAAATTTGAAGGTTTTTAACCTTTAATATGCATAATTTTTATCTCTAAATATATGTTCTCCATTTATAACTTTTATTTTTATAGGATTGACTACACACACACACACTATTGAGCAAAACCGCAACTCCCTAGTTGCAATTTTGAAACAACCTTAATTTAATCTTTATTTAGTCCTAAAAAGTATTGTAAATACCTTAGTCTAATAAGATAATCATATAAGACCTCTTATACGAAATTTTAGTCTCTTTAAATCTATAAATATCTTTGTTTTTTAACAGTCCACAAAACACTTATCTATATTCATGATCTTGATTTAAATTTGAGATTTTGCCTCTGATAGTCATGGTTTTGCCCTAACAACTAGTAGTCTATCTAACTGATTTTCAATATCACTAATTATCCATTTGTGATTTTGAATTTTAGTTCTAGTTTTAAAAATGTTATTAGCAATTTTGAATAGGCCTAACCATGTGGTAATTATAACATTTTATTGACTATTTTAAAAATCACTTATTGACATCTATGATTTTGAGTCTTTGTATGCAATTTTAAATTAACACTAACTATGTATAAGTGATATTTATTACTATAGTAGTTATTTTGCATTTAGAATTATCTTATTTTTTACTTCAAATTATATTTTTCAATTTCATCTTTTAATAAAATTTTCAATGAATTTTTAATCCTTCCAAGTGTTCCATAACTCCTAAATTGATTTTGGCATCAGGGGCAATGCCATTAAACCCTACCCTATACTGTGATAGGGATAACATTTGAGGTGTTTCCCCTAGACCTTGTAGGGGTGCTTTCCCTAGACCCTATAAGGGGCATTTACCCTTAACACTGCAAGGGGTACTACTCCTTGACCCCACTGAGGGATATTGACCCCAAAGCCCCATGTCACGGTCCCTCTTCTAAAAAATATATATTGTAAAACCTATAATTTTTTTAATGTTTTTAAAGTCTTATTAGACTAATATTTTGTTTGGATTTTTATAGTGATCAATATAGTGTAAATTTTATCTTGATAAAGACTATTAACTTTATACACAATATTTTCAAACTTTATCAATTACTGATGCATTCTCTCTTGCAAGAACCCATCGAGTCTCAATATTTCTAAGTGCATACCTTAAGGGGTGTATTGGGAAAGGGGTGGATAGACCATTTTTACTTTGTAAGATTGTTTTCCCTTTATTACCACTTAATATCTACACAAACATCTCCTAAAACCATTCCCCTAAGCTTTGCCTCCTCTTTTGCATCCTCTTCTATTCATTTTTTACCTTCATTAGCCCTTCTCTAGCTTAAAACCCTTTCCAATGATTTACGTTACACTGTCAACCCCATTGACCCTATAATATAATTGAGAAAACTCATTTAGGGTCAAGTCATCCCTTGGCTGACCTACACCAAGACCTAATTTATTTTATCAATAATGATATAGAGTTGATTTATTTGACCCTATCAAATAAACTTTTGGAAAGTATTAGGTTTAGATACAACTATATATAAACATTCATTTCATCATTTATTAGATAAGAAGAAGAGATATATATTGCACATCTCCTTATCCACCATTATACTTGAGGAATATATCTTAGGGTTTCAATACTTTCTTTGGAGATATAGATCTTATCTTGTGGAGAAGTCTTTTGGATGCATAGATAGGTTGTGTAGTCTAGATCTAATTTATCCTTACATACCACAATAACCTCTTCCAAATCACATTGGTCAAGGGAGAGATTGAGGCTCAGTGGATTCATCTTCAAAGATAAGTATTCCTAACTTTGTTCATCCTTTGTAATAGTAGATAGATTAGAATTTGTACTTCTCTCCCATGCATTAGGATTTTATATGCATTGATGTGAGTATATATCTTGTATGAATGTTTAATTTTTATGTTTATTACCCCCACTTTATGCCACAAATTTTTGGTGAGCACTAGATTAGAATTTACTTTACTTATCATTTGTTTTGTGAATATTAAAACATAGGACTTAGCTAGGGTTATTGCATCATTTTGATTGATTGGAGGCTTTGGAACCCTCCTTAGTGATATTATTGTGGTAAGATATCCCTTGGCTAGGTGCAGTAGATCCATCTTGGTCATGACCTTGTATATCTAATGTATCAAAAATCAAAAGTGTAAGTAGGATTTATCTTCTCTAAGCTTGGATTTATTTATAGATAAGTTACATTTTCCTTTGCATACATTCTGGTGAACTCAATGTGAATCTAACCCTTGCAAGTTTTTATTTCACACCATCATTTTTTTTATCATATCATATTTTTATATATTTTTAGTACTTTATTGAACTTGTTGATATAGCTTTAACTTTTTATGTGAGGTTTAACACATAGTCACTTCGAAATGACTATATTATATCTATGCACATCTTTGCTAATTATAGTGTTACTAAATCAAGTAGTTAGACATAGTAATATTCTTCAAGTCTAGAGTAACATACATATTCAAACTAATCAACTTTATCTACTATTTTATTCTCTCAATATATAAGATAACCAACATAGTCAAACAGTTTGACTTTATTCGATATCTCTTCTTCAGTAAATAGGGTTTTAAAAACTTGGTCGAAACACTCAACCCAATTTGAAAATTTTTAAAGAAACATTTAAGAATCAAAACATAAAAAATTTCAAGATAAATCATCATCAAACCCACCAAGGTTCCTTCATTTTCTATCTCTATCATTTTAGTTCTTCCTTTAGTAATATTTTTCACAAGTTTGTAGTCTATAAAATTGCAACCCTAAAACTAACTAGGTTGACCTAGTTGACTCAATTCTAAAGTTTGTCTTATGTCTAAGAGACATATTCAACCTTTTTGAATTTGTTATTTAAGACCTTGCTTCTAAAGAATAGCAGTGACCCAATCAAATCTATTATGTACTATTTACATACAATGTTGCCTGAACTAACTCTGTACTATTCTTAATCAAGGAATTAACATCTATTTTATAGTAACTAATTCACATTTACTTTTTATATGTTTTCATGCTTAGATTAAATATCATAGCTTAATTATATATTTTTTCAAATTACCATTTTACACCATTTTAATTTTTTTCACACACTACCAAATCACTTTACATTAAAAAACATTAAACATTTATATTATCAACACCTACCTACTTGGATTTCATCACCAAGGGGGAATTTGACTTGGTTTTTTGGCCAAGTATAAACATGTGTTTTATGGTAGATATTGTAAAAGTACCCAACACCCTTAGTTACATGGGATTGTAAAGTGAGGGCGTAGGCCCCAATACCAAACCATTACCATCACCAATATAGATCCCTTTCAGCCCAAGCATTTTGAAACTAACCTTAGATTAATTTGTAATTAATTATTTTATCTAACTTCCTTATCACAATAAAATTAAACTTTATTTTAACTTAATAACACTTAGGATGACCAAGTAGTTAACATTTATTTTCTAGTTGTTGCTTGCTCTTTGATCATTATGTGTTGTATTAAAAAACTTCCATTAGCTAATGTTGGTTTGAGGTTTGTGTTGTGTGTTCCAATTGGATCAGTCACATTGATCCAATTGCTTGTGTGCTTGTTTTCATTATTGATTTGAATTATCTTTCAAAAATTTCCTTTATTTTAACACACTATCATCTTGGTTGATATAGTCTCCCATAGATTATTTTGACCTTCGTACTTGCAATACACAATTGACCTACATGATTGTGTATCCTTATCTCTCTATTATGTCCCATGTTTAATAGTCCACTATCAAACCATACAACTATGTATTCTCTTCAGCCTATGTCTACGCAGTACTCTATCAACCCAATCAATTTTATACTTATTGGTTGACTCTATTCTTTATTTGGTAGACTCTATTCTTTTTTTAGTTGACCTTGTCCCTAATTTTACTTATTCTTTCCTAATATCTATTTATTTCATCAAACATCATGAAATACCCTATTAGAATCTTCTTGGACAACCTGAATCCATTTAGACACTATATGGGGTGATCTTTTTTTTCTTTCTTCACTTCTTAAGAGAATCCTCACTCTTGGATTAATTTTTATCCCCTCTCATCTTAGGATTGTAACATGGTTTAAATCATGCCTCAAGATGAGATTGGTGGGTTAGATCTTTTCCATACGTATCAATACAATTATCATCTTCATGCATCTCACCATAATGTGGGGTAAATTGACATAAGTCTATCTAATAACCCCATAGGTAATCCAAAACCTAATAACCCTACCCCTAATACCAACTTGGGGAGTCCTAAAAAAAAATACACCAATTGATACCATTCAAATTATTACATAGATAGTGCAATAAATGAACATATTGAAAACATATAACAACTCTCAAATGATGCAACTACAACATCATTTGATCAATATGGCTAATAAACCTCTCGTTCTTCTCCCTCAAAACAATCAAAATTTTATTCCTCCACCTCTTAAAGATGCTATGGGAAATGGCATACCCTAACCCATCATGAAAAATAAGATTATCCAACACATTCAAAATGAGCCTTTAACTCCTTTCATTATTTCTATTTATATTAGTAACATATCTCCAACTATTAAATATGATGGGACTAAAGACCCTACATATTTTCTTAAGGCATTTGGGAATATTTATAAGGAGTGAATCCAAACTAATAATTTCACCACAACTAAAATTTTAGTTAAGAATTTCAATAGTGATGTATTTGAATGGTACAATCAACTTCCCCAACATTCTAGATGGAAACTATAAGATTTAGTCAATCTTTTAGTTAAAGAGTTTCAAAACAATGTTCTTCCCAAAAATTGCCTTATCCTTTTCATCAATTGTAAACAATACCCATCAACCAACTCATGATTTTATTAAATGATGGAAACAATTAGATCACAAGTTTGATCATAACATGACTGATGATAACATGTTTAATCTCTTTATAACCACTTTAACTCCACTTCAATATAAGGTTCAAAATTTTACTCCTCGAATGCCCAACGAAGCTCTTGACCAAGCCAAGCATCAACAATTCTTAATGAAATAGTTTGGACCTAATACCAAACTCATTAAAGGATATTTTCAACATTCAACTAATGTGATAACTATAAATCCTCCTCAAACCAAACTAGGAGTTTCTAAAGATGATAATCTCCTATCTTTTCTCACACCATTAACTATGTAGAAAATGAAACAATTTTTAAAAGCCTCTAAACCATTTACTTATCCCAATAATCCTCCTAAATGGTATGACCCTAATCAATTTTTTTGGTTCCAAGATGACATTAGTCACTCCCATGAAACATGTATAAGGATCATAAAATTTACTATCTCCTATATGCTTGGTGATTAGTTCAATCAAAAAGCCATGATTTAATTCCATCATCAAGATTACAACAATACTTCTTAAAAATGACAAGCACCCAAATCATCTTCTTCTAAAAACCAAAAATGTTTTTTCACATATAATTTTCAACAAGAAAATAGGTATGTTTATTTCATTGACATCGACTATGACCAATATTATAACAATTTTCAATATGTCAATGTGTCTAAGGTCAATTATTGACGTAAACTATCTCACAAAGATCTTGTCACTAAACCTAAGAAACCATATTTTGAATAACAACTCCTAAAAGATACTATAACTACTCACTTAGCTTTAGAAATTAATGAAGAACCATCTCCTCCTACTGAATCCCTAACCACTTCTCTTCCTCCAAAGTATAATTTACCTTCTAAGCCTTGTGTTGATTCTTCTTCCAAAACTCATTTGAACTTATTATAAGAACTTAATTCTATTACTTGAAAGATTCATCTTATGGAGTTTGTTCACACCTCTTCTTATCATCTCACGTTCTTCATGAAATAACTTCAAGAAATAAAAAATCCATCTTCCTTATAAGAGGAATCATCTTCTCATGAGCCTCAACCAACTGAAGTGCATACCACTGAATCCATTTACCCTTATTTGAAACCCTCCATAGAGTTCTTTGAGGAATACATGATCAATGATGATATTTTATTTTAATCCAATGACCTACCTTAATCATTAAAATATCCATTAATACCACCCTCATTGAAAAAGTATTAGTATATGAAGGATCTAATATTACTATGACAGATTTGTGGCTCATACAACAACTTGGATAAAATAAATATCATATCAAACAAACTCACTTAACATGTCATGGATTTGACAAAATTAATCAAAATCCACTTGTTTGTATTTGAATCCCTCTTATGATTGGACTTAATACCATATGAACTAAGCTCATAGTTCTTGATTTACCCTTATCTTATAGCATACTCCTATGACAACCATAAACTCAAATAATGAGGGATATTGCCTCTTTTGATATACAATCTATCAAATTCCTTCACAATGGAAAAATGTATAAACATGAGGCTAATCCTAACCCTTGAGGTATTAAACTTACAAATCCCAAATATCAATATCAAATTCCCACCATTCCAATAATAAATATTTCTCCCTTACTCAAATTCTTCAACATAAATTTGGATTTACATGTCACTCTTGTTGATTTAGATGATGATGAGCCTAATAATTTATAAAATACCTGTAACACTACTAAGCTGCCCCTTACATCTTGGAGTGGCTTCTTCCTTCTTTATTGCCTCATGATTGCACCATCCCTCCCATTAATGAGATCATTGATTTACCCCGTCTATACAATGATCAAAAAGCATCTTATACAGAAGATGAATTCACGTGCAATGATTATATAGTGGTTAAACTATTCTAAGATCTTGTAATCATGTTTCCACATAAATTCAGTGATCTAAGCATCTCCCCTTCCAATATTCATCCTTAATCTCAAGCATATAAAATTTATCCAACCTATGATGATACTTACATCATGGCCCAAGATCAATCAAGAGACTTGGACATTCAACATTATCAAAAAACTCTATCTCAAATACATGATTTCAATTGTGATGTTTATACCATTTCCACTAATTTTGAATAAGCATCTGAAGGTCATGTACCTCCAACTAATTCTCCACTTATTGATAATCCTTGGGTGGTAGAACAAATATTACCTTCTAAACCTATGGATATTCTTACATCGTATATTACTCCTACCAAACCGATCATTCTTTCCAATCTTCCTTCTATCAATAATACTACCAGTAAACCAATCCACCAGATTAACCTTATTCCCGTATTCCACCTCCTCCTAAGATTACACTATATGACAAGGCCATAGATTTACATCAAATACATTCTGAATATGATAACCATCATAATAAAATTATTGATCTCAAAGTATATGTCAATTATTATGGTCCTCTTCCCATTTTTCCTAGTAATGAAGCTATTCTTAAATTGATTCATGCCCGAGAACCTCAAATCCCTCAACAACATCATAAACTTGGGAATTTAAATAAAAAATCCCCTTGTTTCAACAACTTCATTTCTATCATTGATCCAAAAACAAATCACATTTCTTATATACCTAACATACCATATTATTTCCAAGAAAAAAATGCTATGCTTTTCAAGGAAACTACCCAAATCGAATATGATACCCCATCATGCCCTTGACCAATCAAAGTATCTCTATAATTTACATCAAATGAACATGATAACTTTAGATAATTATTTAATAAATATTACAATACTTTTTCTTAGTCCTAATAGGATATGCCTAACATTGATCCTAGCATCATGGTGCACAATATCATCACCTATCCTAATACCAAACCCATGTGACAAAAAGAGCAAAAGGTTCCACAAAACATTTCAAATTTATGCCATAAAGAACTCATTAAACTTTTTGATGCCAAATTTATCAATCATGTGGACTATTTAGAATGGTTTTAAAACATTATCCATGTTAAAAAAAATCACCATGGTCATTTGCATTTGAATCAATTTTTACAACCTCAATCTTGTGTGTGCCAAGGACATCTTCCTTTTACCTTCCATATATGCCACCATCTATTCCACTACTAGATATGAAAGTTTTTCTACTATGTATGGTTTTTTAGGTTATAATCACATTCACATTGCCATTGAAGATCAACACAAGACAAATTTCACCATAGAATGGGTCACCTATTGTTACGTTAAAATACCCTTCAGCCTAAAAAATACCAAAGCTACCTATCAGTTGGATATGAACCAAATTTTACATGACCTTATCCATAAGATCATGGAAACCTATGTAGAAAACATCATTTCCATGTCCAAAAGCTAAAAAACTCATCTTTATAATCTTGTTATCATCTTCAATCACCTCATCAAATATAAAGTTAGGCTAAATCCTTAAAAATGTGTCTTTAGCATCACATCTAGAAAATTTATAGGGTTATTAGTCTCTCTTCATAGTATTGATGATGATATCTCTAAGATAAACACTATTATCATCATGACTATTCATCATTCCATTCTAGATATTCATACTTACCTTGGAAAACTTGGGGTAATAATATGATTTATCCAAAAATGGATTACGACATCTATTCTATTAATTCTCTTTTAAAGAAATATAATGCCATTAAATAGATAGATATTTAATATAAAGCATTTGAAAATATGAAATAACCTTTGATTCATCCACCCACCCTTCATCCACCTTTTAACGATCATCCTTTAATATTATATACTTATTCCACACCAGTATTAGTTGGGTAAATGCTTTCGCAACAATATGATATCAAAAGAGAATATGCCATATATTATATTAGTTGAGGCCTCATCAAATATGAAAGACATTATAAAAAATTGGAACATGATTTCCTCACCATATATTTTTTTTATTGAAAAACTTTGAAATATGCTTTATCAAACAACTTATGTTATTATTCATTCTGATCCAGTCCATCATGTCTTATCCAAAGCCTTCCTTCTTAGAGATATAATTATCAAGTGGATGGTCTATATGATTATGTAAAAATATGTCAAATGATAAATCATTACTAACCAACTCATAGCCACTCTTATACCAACTATCGACCAACTTCAAGATAATCTTCTCGATGACAATATCCTCTATATTAAAGGTCTTAATCAAGATATATATCTTAAAGATTACTTCCATAATTTCATTGTTGATCTTGAAGCAAGTAATCAAGAAGAGTCATTTATCCTTCTTGATACTACTAAATCTAAAGTAGTCATCAAATAACTTCCCGAAATTAACGTTGATTTAAACAAAGATACTTGGACCCTTCATTTTGATGGCGGAAAATTCCTTCAATGAATTATGGATAGTTGTATCCTCACTGGTCCTCTTGATAAAATTATCCCTTTGGAATTTTTCCTTACATATGATGTCACTAAAAACATGGCATAATATAAAGCTTTAATCCTAGGCATGAGAGCAACACTTGATTTAGACAGTACTTATCTACACACTTTGGGTGACTATCAATGAAAAAGTGAAAATTTCATTTCTTATCATCAAATAGCCACTACCCATACCAAATAATTTTATTTTTTTACCATTAATCCCATCCCTCAAGATCAAAATTATATCATTGATTCACTTGATTTTTTAGCATCTTTATTTCATCCATACCAATTTCTTACTGATTCTACCTTTCTTATCCAAATAATAAAGTCACCATATTACATTCAAACACAAGATTCACTTATCTGACACATTAAGGTTTTTAACATTTGAAAAATACCATGGTATAAAGACATCATTCAATTCCTTAAACATCAAACCTATCCTCAAAATATGGATTCCCACCAAAAGACTTACATTCACAAACATGCTTTCAGATATGTATTTTGATATAACATCTTTTATTATCACAATGTTGAAGGTAAATTTATATAATATTTTATGAAATAAGAGGTTCCTCCTCTTCTTGAACAAACACATGGAGGAATTTATAGTGGTCACTATAGCAAACACACTATAACACACAAATGTTTACGCATGGGATACTTTTGGCCCACTCTTGAAAAGGATGCCATCAAGTTCACTAAATAGTGTAGTCCTTATCAACTTCATGATGATATAATCCATTAAAATCTCAATAAATTATAATCTATGGATTCTCCCTATCCATTCTAATTATGGGGATTATATCTCATATGCAAACTACCTAGATGACAGGATGGCCATGTCTTTATCATCACAACTACCAAGTATTTTACCAAATGGGTCAAAACCATGCCCCTCATCAATGTCATTGGAACCACCATTGATAAATTCATCCTTAATCAAATTATTTATCTCTTTGGTTTTCCTCATACTATCATTTCTGATAATGGTGGTAATTTTAAGAATAAAGAAATCAAATATCTCTATGCTAAATTCAAAATCAATCATAAATTTTTCATACCCTACCATCTAGATTACAATGGCCAAGCTGAGGCCACCAACAAAATATTTAATAAAATTATCAAATATATAATTCATGACACTTATATGTATTGGAATCTTCATTTATATCCTACTCTTTAGGCCTATTGCACTAACATACACACTACCACTAGGGGAACACCATTTTTTGCTAGTCTATGGTTCTGAATCAATCCTTCCATTAGAAGTTGAGCTTCCCTCTCTTTATATCTCTCTTAATGGTTTCATACATGATGAATAGTTATGTGAATATTTCCTTCATTCTCTTGATCATCTTGACAAATACCATCATTTTTCTCTACAACACAATCACCAATACAAGGCCCACATTACCAAACAACATAATAAAAGAGTTAAAGTTTTCACTATTAATGTTGGTTATCTTGTCCTTAAATTAAAATACACTCATGAAAAAGAAGATAAATACTCCCAAAAATGGTGGGGCCCTTATTTAGTCAAAGACATACTTGGTCTTATCACCTATCACCTTCAAACTAATGAAGGCCATACTTTCAAAGAGCCCACCACTACACAATTCTTAAAGAAGTATTTTGCCTAGATCCTTCCCTTATCATCATCATTTTTATATGTTATCATTCTAACACTTCTTTTAGGATATCTACACATGTCTCACCATCTATAATAGTCTCTCTTTCCAAAAACCTTAGTTCTTTCTTTTTGGTCCTTTGGCTTCTCTTTTCTCATGAGTTGCATTGTAAAACCATGGTTATGACTTGTTCTTCCTCATTATTTCCTTTTGTTTTCATTTCTTTACTTTCTAATGATTTTTACACCCCTTGGGATTTTTTGAGTTGCAGTGTAAGACCAAAAATAAGACTAGGCCTTCCTCACAAATACCATATTTCTAATTTATTTGTCACATGCCTTGTGCATCCTCTTAGGTTTATCTTTTATGATTTTTAGTGCAATACTTTGGAAAGGAACAGGCATTCCTTATAAAATCACCATCTTCAATTTACTATTCCTTTTCTATAATGTATTTGCAATGGTTACAAGTTTATCATCCCTTGTTCTTAACTTTACCTTCTATGTATTTTGTAGATAAAATTTTCATGACAATAAAATGATAGCATGTTTTCCTACACTTCCCTCATTATTATGATAATGAATCACACTTCACCATCATTGTATCCCTTTTTCACCTTTGTCCCATTTTTTATTTGAATTATTTCAAATTGTTTCATGTTTAATTCATTTTGATTTCCTTTACTTTCACTCCACTCTAGATAAACCAAGGTCAAAGTCAAGATAGAATTTTTATTTTAATTGAATTAACAAGACTCTTAGACACCATGTTATCTAAGTTCTCTTTCTTAGCAATCAAGTCCAAAGTCTTCAAATGATAGTCATCTTTAGTACCCATGTTTTATTTTCCAAATTTGTAAGATGAGGAATAGAAAAAATCATCAAAAATGTTAAAATACAAATCATTTGAAGCAAAAGGTAATGATACAAATGACAACATATAAAGTCAAAAATTAAAATCATACTAAAAAACATGATTAATAACACATCTATTTTCAATCAAAGCTCAAAATCCATAATTGGCCTCATGATAGAGCTGAGGTCCATTGGGGTATAGTAGACTAGTATATTGGAATAATAAAATTCAAAAAACTCTATGGTGCTACCCAATTTCTCATGCAATCACCCAATATTCACAATAGATAGGCGACTTTGTAAGGGGTCTTGTGGAATGGGGAATTTTTTTGGGAAGGTAGGTCTATTTTAATTTTCATGTATATAGAGTTCATGGGATGATCTACATAATTTGTGTATACACATAATATTTTAAATATTTTATCAATTACTAATGCTCTATATCTTCCAAGAACCTGTCGAGTCTCAATCTCTTTAAGTGAATACCTTAAGCAATGCACCAAGAAAGGGGTTCGTAGACCATTGGTGTTTCACATGATTTTTGTCCTTTTTTCCACTTGTTATCTACACACTTATCTCCTAAAAACCATTTTTTCTTCTCTCTTGTACACTTCTCTAGTCATTTACCACTTTCATTACCCCTTTTCCTTATTGTTGATATTATTGTCTCAAAAATATCACTACATCTAATACCCTAAAGAAGACCCATTTTGTTTTCTATAAAATCCCTTGAAACCACCAAAAAGCCATTTTTTACTTTTATACTATGTAATCTAGAACTCTAGATGAAACTTGCAAATTTCTTCATGGGTTCTAAGTCCCACAAAGCAACCAACTTGAAATAACAAAATATAAAACTTGGCATGCATTTTTCAAGTTGAGAAAATGTTAAAGTGCACAATGGGCTACGCATCCCATAAAACATTCATCCCACCTTAATATGGAATCTAGAACCCAAAGCATAATTTTCAACTTGTGAATTGCATCTAGGGTTCTACCTTATACCAAGCAACTAAACCATAGGATGTAGAAATCTATGAGTATTTTTCAAGTTTTAAAACTTACAATATGCTCGATGGGTTCTACCTCTTGCCAAACATTCACACTATGGAATCTAGAACCTTGGAAGCATATTGCAAGTTTAAAAACTTACAAAATGCTTAGTGGGTTCTACCTTCTACCATTCAAACCATTTGTTTCCTACAGACATGGTAATTGATCGAAGAAGCTCTTAGCTCTACCACTAATCACCATTAAACTGCATTAATTATAGGGCTTTCTATATAAACTAAGTGTTTAGGGATTTATTTATTCATTGTTAAAATTTTTAATCAAGTTCTTAGAGCTTTGATGTTTACCTATGCCATGCCATCAAATCTTGATTTACATGTAAACAAGTACCTATAGGTCAAGATAAAAGCAAAACTCAAAGCCATATCATACATGGTAATCCCCTTGTAATTTCTGCCATTTTCCCTAAAATTTGAAACATTTTTTGAGATTTTTCCATTTTCTATGAAAAGTATTTAGGATCTTCGATAGATTTTAGTATTTTTTTATTTGTAATTTTTTAGGGTTTTATGTGGTTAGGGAATTGGTAATTTTGTTGCTTATATAGATATTTTATCCAATGGTTGTAGTCATAGGTCTAAAGTTTCTCTAGGGTTTCTTTTCAAAGAATTCATTATGAGGGTTTTGGATTTTCTACACAAAATGTTTATCATCTAAAAACCCTTAGTTTTCCTACCTGAATTTTACATTCAAATCTAGGTTTTCACTAAACCAGTAGAATATTCCTTAGCATATCACACTTTCAAAACTAGAAAATATTCCTTATAGATACCTATAAGTTCCCTATAAACATTGGACTTGCCCAGAGCACCCTAGATCCCTGTAAGTTTTACCATTACCTTGAGCACCTTTGAACCCCATAAGACTCTAGATATTTGTAGAAAGTGGACCTACTCTAAATTCCTCCCATCCCCATGGGATTTAATATTTCTTTAAACACCTTCCACTTCCACCATAACCCTCTCCTGCTCAAAGCACCTTCTAGATCCAATAGAGATTTAAACTATTTGAAACACTTGTAGACTCCACCTAATTTTACAACTAATTTTTTACAAGAAAAAGATCCAATTTTCATTTTTGTAAAGGAAATGAATTTCAAATCCAAAGGGCCTAGAATGGATCATAGTTTATATTCCAACACAATATAAATTACTAATATGGATTTAGGTCATATTAACCTAGGAGACTTTTGGGCTAGGATAGGAGTAGAGCTCAAGGATAACTAGATCTAGAGTATTTATAACTTAGGTTTACCATAAGATATAACCTTCCCATTATCATTTTGAATCCTTGATTTTGTGCTCACATTGGCCCAACATTATGATCCTGATAGAAGAGAGGTCTTCAATGATAAAGAAGAAAATATTTTAAATCTAGACCTTGATTTCATCAACTTAGTGTTCATAATCCTATAATTCAAGATTTATTTGGATATAACTCCACATACATCCACATAATTATTTTAAGATAAAATATATGGTGTCATAAGATGATCAACAAACAATGGTTCAAGTTCCCCAACGCTTCTTCCACTAGGATACCAAATACCATGTATAGGCATGATTTCATTGATGAAGTAGGGAATATTATTATATTATTTTAGAGGATCACTGGTAGCCCTAATGCTAAGTGTTTTCAAGAATGAATGTACCTATACATTTGGGCCATCTAAAAAAATAAACAATACATTCATTAGGCCTAGTTAATAAGGTATTCCCTCCATAAGCAATTAATGGAGGTTTAAATGATTGGCAAGTTCTACATGACCTCTTACATTATCTATATTTTACCCAAAGGGAAATTATTCCGAAGCCTTAATACAATTCTTGAGTAAATAAGTAGAGTGTATAACTAATACCATGACCTCACATTGGAGGCTAGTAATCATAATTTTAGGAAAGTAAATGATGATTTCATCTATTGCATCATTATCATGTTTGATAAGGAACTTAGGAGAACAAGGTTCCCACTAGTAGTAGTGGAATAAATAAGAAAATGGGGATCCTATATCATTTAGTTACCCACATTTTCTTAAATTATGGTATCAAATTTTAATGGTTGTCCCTATACACTTTCTAGATATGTTAGTAAAAAATGGGCAATAATGGAGCTAGTCAAGTAGGTCATAGAGACACACAAGCTCCTTTCTAATACATTTCCCTATTTCCATTAGCTGATACACATGCCAATCCCTCCTTAAGGAAAAGTGTGCAAAAGCTGAGATGTGCCAAATGGTACTTAAGAACTTAGAGTCAAGGCCATATTTTGATGTCTATGGAGAGATCACTAGCACATTGGCACTCACAACAGACACTCATGTGACATATTATGAAGATAATTGGGAAGATTTTGAGGATGAGGAAAGAGTCGAGATGAGGGATTGTTATAGGATTTCCCTAAAACAAATATAAGACTATGATCTAGTAATAGTTATATATGACTTGGTAGATGATGACTCTATAGTAGACCCAATCTATTATACATAGGTCATTACATAACGCCTTCCACTATTAAGGTGTTTTATTCCAAAATATCTTTCCCTATTTGACTAAATGGATCATGTGATTAATAGAACAATAAATTGTCAGAGGAGCAAAGGATTTAAGTCCATAAGGGAAATAAGGGTCTGAGAGAAGATTTTAATGTTTAAGACTAAGGGGATCACTCCATCAGAAGAGGGTCTAGGAGAATCATCAAAGGAGTCAAAAAAGAAGAAGAAGAAGAAGAAGAAAAAGACTAAGGCTAGGAAGGGGAAATCAAGTAAGGATGAGGTAGATATGAAATAACTAATTGAACCTTCATTTCAAGACATGGAAACAACATAATCTTCTACAATTTTAATTCCTATGACTGTCAAAGTGATAACCCCCATCTTTGTGGTTCACCTTCCTCCTACCTACATTGCCTCAGAGGTTTCAGTACCTCCACCTCCTATGTATACTCCTCTAAGATCTTATGTTTCAAAACCTTTAGTGTCAACTCCACCTCTTATCTCCAATCCCCCTACACCTGTAGTTTCCACTTCACCTACCATTCTAACTACATTCTCTAACACAGTAAGTCAAATGCAAGAGAGTCAAATGGACACTCAGGGTTCCCCATCAATGGAATCTTAGGTTTCCAATCCACTTTTCCTTCCTCTAATTTCAACTTCCCCTTTCATTTGACTCCCTCTTTAAATTCCATTTATAATCCCTTTCATTTCATCTCCATTAATTTCCAACACTACCAATCAATACAAAATCATAGATTTAATCATCCTGGCTTCAGTCTTATAAGTCACCCCAACTCATAAGGTAAGTATTATTTAACTTTCATCTCCACTCACATTTTGTACATCACTAACCCTGAGTGGACCCACACATATAATTGATTCATTCAACACTTTGGAGCCCACCCTACCCCTTATTCCCAAATTCACAACCCCTATGTCTATCCCATCTTTCACTCCCCTAATAGACACAACTATTCTATTTGTGTATACCTCTTCCACTTCCACTTTCTCCACATTTCCTTTAGTATAAATTGGAATAACATAGGTGCTTGATCTAAATATAGGTCTTCAACCTACTAATGGGACTAAAATGTCACAAGCACCTCCTCAACAATCAATAACATCATCCTCTTAAGAGTCTACAATGGTCATCATATATACTAGTGCAACAACATTGGATGTTGATTCTTTGGTGATCTTTTCTAATCAACCATAGGATACCCCTAGTTGGCTAGCTCAATCAGTAGGCAAGAAGAGGAAACAAATGATTGATCTTATCACATTGGAATTTGGTCTCTTAGAGGTCCAAAAGAAGTCCAAACCTACTCTTAGGATCTTCTCCAATATATTTAATGGTGATAAAGGGGAGAGGTATGTTGAAATTATTGTACCCCCATCTAAGAAATCAAAGGGAGATATTATAGTTGGGGATTATCAGATTTCTAAGGTCCATCTTGGATGGTCGACAAGAGAGGGATTGAAAAATGATGTGAAATCTGGCATCAAATATCTATATGAACATATTGATCATTATAAATCCACCAAGGATGAATTGAAGAGAAAGGTGGATCAAATTACAACTACATAAAACCAATTCATACATATTAGTGAATCATCATATTAATCATAGTGTGTTTAGCCAATTAATTAGAGTCTGAATAAAGATACAATTAATTCAATTTGAGAGATGGCTCATATGGGAAGGGTTACAAAAGAATGGTTAAATGAATTGATTTATAAGGGAATAAGGCCATTATAACAATAATGGATCAATATATAATGGTTAGAGAGAGAAAGAATATGTTGAAAGAATAAGTTAGTAAATGTGAAGGAGAGATTCAAACCTTGAATCTATATTATCTGAAATTGATAGTTGTAGATTCAATTGATCTAGATATCCTCATTTCTAAAAACATACTAAGGAATGAGGCCAAGCATGAGGAATTACATAAAATAGCTTGATTTAAGATAAGGATACTAACAAAGTCTTCTCACCAAGCTAAGGTGTCTCATGATAAAGCTATTGACATGTATGACATTAAAAGAATGATGAATTTTGATGTCATGTCAACCAATAGATGACTCAGAGAATCTCCTACAGGTGGAAGAGGTTCAAAATAAGTTCAAGGAGGTTGTTGAAAAATAATATGTAAAAGATATAGTCTTCACCTTGAGTTCTATCCATGGGTTTATTAGGTATGAAAATGTGATGGATAAGATAAGAATGGAGATGCAAGGAATAAATACTTTCAAAAGAGAATTGGTTGATATTCAAGTAGATTGTGTAGATTCTCACATTTACTCCTACATACTAGATGAAGAGTGAATACAAGAAGTTTTTAAGGCTTTTGATGTATATGTTGGAAATTTCCAAGCTAAGAAAGACAAGAGAACTGAGGAAATTTTGAATGATGATTAATCTTTCTATTGAATATTTTATGTTTCATATTTGAAAAATATTGTAATTTGTAATTTTGGATAAATAACTATTTTTAATAAATATTTTTGAGAAAGAAAATCTTGTATGTTTATATAATGTGAAAGTTGTAAAAATCAATTACAGATTACACTTTCTATTTTGACAAGTTATAATTACTAAAAGTGTAAAAGCAAAATTACAAATTACAAACTTTCCATTTTGAAAAAATTAATTGAATTAAAAGATTATAAAATTCTCACTTGTATTTTTCAAGTTAGGGTTTTGCAAAATTAGCTTCAGTTATCTTTTTTTAAATTCAAGTTCTATCTTGGGTGCTGCTTATTTTCCATGAAGAGATATTTTCATTGTTGAAGATGAAGAAGTATTGCATGGATATCTTCTATTTCTAGCCACACCATTCCATGCCAAAGATCATTCCCAACTCTTTCATGCCACTTTCCAAATAATTTTACAAGTCTAAGATGTTAGAAATAGAGAAACTCACCTCTATTTGCATGAAGTTTTTAGATCTGCATGGTTTCTTTAACTGGGTGTTCAAGTTTTGATTATTGAATCTCATCTATGAGATATTTTTATATAAATATGGGTAGACCCCATGGCCCAAATCATCTCTTTGATATTGGAGGATATAATTTATACATTTCGAATGTATTTTCTATAATTTATAACCTTTAGAATGGAAATAAATTGAATATTTGCCTTTCTTATCTAATAAATATCTATGTATAACAATTATTTGAGTATTTATGGAAGTTTTATTTCTTAGTTTAGTCATAAGAAAATCATTTTTTGTATTTTTACCCTTCTAAAAATAATATTTGATTAAAATAAAGAACTCTTTTCCTTTTTGTGAAAATAACTAAATATTGCCTCTGGTTTCCCATTTGTAAGAGTTTGTGTTGAACCAATTTCAATATAATTCTTTGTGTCATTGTATTCATCAAGAAAGCATTAAGACCCACTAAGATATTTGGTGAAATCATTGTTTTAGTTTCATAAAGTTTCATTCTTTCCATTTTCCTCATCAAAAGTTAGTTTAAGAGAAAGAACACTAAAAAGAGCAAAATTTCCATAGATCTGGTATCTTATCAGTTGCATCAGATTTAGTGAAAGGAATTCAACCTTCTCTAGAGGTTAACCTTGATTTTTTAAAATTTTTGGCCCACATACCAAGATTGTACCCATATGGATCAGGTTGTCAATGGATGAGTAGATGGACAGGTTGTAGAGACCCTTTGAAATGTCAAGATTTCTTGGAATAAGTGAAGTAATGCACAGCATTAATATGGTTCTTCTTTGTTTTCATCTAAACATTTTGGTTCTAAAGGAAGAAATTTTGAATAGGTAGTTTGTTGATACCATCATTACCACATGTGGATGAGTTAAGAATAATTTTTCATATGGGTCTATTCATTTTAGTCTCAAGAACATATGGACTAAGTTTAAGGTCATTTAATAAAGCACAGTAGAAGATATGAAGACTCAAATTTGGCCTCTCAAAAAAAATTTACCAAGTTTACATACTTAGCCATTTTGTAAAGAATCTCAAATAAAACTAAGTGGGTAGTTTTATGATGTTATATCTCGCATGTTTGGTAGTCTCAAGAGAATATGGTCACATGGGTTTGTTTAGCTTAGTCCCTAGTTACAATGCATAAATTTTTAGGCCATGAATTTAAGAAAGACAAAATTTATGCATGTTCAAAGTTGGATCCTCAAATAGAATTCAATAAGGTTCCATACTTAGCCATTTTTAACCATGATAGGTAAGCGAACATCACATAGGAGCAAACATACTAGTCAACTTGTGAAATTTTTATCTCCACTCAAAAAGCTTACACAATCAATGGATCAAGTGGGTAGAATACTTTTGACATTAATAAAATCTCTAGTAAATTTGGATCTTCCATGATTCCTACACTTCAAGACATAAATATTTAAATTTAATCAAAAAATAGGAGACATTCGCACAAGATTCAAATTAAATCCATTGCAAGAATCCATATATGCTTAAATTTAATAGTTTATGGGATGTCAAATATGTTCACATGGATGACAAATGATGTTCATGTGAACATAAAACTTAGGCACCATAAAGTAACCATTGGTGTTTCAAATATGTCCAAGATCAATGGCTCGCATTCAATCGTACACCTTAATCCAATAGAGTGAGGAATCCTGACAATATTAGTGGCTCCCTAGAAGATTAATGGATGGAAATTAATCATACATCAAGATTTATAGAGCGAGATAAGTCAAAAAGGGTTAGAGGATATTGACAATGGATACAAAGAGGACAAGTGTCAAAAGTTAGTGGGTCTTGGTAGAAGATTGAGGTCTCATATGCATTTTAACATCCAAATCTAATGGTGCAAGCAAAGTCAATAAGTTAACATATCTATATAAATAATAAGGATAAGGATAGTTGGGCATAATTTAAATGATCTAAGTTGGAAATTGACAAAAAATAAACAAAAGTGAGCTTGGGACATTTTTTATGAAAGTTCAAGAAGTTATTTTAGACCTAGGCAAAGAAAATTTCAAGGAGCTAAGCTCAAAAGTGAACCAAGGTCACATTTCAGAGACCAAGGATTACCAATAGAGCTCCATATGGGTATAATATAAGTGGTTGGACCAAATACAAAAATCAAGAAACCAATAATTATGACACAAAGTCAAGTAGTTTGTAAGTTTTCATGAATATTATGACTGTGTGAAAACCATTGGTCTAAAATTGGTTTTATATCTATAAAATGGACCCAAGTTTGAGTTTGAATTATTATATACATAAATATGATAATAGAGAAGTGTCTCACCTACCATTAAAGTCGTATTTTCAATCAACAGCTACATATGGCCTAGATGTGGTACAATTCTGTCAATTCTAAGACATGAGCCTCATCGGTAGATCATTAGATGATATCATGGAATTCCATGAAGAGATACAGTGGTTGGATAATAAAAATGGACATTTAATTCTTTTACAAAAAAATTTCCTTGTTTAATAAGGTCATGAGTTAACATCCTTGAGATTTTTAATCCATTGAAAGTGGTTGGGACTTTTCCAATGCACAACTCTCTCTCTTTATCTTTTCTATAAATACAAGCTTATAAACCTTGAAATGGATCCCTATATCCCTCTTTTTGGTATGACCATAATCTATTTAAATTTATACTTTGAAACCTTTTTGATGCAATAAAAACTAAATTCCATCCTTTTCTAAGCTGATTTGAAGTGTGTTCCATGAATTCATGGACTATGGTTAAGTGATTGTATGTGCCTTACTTATGTCTGGGTTTTTCTCACCTTCAAGAAGTGCTTAGTAGTTCTTACAGGTCATTATAAGTGCAATTTATAGTTTATTGTCTAGCTTAAAAGTGGATATTTACCCTCTCTTGCTAATTTGATAACTGATTAATGACTTGTTCTAAAATATTTATGTGAGAATGATATTATTTGGTCTTGAAAGTGTCTCATGGTATGTATTGTGTGATTTTTAATGATCAAATAATTAGTGTATCACCTCTTTTTCATGTTTTATAAGTTATTATCAAAATCTCTCTCCCTTTTCTAAGAAAGTGCTAGTTTAGGTTTAGTAGAGGTGATAGATCCAAAAGGAATTCGACCTTATCCAAAGGTATAATAAATTATTATAATACCCATAACCTAGGATCAGTCCCTTGTTGGACTAGATTTGAGTATGAAGATCTAAACAATCCACTCCTCAGCTAGGGTGCAAATCTAGAACACTAACAATTTTGACACACCCAGTAAGACCAATTTCTTTTTCATAATTGAGTTTGAATATTGATAAGAAGGAATTTTAGAAGTAGGAGAGATCTACCATCATCAAGATTTGAAGATCCTGCAAAGTTACAAATTTTATAGCATCTTCTAGATAGTTCTTTCATGCCAAAGGCTATAACAAGATCATCAAGTAAAGGTACTCATTTTGAACATATTGAATTATCTTTTACTTCTTATAAAATATCAAGATTCAATATCATAAGACTTTATCCTCCAAAAAAACATTCATCCTCTGGTCATTCTATTGTTTTAATCCAATCTATTATCCCCATAAGCCAAATCCCTTTTACCCAAATGGTTATTAGGAATCAAGTGTTTGTCCCATTTAATAGGGTAGTCCCCTAAATTTAGCCCAATATGATGATATTATTATGTCTACCTTAAAAATTATCACCTTTTTCTCAATAAAATGAGATAAAACTACTGTTATTGAGCATATCCAAGATGTTAGCAATCTATGTTTTATTCATAATGTTACTCAAGATAATGTGGCTATCAGATTACTTGTTGATTCCTTCAAGGGAAAAGAATTGAAATGGTATATAAATCTCCCTTTGACCTCCATTTCTACTTGGGATGAGTTAGGTGCAGCCTCAGTTAGGCAATTTGAAGATAAGTCTGATCATCTATATTTGGTTAAACAACTGACTACCATAAAAAGGTACCCCCATGAATTTATATTTGATTTTAACCTCAAATTCCAAAATACATGGACTAGGGTCCCTGCATTGGTTAGACCATACCTAGAGTATGCATTTTTATACTATTTTAAGGCCCTTAATTATGATATAAGTGTCATGATACAGTCTATGGGTGGTAATACCTTTCCAAATGCCTATGAAGTTGCTATAAGGGTAGAAAATATCTTAATACAAGATGAAAAACTTACTCCAAGGCCTCTAATGCCCATATTATTAGAATTTCAACCTATTCTTCCTCCTCAAGTTTCCTAGATTCCATCTATAAATCCTTTTCCATCTTCAAAAGTCCAAGTTATAACCCCTCATAATCAAGCTAATGATATTGGTGATCTAAAAATAATGTTACAAGATTTTGAAAATTATATTGTTCAACTTAAGAGATATCAATACCAAGGTAGACATTATTAGCAACAAAAATAGAATACTTATTAGTCTTTCAATAACCAAAGACCCCCTTATCAAGGTTTCAAGGATAATAGGCAACCTTATCAAAATCAAGGAGCCATAACTCAAACTAAGCCATATGAATCCCTTGATCCCAATGTAACTTCTAGTTTAAAATATATTGTTCCCCAAAATAACTTGATACAAGATCCATGTTGGCCACCGTCCAATCCAAATGACACTCAAAATCAAGCCTTGGTATCACAAGATATTACTATGCCACAAATGACAGAAGAAGAGTTCTTTTTTCAAGGTGGTCAGTATCAAGACATGAATATGGCATTTTAAGGATAAGCTTAAAAAAATTATAAGATATCATGATACCATCAATATTAATTGGTAATTGGATTATCATATTGCATTCAACCAAGTTGGTGAAACTAGTAACCCAAATGGTCAAGTGGAAACTCTAACTAGAGCTAAAATAAGATCAGTTAAGGAAGCTTAAGATGTGATCAATAATTCTAGTGTTCCTAATTTTGTTTAAAATAGTGTCAAATATCAATCTTTTGTTCCTATAACATAGAAGATTCAAAATATAGAGATAGTGAAAGTTCCCCAAATGCCCCTAACTAGAGAATACCCAGTGGCTCAAAAGTTGTAGACAAAGGTTAGTGGAGAATATTTTAGCATAATAAAACAAATGAATTAATATCATGTGGGATTCCATTGTCATCATAAGACAAAATGATATGTTTATTCAAGGAATTTCAGATGTTAAGGTATCTAAAGAACTTGTTGAGAAACAAGGAGCTATCTTGGCTAATTTAGACCAATAAATCAAGTAACCTGATCAATAGGTACATAAAATGACAAAGGTAGACAAAAAAATGTAAAATAAAATAAAACCCCTCTTTTTAAACTGTCTTTAATAGTAGGTGACTACTTAGTCCATAATTGTATGGTAGATAGTGGAGCTAGTAACACTGTCATGTCCAAAAAAATTATACACAAGTTTGGTCTTGTCTAGGAGCCAAATATCAAAGGAGTATTGCAATTAGAAGGATTGCCAAAAAAGATAGTAAGAATAATCAAAGATATAAAATTGACATTACATGCTTTCCCTAATGTTATTATTTAGTGAGATGTAATTGTAGTGGACTTGCCTCCCTATTTTACCATGTGCCTATCAAGAGACTTACTTCAAAGATTGGAGGATATTTTTTAGTTGATTGAACATATTGAATGTTCAAAAATAGGTATGGTATTAAGGTGACAATACATTCTAGAACTATTGAAATATTTCATTTGGAGCCATATATGCCAAGTACAATAAACACTAATTATGTTATCTTAGACAAGGTACTAGAAAATAGTGAGGTGGAAACTGAATCACCTTTAGATGGAGTCTCAGATATTTTCCTTGATGAATGAGCCTCTTATTTTCATGGACATGAACCCTAAAAGTTAATTAAATAATAAGGAATTAGTGTCTATTATCTTCATGAAAATGATACACCAATTCTAAAATTCATGAAAGATTATCAGCCTAGTGATGGACTATGGCAACTATATTTTGATGGATCCAGGAACAAACATGGCACTAGAGCTAGAATGATGTTAATTTATCCATCCAATAAAAGTTATTTATCTTCTCTTAATTATTAGTTTATTTGTTCCAATAATGTTAATGAATATGAAGCACTAGTACATGGTTTGCAATGGGCAAGAAGGATGAAGGTTAATTCCTTACAAGTCTTTGGAGATAGTGAACTGGTAGTTCACCAAGTAAAGGGACTTAATATATGAAATAACCCACTACTTAGGTCCTATAATCATAGAGTATGAAACCTATTTGAATAATTTAAAGATTTCAATATTTAGGCCATATCAATAAATAAAAACAAGCATGAAAATAGACTGGATGCTATTGGGTCACAATTAAGTATCCCAGATGATATAAAAATGAAAAAATTCAATCACACATCAAGTTAGTTGTGAGAAATTCTATCCCAAACAACTAGGAAAATTGAAAAGTATTTGAAGATGATAGTTATAGTATTAGATTCTTACAACAGGAAGCTAAATTCTCCTCAAGGAACCAAGATAAGCATTTATAGTAGTATGATGACTAAATTGTATAATTGAAGATAAACAAGTTGCCTAAAGGGTTGGTCACCCTTGAAAACATATTCAAAAAAGATGATGAATTGAGAAAAGAAAAGTGTTTTTTGTCAACCAAGGAAGAACACTATACAAATGTGGATATTCCCATTGGAAAGAGTTTAAAGCTAGGAAAGTTTTTCACATCTTTAGAGAAGAAAACTTTTGTTATGTTACATTCAAGTTTTGAAAATGTCTTTGCATGATAGTAAAGTGACCTTAAATAATTTAATCCAAGTATAACTCAACATACCATTGATTTAAAGGATGAGACTAGGCTAGTCAGACAAAGACAAAGGCTTATTAACTCAAATCTTGAACCTTGATGAGGGCTAAACTACATAAGCTCATTGAGTTAACTATAATATTTCCAATTAATCACTCAACTTGGGTGGAAAACCCCATTCTAGTATGGAAAAATAATGGTAAAATAAGGCTGTGTGTTAAATTATATGACTTTAATAATGCCCCTCTTAAATACCACTACCAATTACCATCAATGGAACATATTTTATAGATAGTTGTAGGTTCAAAAAGGTTTTCCTTATTGGATGGATAAAATGGATACAATCAGATTTTGGTCAAAGAAGAAGACTAGTTCACAATAGCCTTCACTATAAAGTGGGGGGCATTTGCATACATAAAAATGCCTTTTTTATCTAATTTTGGAGCCACTTTTTATAAATCCATGGACATGAAATTTCAGAGTCTCCTCAATGAGTTTATTCTTATTTATTTGGATGACATAACAATATTCTCTAATAGTGCCGATGAGCATATGATTCATCTCAAATAAGTGTTTGAAAGGTTTATGGAATTTGGAGTTCTTTGAATCCAAAAAAGTGTGTTTTCTCTATTCATGAAGGTAGGCTTCTTAGACATGTAATTTCAAAATATGGTACATGCATAGACCCTGATAGGATAGAATCAATTCTTGCACTTTCATTGCCTAAGCACAAGAAAGCCTTATACATATTTTTAGGCATTGATAAGGAGATACATTCTAAATTTTTCTACTTTAGCTAGGCTACTCACAACCATGCTAAAGAAGGGTTAGAGTATTAGTTGGTCTAAAAAAGGATTAATAAATTTTGAATAAATCAAGAAAGCTTTAGCCAGTGCTCCTACACTCTTGAACCCTAACTTTACAAAGTATTTTTTCTTATACAACTATGTTAACATTGACATAGTTTTAGGTATTCTCATGCAATAGAATAAAGAATCTTTAGAGCAGCCAATAGCCTTCTTCATTCAAGGATTATAAGAATATGAAAAAAAGTATTCTTTTGTTGAGATGCATGTAATTTCAATCATAAGGTCTCTTAAAAAATTTAGGTACTTACTATCCAATAATAAGATACATTTGATGGTTGCACATCCAAGTATCAAAGACTTCCTCTTAAACAAGGATATAAATGACAATAGATTTGGTTGGATAACCAAGGTCATGGAATATGATATTTAGATCAAGGTCACAAAGATGGTTAGAGGCAAAGGACTTTGTGAACATCTATCCCAAGATTCTCAAGAGACTAATGAACTAGTTATGATGTCAAATGATGAAGAAATTATAATTTATCAAGCTTCATCTTCCATCTAGTTCTAAGATATGGTAAAGAATTTATAGGATGGTATTTATCCTTATCATCTAACCCCTTCAAAGAGGATATATTTTAGATTACATTCAATTCATTTTATTCTTGTTGATAATATATTGTTTAAAAAGGATATCAATGGCATATTGCTAAGATTCATATAACCAAGCTAAACACAGAGGTTACTTAAGTAGTTACATGATGGACATGGTGGAATACATTATCAACAAGTATCATAGCTCATAAGATCATGAAAGGTGGGTATTATTGGCCAAGTTTATTTGGTGATTATCTTGTATGGATTAGGAAATATAGACAATGTAACATGTTTGTTGGAAAAGTGAATTTTGAAGCCTTACCACTCCAATCAAATTTAGTAAAAAAACCCATTATCTAATTAGGATTAGAATTTATTGGTCTTATTAATACCCCTTCAAGCTCAAGACACAAGTGGATCCTAACTACCATAGATTATTTTACTAGATGGATAGAGGTAGTGGCATTAAAAGAAGCCAATGAAACCAATGTTTTGGACTTATATGAAGTTTTTCTTACTATATTTGAGGTTCCTTCAACTATAATTTATGATAATTATATGGATTTGATAGGATCTAAGATTAGTTAGTGGGTAGTTCAACATAGTGTTTTCCTTAGTACCTCATCAAACTATTATCCATAAGGCAATGGCCTTGTTTAATCCACTAACAAGAATTTTTTAAAGATAATTATGAGGAATATTGAAGATAATTAGAGATCATGTAATCTCAAATTTAAGTCAGCTCTTTGGGCTAATAAGATCTTCTATAAAAGGTCCATAGCCAATTCTCCATACAAGCTAGTATATGGTAAGGAAACAAGAATGCCTATTTATCTTGAATTACATACTTTGAAATTAATGCATCAACTTGAGATTTTAGAGAATGATCTAATATAAATAATATATTCTAAGATTATGGAGTTAGAATAGACAAGGCATTAGTTCATGTTGGCTATGAAAGCCCATCAAGCAATGACAAAGAGATTTTTTGATAAAGGAACTTCTTTAAGATGTTTTAAATAAGGAGATTTGGTCTTCAAGTGAGATGAGGATAGAGATAAGCTAGGAAGGCACAAAAAATTTGATTCTCTCTAGAGTGTTCCATATACAATCTCTAGTTTTAAATACCATAATGTTTTCTAGCTCACAAGGATGAATGGTGAAGAGCTTCCTATCCCAGTCAATGGGATACATCTTAAACATTGTTATTAAGGAAATTAAGTCCCCTGTAAATACTTAGTTTTTTTCTCTAAATGTTTTTATAATACATTAGTTTCCTTTATTTTATCTTAAATAAGTGCTTCTATTTATACAGTTGTTTAGTAGTTTAGTCACCTTTGTTTTATCAGGTTAGTTTTCATTTTAATTTTTTTCTTTCTTTATTTTTTGGATTTTTTTTGTTCAAGTCAAAAGGTTATCTTATATTTATGTAAATAGTCCATATATCATATAGATTATCCAAGATTCATGTATCTAGTTCAAGTTCTCAAGTGTAACAGGCATGCTACCTAGCCAAGTCACCAATGATGTTGGCCATTTTTAGACCACATACCAAGATTTTATCCATATGGATCATATTATCAATGGATGAGTAGATAGATAGGTTGTATAGACCCTTTAAAATGTCAATAGTGCTTATAATAAGTGTAATAATGCATATCATTCATCTGGTTCTTTTTTCTATTCATTTAAACATTTTGGGTTTAGTGGTAGAAATTTTGAATAGGTAGTTTTTTGATGTCATCATAGCCACATATGGATGAGTTAAGAATACTTTGTCATATGGATCTATTAATTTTAGTCCCAAGAACATATGCACCAAGTTTTATGTCATCCAATGAAGTTCAGTAGAAGATATGAAGACTCAAAGTTGGCCTCTCAGACAAATTTATCTCAGTTTCCATACTTAGCCATTTTGTAAAGAAGCTTTAAAATATCTGAGTGGGTAGTTTGATGATGTTATATCTCACACATTTCATAGTCTCAATATAATATAATCACATGGGTTTATTCATATTAGTCCCTAGTTTTGATGTGATAAGTTTTAGGCCATGCATCTAAGCATGACAAAAGTTATGGATTTTCAAAGGTGGCTCCTCAGACAAAATTTGCTATGTTTCCATACTTAGCCATTTTTACCATGATAGGTATGTGGATGTCACATGAGAGAAAATGGACCAATCAACTTGTGAAATTTGTATCTCCACTAAGAAAGCTCATGCGATCAGTAGATCAAGTGGGTATCATCCTTTTGACATCAAAAACATCTCTAACAAATTTATCTCCTTCATGATTCCTACACTTGAAGATATAAATCTTTAAAGTTGATTAAAAAAATGGGATACATTCATGTGAGAGTCAAATTAAATCCATTGCAATAATGTTTATATGCTTAAATTTTACAGTCTATAAAACATCAAATACATCTATGTGGACATCAAATGACATTAATGTAAACATAAAATTTAGGCACCATAAATTAGCCATTGGGGTTTTAAATAGGTTTATGATCAATGGCTCACATTCAATCGTACACCTTGATCTGATGGAGTGAGTCATCCTGACAGTGTTAGTGGGTCCCGAAAATAGTAATGGAATGAATTTAATCATACATCAATATCAATGATTTGAAATAAGTCAAAAAGGTTTAGATAATCTTGATAATGAATAGAAAGAAGACAAGTGCCAAAATTCAATGTGTCTTGGTAAAAGATCAAGGACTCATGTGCATTCATAAATCCATATCTAATAGTGAAAATAAAGTCAATAAGTCAAAATATCTATGGAACTAATAAGCATAAGGATATTTGGACATAATGTAAATGTTTTTAGTTGGAAATTGATAATAAATAAACAAAAGAGAGCTAAAAACATTTTTGATGAAAGTCAAAGAAGTTATTTTGGACCCAAGTAAAGTAAATGTCAAGGATTTAAGCTTGAAGGTGAACCAGGGTTGAACCAGGGTCATATTTTAGAGACCAAACATTACAAACAGAGCTCCATATAGGTAGAATAGAAGTGGTTAGACCAAATACAGAGATCAAGGAACTAGTAATTACAAAGCAAAGTCAATAAATTTGTAGGTTTTCATAAATATTGTGATTGTGTGAAAACCAATGGTCTAAGATTGGTTTTTAATCTATAAAATAGACCCAAGTTTGAGTTTAAAATATTAAATACATAAATGTGATCATAGATAAGTGTCCCACCTATTATTAAAGTCACATTTCAATCAACAAGTACAAATGGCCACCTAATGTAGATGTGGCATAATTCAATCAATTCCAAGACATGATCCTCATCAGTAGATCATTAGATGATATCGTGGAGTTCCAAGAAGAGACTTTTAGGTTGGATAAGGGCAATATACATTTAATTCTTTTATATAATTTGTTCTTTATTGATAAGGGCATGAGTTAGCATCTTGGAGAGTGTTAATCCATTGAAAGTGGTTGGGCCTTTTCCAATGCATAACTCTCTCTCTCTCTCTCTCTCTCTCTCTCTCTCTCTCTCTCTCTCTCTCTCTCTCTCTCTCTCTCTCTCTCTCTCTCGCTCTCTCTCTCTCTCTCTCTCTCTCTCTCTCTCTCTAAATATAAGCTTATAAACCTTGAAATGGATCCCTCTATCCATCTTTTTGGTATTACCAAACTCTACCAAAATTTGTATTGACACCTTTTTGATGCAATAAAGACTGAATTCCATCCTTTCTAAGTTGGATTCAAGTACGTTCCATGAATTCATGTACTATGGTTAAGTGAATGTATGTTCCTTACTTATTTATAAGTTTTTCTCACCTTCAAGAGGTGCTTAGTATTTCTTATAGGTCATTATAAGTGTAATTTATAGTTTATTGTCTAGCTTGAAAGTGGATATTTTCCCTCTCTTGTTCATTTGATAACTAGTTAATACCTTATTCTAAAATATTTATGTGAGATTGATATTATTTGGTCATTAAAGTGTCTCATATTGTGTATTGTGTGAGTTTGAGTGATCAAATAATTGGTGCATCAACTCTTTTACATGCTTTATAAGTTATTTCCAAAATATCTCTCACTTTTTCCAAGAAAGTGTTAGTTTATGTTTAGTATAGGTGATAAATCTAGAAGGAAGCTAGCCTTCTCCAGAGGTATGATCCATTATTAGGATACCCATATCCTAGGATTAGTCCCATGTTGGAATATATTTGAGCAAGAATATGTAAACAATCCTCTCCTCAACTAGGGTGCAAATCTAAAACACCAACAATTTTTAGATATGAATGGTTTCTCTGACTGGGTGTTCAAATTTTGATGAATAAATCTCATCTATGAGATATTTTTGTTTAAATATGGGTAGACCCCATGGCACAAATCATATTTTTGATATTGGAGGATATAATTTTTGCATT
Source organism: Torreya grandis (assembly GCA_037957365.1). Taxonomy (NCBI): domain Eukaryota; kingdom Viridiplantae; phylum Streptophyta; class Pinopsida; order Cupressales; family Taxaceae; genus Torreya; species Torreya grandis. Next base: position 208,372 of record JARHVA010001717.1, read on the forward strand.
TTTAATGTATTTTGTACAAGTTGTAACCTTTGAAATGAAAATAAATTGAATATTTGCCTTTATTATTTGAGAAATATTTGTGTATACCATTTATTTGAGTATTTGTGGAAGTTTTGTTTCTTATTTTAGTCAAAAAAAATCATTTGTGGTATTTTTACCCTTCTAAAATTATTATTTGATTAAAATAAAGAACTCTTTTCCTTTTTACGAAAATAACTAAAGATTGCCTCTGGTTTCCCATTTAAAAGAGTTTGTGTTGAACTAATTTCAATATAATTCTCTATTCCATTATGTTCATCAAGCAAGCATTAAGACCCACTAAGATATTTGGTGTAATCACCATTTCAGTTTCATAAAGTTTCATTCTTTCGCTTTTCCCCATCAAAATTTAGTTTAAGAGAAAGAACACTAAAAAGAACAAAATTTATATATAACTAATATATTATCAATTACATGATTTTAGTGAAATTAAGCTGGCCTTATCTGAAGGTTAACCTCAATTTTCAAAAGTCCCATGGCTTAGAGTTTTTCCCATTATATCATTAGGTGTTGCACAACAAGCTATTTTACATCAAAGAATTAGTGAAAAACTTATGTGATAATAATTTTTGGCATGCTTTATGGGACCTAAAAAAATATAAAGAAATTAGTGATATTCTTGATAAACATTACATTAGCTTTAAATGCATTCCAAAATAACTTGATGATTCCACTAGTTTATGGTTTCAGGATTTCAAGGGTTCGCATGCCAAGATAACAAATGAGATCAACTACAAAAGGTAAGAAAGTTGATTTTTTAGAATTGTCATTTTCACTTAAAATGAGATCAAAATTATTTATAACTCATTATAAATTATATCCGGTAAATTTATTTTCATCTCCTTCAAGCAATCCTAATCCCATCAGTTTTATTCCTCCTACAATGGCCTAAAATTTTGTAGCCTTCAATGGGGTCAAATTTCTCCAATTGGCCCAATATTTTGATATACCAACCTTGGCTTTAAAATGCCTATCATATTTTACTATCAAAACCTCCACTACTCCCATGGAGCACATACAACATATTGCCATTTATGCACCATTCACAATGTGGTACAAGAGAATGTTGCAATTATGCTCTTAGTCTCCTCCTTCAAGGGTAAATATTTGCATTGGTACAGAGGTCTTGATCCCAACTCTATCCAAGTTTGAGATGATTTAGGAATCACACTATGTGCCTAATTCAAATATAAGAGTGACCATATTTCATTGGTTGAACAGTTGACCATTATTCAACGAGCTCCTCATGAACTCATAATTGATTTAAATTTCTATTTCCAAAAGACATGGAATAGAATTTCAGCACTAGTTAAGCTAACTACAAATAATGATCTCCTATATTACTTTAGAGCACTAAATAGTGATATAGCTATCATGATTCAATCTATGGGTGGTGCCACACTCCTTGATGCTTATAAAATTATGATAAAGGGAGAGAATTGTTTAATCTAAGATGTAAAAATTACCCCAAGACCACCAATGCCTCTATTTTCAAAAATAGATCCTACACCACCTAGACTTGGCCCAATTTCATTACGAGTAATGTACTAGATTTGACCCCCACTCCCACAGATGAAATACATGAGGTCAAATCACTACTTAAGAGTTTTGGTAATGAGTTAGTAGCTATGAAGAGGCATAAATATTAGTATTATAAACCTTATTAGTAGGCTAACCTGACATATTAGCCCAATAAGTATCTATATTAGGGATATATGAAATAATACCAAAGTAATCAATAACTACAAGGTCAAAACACACAAGCATAGCCCACAAATATCTATGCCTTACCTACACTAATTACTTCCAAATCCATTATACCTATTCAAAACAACTTGGTTTAATACTATGAGTGGTGTTATCCTTATTCATAGACACTCAATTAGAATAATGTCCCTAATGGCATCATCAGTCAAGCTTTTATGGTGTAAGGCATGACAAGTACATGAGGACAACAAGAATAATCCACTTCCCAACAAGTAAACACACAATAACCTACTCAAGGGGAAGCTACTCTTTTAAACTATAAACAAGAAGACTTTTGTGGAGTAAATTAAGATGAGGCACTTTTTAATGGTGGAGGTCTAGTAGTAGCAAATACACAATCAAAGAAAAGATAAATTAAGAGTGATCAGCCCCTTAGGGTGGAATAAGCTTCAACTCCAAAATTTATATTAGAACCTGTAAAGAACAACATAGTACAAAGGTCACCCTTTATACCTACTAGTCATCCCAAATCAAAAGTACCTACTCCAAATATTGTGAAAGAGGAAATAACTCCAGTAAAGACATATCCAAAGGTTGGTAGTATCCCCTTCTACATTGTTAATCAAATGAAAAAGACTAATTTTAATGTCACTATGTAGGATGTACTATCTATACTGGCACAAATAGATCTACTACAAGAAGCCTTGAAGAATTTTCAAATAATAGATTGCACTCAAGTTAAGGGGCCTAATACTAAAAATAATTTATGTCAACCACAAACCAAAGCTAATATAGGTAAAATTGGTAAGCCTCCTACTTTCGATCTCTCATTAATAGTTAGGAAGAATATAGTCCATAATTGCATGGTAGATTCAAGGGTTAGTATTTTCATTAGGCCCAACAAGATAGTTGATGATCTTAGCATAAAATATACACCTATGAATAAGGGAGTGGTTCATTTAGATGGGACTACTATTCACATATTAGAAATAATAAAATATTTAAATATCACTATCCATTCTTGTCCTAGTTTGTCAATTTCCCAAGATATCTCAGTTATTGACCTTCCCCCTTATTTTGAAATTTTCCTTTCACAAGATTTTACTATGAAAATGGGAGATATTTGTCTGTAGATTTGTCTCACATGTTGATAAAAATGAGGTATGGGATGAGAGTAAAAATAAGAGATGAGATAATAGCTAAAGATCATATTGAACGCACACCCCTCCTTTCATGAACATGAGCTGCATATTATAAGATCAAGAAAAAGAAACTAAACATGAGGATGCAACCATCATAGAAGATATTTTAGATATTCTCTTTGATGAATGGGGATCAGCCTCCAAATTTTATTCTTATGATTATGTGGAATAAACTGGGTTGGGTACATATTGCATACATGAGAATGATGTGATCATTCCTAATATCTTAAAACCAACCAAATATATTCAAGGTATATAATAATTATTCTTTGATGGTTCAAAAAGTAGAAATGGAGTAGGTGCATGTGTTGTCTTAGTATCTCCCCAAAAGGAAAGTTATTTTTATTTTATTAGAAATTATTTTAGCTACACTAATGATGTAGTTGAATATGAAGTCCTGATTCGAGGACTGTAATTGGCCATATAAAGAGGTATATAATCCCTATAGATATTTGGTGATAGTGAACTGATTGTTCACTACGTAAGATCTAAAATCATGACTATGAAAAATTTGTTGAGATCTTATAAGCACAAGGTATGGGATCTATTCTAAGATTTCATTACTTTGATAGTTAGGAAGTACCAAGATCATGGAATAAAGATGCTAATCATATGGATTAAGTGGGCTCCCAATATAACTTACCTAAGGGGATAAGTAAAAAAAAACATCCAACATGTAAAATTGGTAGTAAGATCATCTATTCCTAACAATATCACTAATTGACAAGTCTTTGATAATAATCAATAAATTTTAAACTTATTGAGAGAAGAAGCTAAATTCTTAGATCAAAACCAACCTAAGCTTTAGGTTCAATATGGGGATTAGATCATCTAGCTAAAGATGAAAAAGATACCTATGGGTCTTGTTACATTGGAGAACATATTCAATTCAGATGACCAACTGAAAGGTGATAAAAAGAATATTTTAATCAATGAAAAAGACTATGAGTCGGTGGTCATCTCTAAAGGAAAAACCCTAAAATTAGGGAAGGTATGTAATGATTATGAGAAGCAAAATTTTATTGAATTGTGCTAATAATTTGATAATAACTTCACTTGGAACTATCATGATCTAAGTGGGTTCAATCCTAGTTTATTACAACATACAATAGATTTAGATCCAAATGTTAGCAATATGATTATCATTGATGTCAAAAGGGAGATTATTGGCATTATGGTTGTCATTGATGTTAGAAGATCAGGCAGAATTGATAGAGAGAATAGCATGTTTACAATTAAATAATATAAGTTGCAATAGTGTCATATAAAGTTGTCATGATTTTATAGAGACCATTTCTACAGGTTTGTAGAGGAAATAGATAGAATATCTATTATGGGGTTTTCAATTACATCTCATATGTATGGTCTATAGGTTTAGATAAAGATAAATGAGCCCAAAAATGATTTATTTTAGCTCTCAACCATTACTAGGGTTTCTCAGTAAAACGCTATGGTTTTTAGTCATGGAATTCATAGGCATTTCTATTTTTATGTTGACTAGATATAGATGAGAACCAATCGCTTAAGTTATAACTTAAGCCTTCCTCATCATTATGCAACTAGCCCCTTTAACCTGGTGATTACCAGCTTGGAGTAGTGATCAAATAATTTATTATTTCTTAAGTCCTCCACTTAAGATTTATCCGATCTTGATCAATGGTTATCACTTAATTACATGATATAAATCTAATGATGCATAATGAAGTTAATATGTCAAAGGTACCTGAGAGTGAATGTGCTAGTGATATGTGTCACATTCATAAGAGCTTGTTTGATAAAGATCCAATGAGCATATTAATCTATCAGAGGATCTAATGGTGATCATGTGATCTTGTAATGAAGATCAATGGAGTGCATGGAGTCAAAGAGGTCAAAGTGTCTGATGTATAATGAGTTAAATACTAAGCTACTTTTAAGAGATTGATGGTGCATATGTGTTCCAAAGTATTAGGAAGTAGCGAGATGAGATCAAGTGCTCAATATTTAATGATAAATAGAGGTAAAGTCTATGCTAATTTTGAATATCTAAAAACACATGGGAGCTCAGATCAAAGATCAATAGATGCATTTTAAAGTTAAAATGTTAAACTTTGGAAGCTTATAAAGATCTAACAAATCACGTGAGCTTGTCAGAGTTTGATTTAATGGTTGCATTTTAAATTTGAGTCAATTGAATGATAATCATCAGATCAAGGCACAAAACTTAAAGATCAATGGTCAGTTTTTAAATATTTTTTCATCTCAATAGTCAAGCAATGGAACATTAAATAAAGATGCATTATACGACATAGAGAATGATATAGATCATTGTGTAATATGGCATGTGCATCAAAAATAGAGCCTAATATATGTTAAATATAGTAAAATATAGAGAATTATGGTGGTGGTGTGTGAATTCAAGAGGCTGTAAACCTATCATTAAATAAATATGAAATAAGTCCAAGAATGGAGCATGATGTTTTAATGACCAAGTCTTAACACAGATAAGATGTGAGACCTAGATCCGATACATACATATATACATATATAGATATATACATATATATATATACATATATATATATATATATACATATGTATATATATATATATACATATGTATATATATACATATGTACACACACACACACACACACACACACACACACACACACACACACACACACACACACACACATATATATGTCATCTAGCATAAACACTAAGTGTTAAATGAAGTCAAATTAAGGGGTAAAGAGGCATAGAGAAAGAGAGAGGAAGTGCAGAGTATGAACAATTATAGAACATGTCTTTAACATAGAACTAGATTCATTTTTGAATCAATTTTGTAATTTGGAGTGATAGCTCCATAATAGATCTGATTGGTAGGTATCATTAGAAGAACTAAGTTGGTGCTCAGTTAGGGAGTAAGTGCTTCTTTAGATTAGGTGCTCTTGAATCAGGGGATTGGTGTCTCCTTAAGTTCAATGCCCTTAAACATTGTAACCAATGAGGTTTTGATTATGAGGCTAGATTAGAATAAAAGATTCTAGTAGCTATTCTCACCATGGTTTTTCTCATATTAAATTTTCCATGTACATTGAGTTTTGTGTCTATGTATGTGTTTTTTATCTTTACATATACTTTTTAATTTGCATTAAAAATATTAAAATATTAATTTTATTCCATCTACTAATTCACCCCCCCTTTTATTAGATAGTTCTGTTCTAGCAATTAGTATGAAAGCCATGGTTTTTTTAGAAGAAGCTTAATCAACTCAAGTAGATCTTGGATGGTGAGCACAAATGGATAGTTAAGAAGGCTCTTCCTCAAATAAAGCACCTCTCTTTGATGGATCAAATTATGTATTTTGGATCATTAGAATGGAAGCATATTTATATTCATTAGAGTTTGATTTATGGATGTTTGTTGTAAATGGATATACAATTTCTGGTACAACTCCTACTAATTAGGCTACTAAGAAAGCATATGAGAGAAATGCTAAGGAAAAAAATGTTATCTTTTATGGATTGTCTAACTCAAATTTTTTTAAAGTAATGCATTGTCAAACTTCACATGATGTCTTGAACAAGTTGAAGATCATCTATGAAGGTGATGATAAGGTAAATTAGGTCAAGATAAAACATATAGAGGTAATTTTGAAAGTATTAAAATGAATGAAAAATATAAAATTGTAGATTACCTCCTCAGATTAGATGAAAAAGTTAATGTAATTAGGGGCATTAGAGAAGAGATGAAAGATTTGGTCATTGTCAAAAAGGTCCTAAGATCTCTATCATCCAAGTATGATTATAAAATCTCTACAATACAAGATTCAAGATATATATATATATATATATATATATATATATATATATATATATATAATCTCATTGTAGATGAGTTTCATGGAACCTTCACAACCTATAAGATGAGAATGGGAGAAGCAGATACTTTCAATAGAGAATATTCATTCAAAGCACCAAACAAGTAAAATTAGAAGCACCTATATTTAGATCTAAGGATACTGATGAAGAATAAGCCAATTTTGTCTAAAAATTAAGAAGAGGGTCTAGAAAATACAAAGGTAAGTTACCCTTTAAATGCTTTAAATATGGTAAGGTAGGACATTTTGCTGCTAAATGCCCTTATAACAAAAAGGATAATTCTAAGCAAGAAGATGATAATAAAAATATGAAACCTCACTACTCCAAGAAAAATAACTTCTTTAAAAATAATAAGGGCCTATACATAAGAGAATATAGTGATTCATTGGATGATAGTAATATTTTAGATGATAACCATGATTGTGTCTTTATGGCTGAGGGAAATGAACTCCTATTCATGACATTAGAATCAACTTTTGTGTATCAAGAAAAAGAAGAAGTTGAAGACTCAAATGAAGAAGATAAAGGAGAAGTGGAACTAGAGGGTGAACTCATTTGTGCTTTAGATGAAATTGAAAAGGTGAGAAAAAAGAACTCAAAGCAGAAGAAGTAGACACAAAAGGAAATTAAAAATGTATCCAAAAGTCTTGAAAAATTTGATCAGATGGTAGTTATCTTAAAAACACAAGTTGAAGAGGCTAAAATAATAGAATATATAGTCAAATTTGAACTATAATATAAATCTAACAAATACATGAAGTTAGAAGTACAAATAGTGTCTTTGAGAAAAGAACTTGAAAAATCTAAAGAACAAATAGATAAAGGTTTGAATCTCAAAGGAGGTTTAGAAATTCTTGATGAATTGATCAATTCTCAAAATCCATCAAAAGAGAAATTTGGTGTTGTTTTTGAAAAATGGAAAAGTCCCATAACTAGTACATCTACAAACTTATATGACAACTTCAAAGTAGAAGGAGAATTAAGAACACAGAATGAAAAATCTTGAAATAATGCCTCTAGAGATACAAAGATAGACACAAGCACTATTGATGTGAAGAAAGCTAAAGGAAAAAAAGAAGCCTAAATAAAAGAAGAAGAATAATGAGTCAATATCTATAAACTCAAGGAAGATGTAAAACATAAAGGTAGCTAATGCAGATGGTTACATAAGGGTGAGAGACTTGAAGAAGCTAAAGTTAAGAAGACCTCCTCATCCTACACAAATAAATGTTATGACCAGGTATTCCTCTTTTTTTATGGTTATTGTTATACCTATAATTAGTTTGGTTATAGGTATAGTGAATGTAGGATTATACCTAAAATTAGAAAAAAATTGTAAGCAAAAATTCATTTGCCCCCTTGTTAGATACAAATTTAATATGCTATAATTGCAATAATTTTGGTCACATAGCTAAAAAATGTAGAACAAACTTTATAAGATCAAAAAATAAAGTGAAAAGAAAGGCATGTCTCCTAGTGTGAATAAAGGTTTAAAAGTCTCTAAAAAGGAGAAAAATAATCCAAATAAGAAACCTAAGGATGTGTGGAAAGTAAAATATCATAAAGTTGTACAATCTATGATTGCTTAAACTGAACTCCATGTTAAGGAACATAATTTATTGGTAATAGATAGGGGTTGCTCAAAACACATGACTAGTGACAATAACAAGTTCATCAAATTGAGTAAATTTAAGGAAGGATCTGTTAGCTTGGAAAATAATACTACAATAAGGATCCATGTTAAAGGAACCTTGAATATAGATGGAAAACTACCTACACATGATGTCCTTTATGTTGAAGGATTGAAATACAATCTTCTAAGTATCAATCAAATGTGTGACAATGGATACAAGGTCACATTTAATGTAGAAGGCTTTAAGATAAGGATATATTGAATATAAGTTGTATAAGGGAAAATAACTAAAAGTAATATTTATAATTTAAATGAAGTGAATGGTAATAGTTGTTTGATAGGAAAGATTGATGAGAGTTGATTATGGCATAGAAGAATGGGTCATGTCAACTTTGATAACCTATTAAAAGTGATCTCAAATAAGTGTGTTATACATATGCCTAAGATAACCAAACCTACAGATAGTACTTCCAAGGAATGTCAACAAGGCAAGCAAACAAGGGTTTGATTTCAAACAAAGGAGTATGCAACTATAAAGCCTTTAGAGTTAGTTCATACTGATCTTTGTGGTCCTACTAAGACAAGAGGATCCTAAGGTGAAAGATAATTAATGTTTCTAATATATGATTACTCAAGAATGACATGGGTAAACTTTTTAAAGGATAAGTCCCATGCATTTGAAATATTCAAGATCTTTAAGGCCATGGTAGAGAATGAGATTAGGTGAAAAATCAAATGCTTAAGATATGATAGAGGTGGTGAATTAAACTCAAATAAGTTCATATAATACTATGATAAGCATGGAATCAAAATGTATTACTCTGCAATAAGGAGTCTACAATATAATGGAGTTATTGAAAGAAAGAATAAAACAATCAAGGGGATGGCTAGAACAATGCTAAAAGAGGCCAAATTACTTGATGGATACTAGAGAGAAGTAGTACAAATAATATTATATATCTTGGATAGAGTTCATCTAAGGGGAGATAATGATAAAAACCCCTATGAACTATGGTATGGAAAACCTACCTCTATTAATTATTTTAGAGTGTTTGGTAGCAAATTCTACATTAGGAAAAAAGATAGCTTGGGAAGCGTTGAATCAAGATGTGATGAAGGAATATTTATTGGTTATTCCACCTAAATCAAAGCCTACATATATTATAATAAAATTATAAAGAAGATTTTAGAGAGTATCAATGTCAAGGTTGATGAAGATTTGAAACATGTTAAACTTGACAAAGACATCTGTGAAGTGGAAGTAGCTAAATAAGATCCTGAGGAAGTAAATGAAAATCCACTTGCAAGATTTGTTCAAAAGTGTCATCCTATAAAATAGTCATTGGAAATAAAAATGAAGGAGTTCAGACAAGGAGAAGGTTTATAATGAACAAGGGGCAAGTAAGTTTTACTCTAATATCTGAAATTGAGCCTAAGAACTATGTTGAAGCTAGAAAGGATGAGAATTGTCTAAAAGCCATGGAAGAAGAACTAAGCCAAATTGAAAAGAACAAAACTTGGGAATTAGTTCCAAGACCTTTGAATAAGAACGTAATAGGTACAAAGTGGGTCTTTAGAAACAAACTCAATGAGGATAGAACTATTATAAGGAATGAGTCTAGATTGGTGTGCAAAGGATATGCACAATTTGAAGGCATAGATTTTGAGGAAACATTTGCTCTAGTTTCTAGATTGGAATCCATAAGAATGTTTCTAGCATTCTCTATTTATAAGAAATTAAAATTCTATAAAATGGATGTTAAGTCTACTTTCTTGAATGGGAACCTAGAAAAGTAAGTCTACATAAAACAACCTAAATGTTTTTAGTTGTCAAAAGAATAAGATTATGTTTGCAGACTGAAGAAAGCTCTATAAGGTCTAAAATAGGCACCAAGAGCATGGTATTCAATATTAGACTATTACCTTCAAAAATAAGTATTCAATAAAGGATGTGTGGATAGCAATGTGTACTTCAAATTAGAAGGTGAACATATGTTAATTGTTCTTATATATGTAGATGATATTATTTTTGGTGGAAGCAATAATAGAATGTGTAAATAATTTTCTACTCAAATGTCTAATGAGTTTTAGATGTGTATGCTTGGATAATTTTATTTCTTACTTGGTCTAAAAATATCACAAACTGATGATGGGATATATATATCCTAAACCAAGTATTCTAAGGAAATGTTCAAGAAGTTTGGAATGGAAGATAGTAAACCAGTAGGTACTCCCATGATAATTAGATGTAATTTTAGAAAAAAGGATGAATCCCTTGATGAAAATTAGACTTTTTATATATTAATGATAGGTATATTATTGTACCTAACTACATCAAGACCTAATATCATGCAAGCAGTGTGCATGGTTGTAAGATTTCAAGCTGATCCTAAAGAATCACATGTCAATATAGTGAAAAGAATCTTTTGATATATCAAGAGTATAATTAACTCTGGGCTATGGTATCCTAAAAATGAATATTACACTTTGATAACATATATAGATGTTGATTAGGTAGGAAGTGTGGATGATAAAAGAAGCAATAGTGGTGGTGCATTTGTTATTAGAAACAAACTTGTTTCATGGCTAAGAAAAATTCAAGAGTCAATTACTCTTTATACAGCTAAAGTAGAGTATATTGGAGCAGTTTCATGTTGCATTCAAGTCTTTTGGATGAAACAAACACTTAAATACATCAAGGTATAATATAAATCACCTATCTCTATTCTTTGTGACAATTCAAGTGTTATTGATATATCAAAGAATCTAATGATGCACTCCAGAACTAAGTACATATCAATAAAGTATCAATTTTTAAGAGAAAATCTTAAAAATAAAGAGGTCACAATGGAATATGTGCCAACATAGGATCAAATTGCATACATATTCACTGAACCTCTTCAAAAGGAACAATCTGAGTATCTGAGATAGAAATTGGGAGTGGTGCCTCCTACATCACATCACTAGATCTTAGTAATAGGGCATTAGTCTAGGGGGAAAATCATAGAAGCTTTGTTAATACCTAGAAGAAGAGAGAAAAGGCAACTTAGGTATGCATATATTTATAAAATTCTAATGAGATGATGGTTATAGATTCTTGGATAAACTCCTTTATCTAATAAAGGGGGAGAAAATTTTGGACAAATAGTGAAAAAGTTGGAATCCCTTTGCCATTGATGTTAAAGGGGGATAAAAAGTTCAAATGCTCTCTATAAATTTTTTCCAAATGATTTATGTTTATTAAAGGATCAGATCATGTGTCCAAGTTGAGTTTTAGTGTTCCATTGATTAAGGGGGAGAAAGTTTGGTATGAACATATTTAACTCACATTCATCAGAAGCTAATGCAAGCATTCCAAGTATAATCAATGCTAGAGGAGTAGAGCATGCATTACAAGATCATAGCATTTATTTTTCCATTAATTAAAAAGAGGATATTGTTAGTAATATTATTTTCATTGATGTCAAAAGGGATATTATTGTAATTATGCCTGTCACTGATGTCAGAGGGTCAGAAAGGATTGATGAAGAGAAGAACATGTTTTATAATTTCATAGTATAATTTTGAACATTTTCATATAAATTTGTAATGATTTTACAGAGGCCATTTTTGGAGGTTTTTAGAGGAAACAGATAGAATATATATTATGGGGTTTTCTAGCACATCTCATATATATGGTCAGCAAGTTCAAATGAAGAGAAATGAGCCTAGAAATGATTTATTTTATCTCTCAGCCATTACTAGAGTTTCTCAGTAAAACCCTATCGGTTTTAGTCATGGCATTTATAGGCATTTCTATTTTTATGTTGACTGGATATAGGTAGGAACTGATTGCTTAAGTTATAACTTAAGTCTTCCTCATTGTTGTGAAACCATCCCCTTTGACCTAGTGATTATCGACTTGGAGAAATGATGAAAGACTTTAATATTTCCTAAGTCCTCAACTTAAGATTTGTTTGATCTTGATCAATGATTATAAATTAATCACATGATGTAGATCGAATGATGTGCAGTGAAGTCAATATGTTAAAGGTACCTGAGAGTGAATAAGTTAGTGACATGTGTCACATTCATAGGAGATTATTAGATAGATATATAATGAGCATATTAATCTATCAAAAGATATAATGGTGAACATGTGACCATGTAATGAATATCAATAGATTGCATGGAGTCAAAGAGGTCAAAGTGTTTAATAAATAGTGAGTTAAAGACTGAGCTACTTTGAGGTGATCGATGGTGTATATGTATTCTAAAGTATCAAGAAGAAAAAATATGAGATCAAGTGCTTGATATTTAAATATAAATAGAGGTAAAGTCCATGATAATTTTGAAGATATAATGGCATGAAATATCTCAAATCAATGATCAATGGATGAATTTTAAAGTTGAAATGTTAAAGTTCAAAAGCTCACAAAGATCTAATAGATTGCATGAGCTTGTAGAGTTTGATCTAAAAGTTGCATTTTAAATTTAATTCAATTGAACAATGATCATAAAATCATGGTGCAAAACTTAAATATAAATGGTCATTATTAAAAGACTTATTCATCTTTACAGTCAAGTGATGGACCACTCAAGAAAGATGCATTATATAACATAGAGAATGATATAGATCATTATGTTCAATAAAAATTGTTTAATATGGAATGTACATCAAAAATAGATCCTAACATATGCTAAATATAGTAAAAGATAGAGAATTATGGTGGTGGTGTGTGAATTCAAAAAGTAGGAAACTTGCCATTAAATAAATATGAACTAAGTCCAAGAATGGAGTGTGATGTGTTAATGACCAAGTGTAAACATAGAGAAGATGTGAGACCTAGATCTAATGTGTGTGTGTGTGTGTGTGTGTGTGTGTGTGTGTGTGTGTGTGTGTGTGTGTGTGTGTGTGTGTGAGTGAGTGAGAGAGAGAGAGAGAGAGAGAGAGAGAGAGAGAGAGAGAGAGAGAGAGAGAGAGAGAGAGAGAGAGAGAGAGAGAGAGAGAGAGAGAGAGAGAGAGAGAGAGAGAGAGAGAGAGAGAGAGATCTAGGATACACACTAAGTGTTGAATGAAGTCGAATTGAGGGGTAGAGAGGAAAAGACAAGGAGAAAAGAAGTATAGAGTGTGAGAAGTTACAAAATAGGTTTGTAACATAGAACTAGATTCATTTTTGAATAAATTTTATAATATAGAGTTGTAGCTCCCTGATAGATATTATTGGTAGGTGCCATCAAAAAATTTGAGTTGGTACTCAATTATGGAGTAGGTGCTTCCTTAGAGTAGGTGCTCTTAAATTAGGGGATTGGTGTCTCCTTAGGGTTGGTTCCCTTAAACATTATAACTAATGAGGATTTGATTGTGAGAATGGATTAGAACAATATATTCTAGTATATATTCTGATCATAGTTTTTCCCATATTGGGTTTTATATGTACACTAAGTGTTGTGTCTATTTGTGTGTGTGATCTCTACATATAATTTTTAATTTGAATTAAAAGTATTAAATTACTAATTTTAATCAACCTACTGATTCACCCCCCCCCATCAATAGATAGTTGTGTTACAACACCAAATACTAAGCCTATCAAACAAAATTAGAGGCTCATTAATCTAAAGATAGAACCCCTGATGAAAAGTGAGATATTTAAATTGATAAAAGCTAATATAATTTTCCCCATCAAGCACTCATCTTGGGTTTCCAATCTGGTTCCTATCAGAAAGAAAAATGGTGAAATAAGGATGTGTGTGGATTTTAGAGACCTAAATAAAGCATGCGTAAAGGATCACTATCCTCTCCTACCTATGGAGCAAATTTTACAAATTGAAGCAAGATCCAAAAGGATTTCCCTTCTAGATGGTTATTCTATCTATAACCAAATCTTGGTACAAGATTTAGACCAGTAAAAAACTTCCTTCACCACAAAATGGGGTGCATATGCATACAAAAAGATGCCTTTTGGTTTGACAAATGTTGGAGAAACATTTCAAAGGGCCATAGATATGGAATTTAAAGGGATAATTAACAAAACAATTTTTTTTATATTTGGATGATATCACCATCTACTCAAAGTATGTTGAAGCACATTTATACCACCTTAGAATTTTTTTTGAAAGGTGCATAGAATATGAGGTTTCCTTAAACCCAAATAAATGCATATTTGTGGTCCATGAAGGGAAACTATTGGGGTATATAGTGTCAAAGGAAGTTCTTAAAATATACATAGAAATATTTAGTGCTATATCTATATTGGCACTACCAAGCCATAAGAAAGGACTTCAAATTTTCCTTGGAAAGACTAATTTTTTGAGAAAATTTGTCCCAAATTTTGCCTCCCTGGTAAAACCCCTCACTACAATGTTCAAGAAAGGTACCATTTTCGGTTGGATACAAGACAGATATAGTTTTTAGGCCATCAAACAAGCTATTTCTTAAAATCCTACCTTGGTCAACCCAAATTATGAGAAAGACTTCATTCTTTATGCATTCATAGGGGAGGAAAGCATCTTAGCCATTTTAACTTAGAATAATCAAGAATAATTAGAATAGCTGGTATCTTTCTTCAGCCAATCCTTGAAAGGATATGAGGAGAATTATAGTTTTATGGAGAAGAAGGTATATGTTGTAATTAAGGCTCTCAAAAAATTTGGGCATATTCTCTCTAATAACAAGATTCATCTGATGGTAAGTCACCCAAGTGTTAAAGTGTTTCTGCTCAATTGGAAGATAAATGAAAAGTGATCATGATGGCTTACAAAGGTCATGGAATATTACTTAGACATAAAAGTTGCCAAGATGGTGAGAGGAAAAGGTTTATGTGAATAACTAGCTTCTGATATTAAAACTATTGAACCAACACCTAAAGTAGTATATGACCAAAATGTGTCTCAGCCAGCCAACCTACCTATTTTATACAGTTGGAACCAAGACATACCAACTTCCTATAAACCAATGAGTATCTATATGATATTCAACAATCTAAGAAAAGGTATTATAGAATCTAGTTTATTCATTATATCCTTTCTGATGGAGTACTATTTATAAAGGATATGAATGGAGTTATATTAAGATGTATTGAGCATGATCAAGTTCCTAAGGTACTCCAAGAATTCCATGATGGCCCAATAGGAGTAAATTTATCCATGAGAACCACAACCATAAAGATAAAGAGGAGGCTATTATTGGCCTAAATTATTCAAATATGCCCACTAATGGGTAAGGAACTATGAAAAGTGTGCTTACCTCATTGATAAGCAAAAGTTAGTATCCTTTCCTCTTAGGCCCATTCTAGTAGATCAACCATTTTACCAATGGGGAGTGAAATTTATAGGCATGATAGATCCACCATCGAGTGCAGGGAAAAAATGGGTCCTCATAGTAATAGATTATTTCATGTGATAGATCAAATCAATTGCACTAAAAGATGCTATAGAGGTGTTTATTCTAGACTTTATGGATAGTATAGTGTCAAGATTATATGTACCCCACTCTATTATCTCTAATAACACTAAAGCTTTCATCGGCCCATAGGTGAGTGAATGGGATGTCAAGCATAATGTGTATCTAAGCACTTCTTCTAATTATTATCCTCAGGGTAATGGCTTAGCTAAGTCAACCAATAAAAACCTTATTAGGATTATCAAAAGAACAATAGAATACAACCAAAGATCTTGTCACACAAAGTTTAAATCATCACTTTGGACTGATAGGATCACTCCTAAGAGAGGCATAGGTGATTCACATTTCATGATGGTATATAGAACAAAAGCTTGAGTCCCACTATCAATTGAGCGACCATCTCTAGATCTCAATCACCAATTAGACTTGATCAATAATGATGTAATGACAATAAGATTGGATGAGATCATAGAAATTGAATCAACCATAAACTAAGCAATGAAGGTATTGGAAGCTAACCAAGCCCAAACTAAAAAGACTTTTGACAAAAAGGCATCTAAAATAAACTTTGATAAAGGAGATATGGTTCTCAAATGAGATGTAGATAGGACTAAACTAGTTAAGCACACAAAACTTGATGGAATATGGAATGGTCCATACATTATTACTCAATGCAAGGGAAAATACTTTCCATCTCTCAAAGCTTGATGGAGAAGAACTACCTATCCTAGTCAATGGGATATACCTCAAAGCTTACTTTTGAGGTAGGAATTGATTCTAATTTTTTTTTATTTTCTATATAGTAGGGTTAGATGTTGTTGTGCCTTTCAATAAGTACTTATGCATAGTACAACTCATTAGGAATTTTGGTTTTCTTAGGTTGTGTTGCTTTTCCCTATTTTGTTTGTCTATGTTTTTCTTGTTTTGTCATGTCTAGGAAAATCCTAGTTGTCCTTCCCTAGGTTAAAGTTTCCAAAGTGAAGATTGAACCCATGCCCAATGTCATATAAGGCTACTAGATTGAAATTTATTAGCAAGAAATCATCCCATATAGGTCACCAAAAATGTTGATATTCTTTCCTAAAAAATATCATTACATTTTATACCCTAAGGAAGACCCCCTTTGTTTTTTATAAAATCCCCTAAAACCACCAAAAACCCATTTTTCTCTTTTGTACTATGGAATCTAGAACTTTAGATGTAATTTGTAGCTTATATATTATTTTGTAGGTTTTGAGTCCCACAAAGCAACCACCTTTAAATGGTAGAATTTAAAACTTGACATGAATTTTTCAAGTTGAGAAAATTGAAAAGTACACAATGGGCTCTACATCTTGAAAAACATTCATCCCCCCTTACTATGGAATACAAAACCCAAAGTGAAATTTGTAACATGTAAATTACGTCTGGGGTTCCACCTTCCACCAAGAAACTAAACCATGAGATGCAAAACTCTATAAGAATTCTACAAGTTTTCAATCTTGTAATATGCTCAGTGGGTTCCACCTCCCACCAAACATTGACACTATAGAATCCAGAACCCCACAAGCATATTTCAAGTTTGTAAACTTGCAAAATTCTTGGTGGGTTCCACCTTCTACCATTCAAACCATTTATTTTCCATGAACATGGGACCTACTCCAAGAAAATCCTAGCTCTACCACCAACTACCATTAAACTACATTAAATATAGGGTTTTTTATATAAACTAAATGTTTAGGGATTTCTTGATTCATTGTTAAATTTGCTAATCAATTTCTTGGAGATCTGATGATAACCTACACCATGCCATCAAACCTCGATCTAGATGAAAACAAGTACCTCTAGGTCAAGCCATGACTTTAAAACTCAAATCCACATCATACACAATATTCCACTTTTAATTTCTACCACTTTTCCTAAAATTTGAAACATTTTTTGATATTTTTCCATTTTCTATGAAAAGTATTCGAGATCTTACATAGAGTTCAGTTGTTTTTTTTTATGTTTTATATGTTTAGGGAATTAGTAATATTGTTCCTTATATAGATATTTTGTCCAAGGATTTTAGTAATAGGTTTAAGGTTTATCTAGGGTTTCTTATCAAACAATTCATTTTGAGGGTTTTGGATTTTCCCCCAAAATGTTTATCATCTAAAAACCCTTAGTTTTCCTACCCAAATTTTACAATCAAAATATATTTTTTCATCAAACTAGTAGAATATTCTTGAGCATATCCCACTTTCAAAACTGATGAATATTTCCTCTATATATACCTCCAAGGTCCTTGTAGACATTGGACTTGCCCAGAGCACCTAATATCTTCATGGGTTTTACCATTGCACTAAGCACCTTCAAACCCCATAAGACTCCAAATATTTGTTAAAAGTGGACCTACTCTAAACACTTCATATCCTTTCATGAGTTCATTTTGGTTCAAACACATTCCACTTCTATTGGAACCTTCTCTTGCTTGAAGCACCTTCTAGATCTGCTAGAGATTTAAACTAATTTAAACACCAGTAAACTCTACTAGATTTTATAACTAATTTATTACAAGTAAAAGCTCTAATTTTCATGTCTCAAAAGGAAATAAAGTTCAAATCCAAAGGGCATATAATTAATAATAGTTTATATTCTAATACAATAGAGATTATTGATACAAATTTAGGTCATATTGACCTGGGAGAATTTTGGGCTAGGATAGGATTATAGTTTATAAATGATAGGATCCAGAGTATTTATGACTCTAGTTTACCACAAGTTATAGCCTTCCCATTTTTAGTTCAAATCCCTAAGTTGGTTCTCACATTGGCCCATCATTATGATCTCAATGGAAGAGAGGTCTTCAATGACAAAGGGGAAAAGATTTTAAATGTAGACCCTGATTTCATCAACTTAGTGTTTGAAATCTTGGAATTCAAGATTTATTTGGATATAAATCCATAGATATCCACATAATTATTTTAAGATAAAATATTTGGGTGTCAAAATATTATCAACAAAAATAGGCTCAAGTTCCCCAAGGCTTCTTCCACAAGGCTACCAAAGACTATGTATAAGCCTGATTTCATTGATGAAGTAGAGGATATTATTATATTGTTGCAAAGGATCACTATCAATGCTAATGCTAAGTCTTTTCAATAATATATATACCAATATATCTAGGTAATATATAAAAATAAATAATACATTCATTGGGACTAGTTAATAAGTGATTCCCTCCACAAGTAATTAATGAAGGTTCAAACAATTGGCAAGTTCTACATGACCTCCTAAATTATCTATATTTTGGCCAAAGGGAGATTATTCCTAGGCCTCAATACAGTTCCTAAGTAAATAAGTAGAGTTTATAACTACTACCCTAGCCTCACATTGAAGGCTAGTAAGTAACATTTTAGGTGAGTAAATAATGCTTTCATTTATTTCATAATTATCATATTTAACAAGGAACTTTAGAGAACAAGGTTCTCACCAATAGCAGTGGAAGAAATTAGCCAATGAGGCTCCTATTTCATTTAGTCCCCCACCTTTTCTTACATCAAGAAAGTAGGTTTTAGTGGTTTTACCTATACACTTCCTAGATATGTTAGTGACAAATGGGTACTAATGGAGTTGGTCAATTAATTCATAGAGACACACAAGCTCTTTTCTAATAGGCATAAGGTAAGGATAAATTTCCCAATATCCATTAAACAATACACATGCCAATCCCTCCTTAATGCCAAGTGTGTTAAAGTTGATATGTGCCAAAGGATACTTAAGACTTTAGATTCAAGGCCATATTTTTATGTATATGGAAAGATCACCAGCACATTAGCACTCATAACATACACTCAGGTGCCATATTATGAAGATTATTAGGAAGATTTCAATGATGAGGAAAGAGTCTAGATGAGGGATTATTTTAGGATGCCCTTGCAACAAATAAAATACTATGATCTAGCACTAATTCCAGATAAATTGGTACGTGATGACTCTATAATGGACCTAATCTATTATACACTGGTCATCACATAACCTTTTCCACCAGTAAGGTGGTTTGTTCTAGAATCCATTTCTATATTTGATAGAATGACTCCTGTGATTAATATAATAATAAATTATTTAAGGAGAAAGGGAATTTAGGTAATAAGGGAAAAAATATGGGTCCAAGAGAAGCTTTTAAATCTTAAGATTGAGGGGATTAGTCCATCAGAAGAGGGTCTAAGAGAATCACAAGAGGAGCCAAAAAAGAAGAAGAAGAAGAAGAAGAAAAAGAAGAAGAAGAAGAAGAAGAAGAAGAAGAAGAAGAAGAAGAAGAAGAAGAAGATGATGATGATGATGATGATGATTATGATGATGATGATGATGATGATGATGATGATGATGATGATGATGATGATGAAGAGTAAGACTAGGAAGAGCGAATAAAGTAAGGATGAGGTACTTCTAGAACAACTAATTAACCCTTCATATGAAGACACAATAGAAACATAAACTTCCACAATTTCAATTCCTATGACTGTCATAGTGACAACCCCCATCTATGTGGTTCACCCTCCTCCTACCTACATTGTTCCATAGGTTTCAACACCTCCACCTCCTATTTATACTCCTCTAAGATCTTAGGTTTCAACACCTTTAATTTCAACTCCACCTCTTGTTTCCACTCCCCCTACACTTACATTTTTCAATTCACCTACTATTCCAACTAAATTTTCTAACACAATAAGTCAAATGAAAGAGAGTTAAATAGAAACTCAAGGTTCCCCATCAATGGAATCTCAAGTTTCCACTCCACTTTCCCTTCCTCCAATTTCACCTTCCCCTTTGATTCCACTCCTTTTATAATACCTTTAATTTCATCCCCATTAATTTCCAACACCAGCCAATAGTATAAAGTCATGGACACAGTCTTCCTAACTTTAGTCCCATAGACCATCCCAACTCCTGAGGTAAGTATTATTTCACTTTCATCTCCATTCACCTTTTCTACATCACCAACCTTGAGTGGACCCACACATCTAATTTATTCATTCAACACTTTGGCTTCCACCTTGTGACCTGTTCCCACATTCACAACCCCTATGTCTATCCCATCTTTCACTCCCCTAATAGACATAGCTATTCTATCTACCTCCACCTCTTCCTCTTCCATTTTTACACATTACCTTATATATAAATTGGAGAAACACAGGTGCTTAAAGTGAATGTAATTTTTTATCCTACTGATGGGAGTGAAATGTCACAAGCACCTCCTAAACAATCAATAGCATCATCCTCCCAAGAATATACAATGGTCACCATATTTGATAATGAAACATATTAAACTATTGATATTTTGGTGATATTTTATAATCAGCCAGAGGCTACCCTGAGTTGGCTAGCCCAATTAGTAGGTAAGAAGAGGAAACAAATGATTGATCCTAGCACATTAGAATTTTGTCTCTTGGAGGTCCAAAATAATTCCAAACCTACTCCTAGGACCCTCTCTAGGATATTTTATGATGACAAAGGGGAGAGGTATGTTTAAATTTTAGTATCCCCATCAGACAAATCAAAGGGAGATCTTGTTGTTGGGGATCATCAAATTTCTAAGATCCATCTTGGATGGCTGAAAAGAGAGGGGTTGAAACATGATGTGAAATCTAGCATCAACTCTCTATTTGAATAGATTAATCACAATAAGGCCACCAAAGATGAATTGAAGAGAAAGGTGGTGTAGCTTAAAACTACAATAAAATAATTCATACAACATAGTGAATCATCATAATAACCATAGTTTGTACAACCAATCAATTAGATTCTAGATCATGTAACAATTATTTTAGTTTAAGAGATGGCTCACATGGGAAGGGCTACAAAAGAGTGGTCAAAAGAATTAATTTCCAAGGGAAATAAGGTCATTATAGTAATAATGGATCAATATGAAATGGTCAGAGAGAGAAATAATATTTTGAAAGAACAAGTTACTAAATTTGAAGGAGAGATTTAAACCTTGATTTTATATTATCCAAAATTAACAAATATAGGTTCAATCGATGTAGATATCCTTATTCCTAAGAACATACTAAATAATGAGTCTGATCATGAGGAATTACATAGAGAAGCTCAATTTTGAATAAGTATACTAATAGAGTCTACTCACCAAGCCAAGGTGACTCATCATAAATCTATTGACATGTTGTATGACATCAAAGGAATGATTAATATGATATCATGTTAACCAACAGATAACTCAGAGAATCATCTAAAAGTTAAAGAGGTTTAAAATAATTTAAAGGAGGTTGTTTAAAAAGAATCTACAAAGGATACAGTCTTCACCCTAAGTTCTATCCATAGGTTTATCAGGTATGAAAATGCAATGGATAAGATAAGAATGGAGATGTAGGGAATAAATACTTTTAGAAGAGAATTGTTTGATATTGAAGTGGATTGTGCAGCTTCTCACATTTATTCCTATGAACCACATGAAGAGTGAATACAAGAATTTTTTTAAACCTTTGATGTATATGTTTAAAAACTCCATGTTGAGAAAGACAAGAAAGTTGAGGAAATTATGAATGTTGATTAATCTTTATGTTGAAATATTTTGTGTTTTATATTTGCAAAATATTGTAATTTGTAACTGTGGATAAATAGCTATTTTTTATAACTCTTTTTGAGAAAGAGAATCTTGTATTTTTTGACAATGTGAAAGCTATAAAAATCAATTGCAAATTACACTTTCTATTTTGACAAGTTACATTTGTTAAAAGTGTAAAAGCATAAATTACAAATTTCAAGTTACATTTTGACAAAATTGATTGACTTAAAATATTATAAAAGTCTCACTTGTATTTTACAAGTTATGTTTTTTCAAAGTTAACTTCAATTAGGTTTTATGAAAGTCAAGTTATATCTTAGGCACTGCCTATTTTGCATGAAGAGCTAATTTTAGCTACTATAGATGAATAAATGTTGCATGGATATATTATTGTTCCAACTATGCCATTCCATGCCAAGGATCATGCCCATCTCTTGCATGCCACTTTCCAAATCATTCTACAAGTCTAAGATACTACAAATAGAGAAACTCATCTCTTTTTGCATGAAGTTTTTAGATCTACATGGTTTCTTTGACTAGATGTTCAAGTTTTGATGAGTTCATCTCATCTATGAGATATTTTTGTGTAAATATGGGTAGGCCCTATGGCCCAAATCATATTTTTATTGCTAAAGGATATAATTTTCACATTTTGAATGTATTTTCTACAATTTGTAACCTTTGGAAGGAAATAAATTGAATATTTGCCTTTTTTGTCTAATAAATCTATTTATACCAATTATTTGAGTATTTTTAGAAGTTTTATTTCTTATTTCAGTCATAAGAAAATAAATTTTGATATTTTTACCCTTCTAAAAATATTGTTTGATTAACATAAACATTGCTTTCCATTTTGTGAAAATAATTAAATATTTCCTCTGGTTTCCCAGTTGTAAGAGCTTGTGTCGAACCAATTTCAATATAATTATCTATTACATTATGTTCATCAAGTAAGCATTAAGGCCCCATAATATATTTGGTTTAATCATCATTTTAGTTTTTCCCTTTTCCTCATAAAAATCTAGTTTAGGAGAAAGAACACTAAAAAGAGCAAAAATTCTATAGGACTAGTATCTTATCAATTGCATCAGATTTAGTGAAAGGAAGTTGGCATTCTCCATAAGTTAACCTTGATTTTCCAAAGTCCCATGGCTTAGAGGTTTTCCAAATGCATCATTAGGTGTTTCACAATGAGCTGCTCCACATCAAAGAATGAGTGAAAAACTTATGTGATAACACTAATCTAAAACCCCTTTTAACAGTTTACATGACTAGGTTACTTGGGTCAACTTTGTACTCTTACTAGTGAAACTCATTTAGGGTCTAGCTAAGCTTTTGTATAACCTAGCCCATGACATAGTGAGTTTTTTTCAATAATGATACTAGGTCAACTGGGTTGACCCTATTGATCAAAACCTTTGGAATGGATTAGGGTTAAATATACCTATATATACAAGATCATGTCACCTTTATTTAGAGAAGAGAAGAAGAAGTAAGAGATATTGTGCATATGATTATCCACCATTCTTCTTGAGGATCAATTTTAAGGATTCATACTTTCTTTGGAGATATGGATCTTGTCTTATGGTAAAGTATTTTGGATGCATTGATAAGTTATGTATCCTAGATCTTATTTATCTTTGTCATCCTTACATACCATAAAAAATTCTTATGAAGAACCTTTTCCAAAGGATAGATTGAGGCTCAACATATTTGTCTTCGAATGTAAGTATACCTAACTTTGTTCCTCCTTTGTAACAGTAGATAGATATGCATTTTTACTTCTCTTCTATGCACTAGAATTTTATATACATTTATGTGAGTATATGCCTTCTATGTATGTTTACTTTTGTTTTTTATTACCCCTACTTTGTGCTACAATATTTGATGAGCACTAGATTATACTTTACGTTAATTTTTATTAGTTTAGTAAATATGAAAACATAGAACTTAATTAGGGTTACTACATTATTTTGCTTGACTGAAGGATTTTGAACCATCCCTAGTATTATTATTATGATAAGAGTTATCCTAATTGGGTCTAGTAGATCCATATATTGGTTATGTTCCCAATTATATAATGTATCCCCACTTAGAAGTGTAAGTATGATCTATATTCTCTGAGCTAGGATTGATTTATAGATCTAATGCATTTGTGATTGCATACATTCTAGTAAACCCAACATGAATCTATCCCTTGCAGGTTTTCTTTAATTTTTTTCATTTTTATATCATTTTGTTTATTATTTTTATATAATTTTGATACTAGGTCAATAGGTTTGATAAAGTTTTTAACTTCTATGAACAATTTTAACACACAATTGTATAAAAAATGACTATTCTTTTTGTGTATGTCTTCATCAAATATAGATTAATGGGTCAAACAGGTCGACAAAGTATTCTTATTAACTTAAAAAACATAATAGGTTGACTAGGCTAGTATATTCATCTTAAAAGGCTTCAAAAAATAAGGAATTATAGAACTAGGTTAACCCAGTTGACAGAGTTGGTATAATTTGCAAGAAATATTCAAGGCACTTCAATAAGAATTTCACATTCCTCAGCATCTTTTAACCCACCAAGGTTCCTTTCTCTCTCTTTTATTTTAGTTTTTCCTTATAGTTATATTTTACACATTTTTCAGTCTTTAAAACTACCATCATACAACAAACTAGGTCAACCTAGTTGACCTAGTTTTATATTTTATCTTTTGTCTGAAAGACTAGGTCAACCCTATCGACATAGTTATTAAAGACCCTTACTTTGACAGTACAATAGTGACACTACTGACTCTTTTCTATAATTTTTTCATATAGTGTCACTTAAACTAACCATGTACTATGTTTTAAATTTTAAAATAATAACTATATGCTAGTAATTAATTCACACTTTTATTTTCATTTATTTGCATGCTTAGAATAGATCACATAGTCTAATTAGGCAGTTTTTCAATATACCATTCAGTTACACTATTTTTCTCTTTATTGTACACACTACCAAATCACATAATTTTAAAATGAATTAAACATTTGTTTACCTAAGGCCTAGCTACTTGGATTTCATCACCAAGGGGGAAGCTGACTTGGTTTTCTAGCCAAGTATAAACACATGGTTAATGGTATATATTGGCAAAGCACCTGATACCTTATCGCTACAGGATGTGAAGTGAAGGGGTAGGCCCCAATATCAATTCACTACCATTGCCAACATAGATCCCTTTCATATTAACATCTTAAAACCTTCCATAGATTGTTTTCTAGTTCCTTACTTTCAGCCAACTCCCCTACCACACTTAAAATAACACTTTATAATAACAACAACATTTAGGATGACCACTTAGTTAGCATTTACTTTTTAGTTGACTCCTTTCTCTTTGATCATTGTATGTTATATTGAAAAAAAAAGTTATTGGCTAGCGTTGGTGCAAGATTTTATGTTGTGTCTCAATTGGATCATTCTCATTGACCCAATTGATTATGTGTTTACTTTCATTTATTAATTTGAAGTATATAGAAAAAAAAATCATTGTTTTAGTACAATATAATTGTATTTGACATAATATAGTACATGTTGAGGTATGTTTCTATGGTTGATGTTGAATCATTTTTGTTGTCATTGATGTCAAATTCAAGATAGATGTTATTAATGTCAAAGTCAAAGTTGAGACCATGCATAGTGAGATGATATGTGCCAAAGAAGTCTCATGACAAGAGAAATTTTAAAGGAAAAATCTTGTCTCTCTATTGAGAGAGAGTTTGAAGGAAAATTGGTAATCCTTCTAAGGTTCATAGCATGTCAAATTTAAGATTATGGTACAATGTAAGCTATTATTTTGTACTAGGTGTCTTGAGAAGCCTAGTCTAGCCCTGAGAGAATGTGTATGCATGAAACATAGTAAAGATTGGTGAGTTGTGTCAGTAAAAGCATCAAAAAGTATAAAAAGTTGTGTAAACATGAGTAAGAGTCAAATAAGCCTTCAGATGAGTTCCAAGGTCAAGTTTTGAGGCTTAGTCCTTACTTGAGAGACCTATTAAGAAGGCATAGACTTGGTAGCAAAATGCGCTGAGAAATATGAGACTTGTGTGAAGAAGGTTAGTAGTATGTGAGCATGGTATGAGGTCATTTGATATAATAATGAGGTTTTGAGAATAATAAAATGTGTTTCAAGGTGTGGTCATGGTCTAAGTATGACTAGAAATTTAAGGCCTAGTGTGCAAAGAGACCTAATATGGCCTAATGAGGGGTCAAGATTATTTCCCAAGGTGACAAAGATCTTGAGAGCATTTAAAGAGATGTGAGAGGTGTTAAGTGTGCTTACCAATTTTGAGGTTATAGCCTAAAGGATAAATCATGAAAATTAGTGTTGAGGTCTTCTATTTATGTAGAATGGGATGTTACAAACTTGAGAAGGATTTTCTTATGCTCGTTGGTACATACAACCTTTGCATGAGATCCTGAATAGTTCATGGAAGTTGTCAAAGGTTCCTAGCTTAAATTTCTTGGAATTATTTTTGGATTTAAGGGGTAGTCCTTTATAAATTATTGATAAGAATGGAAACCAATCAAAACCCTCCTAAAATCCTCATAATGACCCGATAGGAAAGATCTTGTTAGTTATGGCTCAAAATGGTTTTGTTGACCTAGTTTATGTTGAGGCATGGTGTTCAAAGTATTAATGTAATAATGTATATATTATTTTTATAATAATATTACATTAAATAACTTGTGGTTAGTTTTATTTATTTTAACAAATATATTATTAGTCATAATATATTTATATATAGTGGGTTACTTGGGAGTTTGTTTAGTTGAGAGATTATAGGGATTGTAGTATCCTAATTAATAGGATATCCCTTTCCTATTTATTTGGGTCTACCCATGAATCTATGTAATATAATAAATAATACAATGAGAGTGAATAATATTGTTTTATAGTTTAATATCTCTTTATATTCCTTATCAGTTCAATATGGACTAAATTTCTAATATGTTTGACTTTGAGTTACCTCAAGATCTGGTATTAGAGCAGGTATGAGAGTATAAATAGGCTATGTATTCAATTCTTATAATACTATATCATTCTTGTATGGTCACTTTGATCCTCTGTGCATCATTTTTTATAAACACATACACATATATCATGTGGATGGTGGAATAATGTCTTACACCCTCTATTTATAAAAGTATAGAATCAAATCTACTAGTCAATAATCTACATGGCTTCTCCATGAAAATTTCCTCATGCCATGCATGTGAATTCTGATCTTCACATGTCTATATTTCTTTCACTTACATTTTCCATGCATGTATTCGATGTTATAGATTGTATGCATCACTTCATATTTATCCAATCTTTTATCACATACCACATGAGATTATTTCCAACAATAATTATGTAGTTGAGAAATATCAGCCACTAAATAAAATAGAGATCAATATATGGTAGTCCAATTGTGAACATTCTTATGAAATCTTGAACACCAAAAACAAAGCATTAAATATCATATGCAAGGAAAATTTTGATATTTGACTCACATTCAAGTATGTTTACATGGTTGCCTCATAGTTGTATTAATCTTTACATTGCTTTGATTGATGGTGCATCTATCTTTAGTTCAGATCCAACTAAGGAAAGCATCGAGATCTTCTTCTAAATATCATGTAAGACATGGTGTAGAGTAGGTATACCTAGATGCTATTCAAAATAGGCATTCATGTTTACATTGGGCATTACATTCTTTGTTTGGTATATCAATTACCAAATTTGTTTATACTTTGTTGATCTATTTTTTGACTCAATCTTTCACCATGCACGTGTTGGGCTCCTGGCAGATCTATGAATATTGATCACAGTACAAATAGTCATAGTTTATGTCTCCTACATCAACCTTTTGAAATAAAATGGTTGAGGTAAAAACTTAAAATCAACCTAAATCTAAGGTAAATGGTTTGAAACACTTGATCTAGACAAATGGATTAATCGCAACACATGAAATTAAGACAAACTTGTTCTTGGAAAAAAATAACTTAATATAAGCACATGTTTGAAAATAATTATGAAAATTAATCTCAAGGAGAAAAATAAGAGAAAAGACTAAAGATTTCAAGACAAAGTGATAAGAAAGGCTCAAATGTAAACTAGTCATGCTTAGAGATATACTTAAAGAATGAGTTTAAACCTTAGTTTGAGATGGTAAATTGGTTCAAGACAAAAAAAATTAAACCACTCCTAGGTCTAGGCAAAGCTCTTTAAATCAAACAATAAATTTATCAAGTTTCACAATCTAAATGTAAAAGGTAAATGCCCAATCCCAAATTAGACAAGACTTTGGTGTAGACCAATCAATTATAGATATAAAGTTTGAAAGATAAATTTCAAACATGGTACAAAAGACTCTAATTTTCAAATGAATAATGGCCTAGACTCAAATGGGTAGCATAATGAATTTTTTTTGGAATAAAGGTACACAAATAGTTTTGGACTTGGTTTTAAACAAAGGTAAATGTCTTGGGATAAATTGGGCAGTGTAACAACATCTCTTTGAACAAGTGTATTAAAGTGGTTTTGAAAATATCAATCTATGACAAAAATTTGATGGATTTTGAGAGCATAACACTTCTTTGCTCAAAGTGGTGTGTGTAACATGTGTTTATTTTATTTTTTTTGGATTTTTTCTTATGTGGTTTGACACAAAAAGAAATTTTAGACCCAAAAACAAATTCAAGTAAAATAATAATAAAATCACCTAAGTGTATATCCTACACTAAAACTAACAAGGTTTACATAGTTTTCACTAAAGTTTCCACCAATATACTAATGATAAAAAATAATTAATTGTTAATCCAAAATAGTAAGTGCACATGTAGGTAAAGTTTTTTAAGCCACCCTCTATCTCTTAAGCATTGATACATGGAAATAACTTAGGGTTCCAAAGCAACTTGGCATTTGGATGGATATTCTATGAAAAGTGGGGTTGATCTAAATATAAATTTTTGACATGTTCTAGATGGTCCACATGTGTGGCTAGCATGAGGTAATAATCACATCAAATGAGTCCAAACTACATATCTTATTATGTAATGGTCTAGTCCTTTGCATAATGAATTCATTTGTGTACTTCTTAGTTAATTCTAATCTCTAGCTGCCGCATGGCCTGAGAACCCATTGGGATGGTTAGGATAACTAATAAACCACTATCACATCTAAAGATATACCCAAATTATATATCGCACCAGATAGTGAGGTTGGAATAGTGTTTGGAGATGAAATCTTAGGTCAATGTCTTCCAAAATAACTTATGAGGAGTCTATGAATTAACACTCACAAGACAATGCATTAAAATAAATAAATAAAAATCAAATAACCTTAGGGTCATTTCTAAGTCACCTATTATCACCAAATATTTTACCCTAGAAGAGGGTGTTCAATCCTCTTCTAGATTTGGGCAATATGGGAACGCTTCCGAGTATGTGGGTGTACCTATAGTGGAAGTAAGCCTCTAAATTTAAGGGCTAGCTCCTTGAATGTATCTTGAAGTGCTTTCACCTATGATAATTGGTTTCTTATGGGGAAAGAGTTAGAAATTTCATGAAATAAAACTAATCTAAGGGGGTGATACACCAAGATGTTTTCCATAATATTTATCATACTTTATCACGAAGAGTAAAATAATACAAAACTAGTTTAAGAGTCCTAAATTGCACTAGCATAAGTGTTTCCATATGAAGGTGGGATGCATGAATACTATCCAAGGAAATTAAGACCATAGATCAGTTATAAATACTAAGGACCATTATACACTTAAGATAGACTTATACACTTGACTACACTTCATATGACTTGTTGGAATCACTTACACCAAACATGGAAGGATTGAGAGAAATAGAAGAGGGAAAAGAGAAGTCCAAAAGTCATAAGAACAATTGTAATGATATGAAGAGTTGTTGATGGTGGAAAGTGCACTCATTGGCAAGAAAAATAGGTTCCTACCCTCTCCTCACAACATGGAAACTCCTCTCTCACCTATGGGACGGCGAAGCAGGAGAAGAGAGTCCCTAGTTAAGGGCTAGCTCCCTTTGATGTATCGTTGTTTGTTTCAGGCAATGCAAAAAATACATACAGGCACATATATATATATATATAGCTATAATAAAAAGGGGGGAGGATGAAAAGGGAGAAGAAAAATACAGGAAAACAAACAACCTACTCTAAAGAGGTGATACACCAAAACAAGGGTCGACCTTCCCACATCCACACTCAGAATCAAACCAAACAATATGACATGCACTTCAGTCTTGGTAAAGAAACCAATTTACAGGAGAAAGACAGGGAAAGGTTCTCAAAAAAATAGAAATAGAGACTCACCAAGGTGTTGTACTACACACACTGTAAGTGACTTCCCTTGTCTTACTTCTCAAAAGAACTCTTCTCCTGTGAGCTACGAATTGGGGCCTTATAGATGACTGGTCTGTTGGCATTAACCTGTGAAAGAATTGAAATAATGACTAAACACAAATAACACTCAGGACATACACAGAAAATCTATCCAAGATGGAGGAAAAACTATATTTTATTGATTCAGGTGGAAAATTTTGCAGAGCTTCGCTTTGAAAAATTATGAGAAGATCTTTACAAAATGACAAGTTATGAATATATATGGGAAGCAAAGAGGCCCATGTGGCACTCCTGCTTTTACAAGTGGCATATGTGTCCCTTTGAAAAGAAAACAAGTCACTCAAAAATTAATGAGTTGTCCATTTGCCTACTCGAGACCTGCATTTCCTGCTTAGGTAACTTACACAGTTTGCCTTTAAATTTAATGTGATACAGAGGAAATGGTTGCACTGTTGGCCGCTATCATTCTAAATGATCAATTTTGTGGGCACCATTTCACTTGCCAAAGACGCTTCCCCATTTCATGCCAGTTGGACTTAATTGTTCATTCATCCTTTGCTTGCTACTTTGTCCAATTCATTTTTTATGCCATCAGGCAGTAATGCCTTCTGTCTCTGCCACTGGGTTTGCTCAACTACCCCTACTCTATCATCTTTGCTTGCCACTTGGAATTTGTCTCTTTTGGTTGCTTGGTTCCTTGGGTGAATATACTGGTGGGTCGCTACATTTTGAGCTCTTCCTTGTCCATGTTTGGCACTTGCCATATTTTAAAACCCAATGGCTAAACCATTTCATTAAGTTTGACGTGCCCTGGGACGTCCCCGTGTCCTTCACTTTGTCTTTGGGTCCATGTTGGCAGTCGGGTCCATGATGGCAGTCATCTGTGGCTTCCCTTCCTTTGTCTTTTCCTTGGCATACCCTTCTAAGTCACGTTTGGCTTGGACTATTTCCCCGGGCTTTGTATTGTATTTGAAGCGCACCCGAATTCCTTCCATGCAAATGTTAAGAGCTTGCCCTCTGAAAGGGCTTTTGACCTGAAGACTGCCCTTTCCCTTTGCCTTTGTGTTAATCCGTGCCTGAAGGAATTTGAGACCTAGACTTAGTCAATTTCAAATGAATTGAACTTTGGACTTTGAAACAAACTAAAACTTACCTGGGTCCCTTTCATTTGAAGTGCCAGCCCTCCACTAGGGCATTTGAACTTTAAGTCTTGAACCAAATCACTGAACCAATTGTGTTGAAAAAAAAAGCAGAGAAACACTGGCATTAAAATGTGTAGCCTAGAAATGATTGATTTTTGAATAGTGAAGAAGGAAGGTGAACAATTTTGGCCTGTGAGCAAAAAATTGGTCAACACATGGTGACTCACAGGGGAAGCATGCTGGCCATGCTTAGAATCCAGCTGCCTTGAAAATCCATTGGGCATGGAGTCAGTAGCAACTTTGAGAAATAGCAGAAACTCTGTTCAAACACAGAACCAAAAAAAATTTAGATCCACCTCTAAGGAAAAGGAAACACACGCAAGACTAAGAAAACTACAACCTGTGCAACAACACTTAGGGAAAAATAGGAAAAAGAAAACAAGGGAAAATATGTACAAGCAAACCCAAAAGAAATAAGTGACAATGCTTAAAATGTATCCCATTAACTGGGATATGCAACTCTTCACCATCCAACCTGGAAAGTTGGAATGCATTATGTTGCTTACACTGAGTGATTATGTAAGGACCACTCTACAGGGCATCAAATTTTGCATGTTTTTTGGGCTTAGCTCGATCTTCATCCCATTTTAGGACAATGTCTCCTTCAAAAAAAATCTCTTGACAAGGATTTCTTGTCGAAGTGCCTTTTTACTTGATGTTGGTGACTTGTCAGAGAAGCCATAGCCTGATCCCTTACCTCTTGGAGCTCCATTAGCTCACACAATCTGACCTCCATGCTAGTTCCTTCTTCTAGCTACAGTTGGTGGGAGAGATCCAATGCTGGCAATTCAAGTGAAATGGGAAGCCTGGCTTCCCTTCCATACATGAGTGTATATGGAGAATTTCTGATTGCTCTCTTCAGAGTAATTCGGTCGGCCCATAGAGCTGTCTTTAGCTTGGCATGCCAAGTCCTTTGATTTTCTTCCACAGTCCTCTTTATAATCTTGATCAGATTTTTGTTGGTGGACTCAACTAGCCCATTCCCCTGCAGATAATAGTTTGATGAGGTGCTAAGGTATATGCCATAATTCAGTGCCCATTCACTAGTTTTGATTCCTAGAAAAGCCAAGGTGTTATATGAGATTATGGTGGCTGGGACCCCAAATCTTGTTACCAGATCTTCATAGAATTCCAAGATTGCACTCTCATTTGCCTCCTTCAAGGCAACTACCTCTACCCACCTAGTGAAATAATTTGTGGTAGTTAGCACCCACTTATGTTAAGCACTGGAGGGAGGATTGATCATCCCTATAAAATCGAGGCCCCACTGCATGAATGGTTGCTCCACTTGAATGGGCTGCAAAGGCATGGTAGCCAATCATTGTTTTCCATCAAAAAGTGCACACTTTTGGCACTTTCTCACCCAAGCATGGGTGTCCTTGAAAAGAGTAGGCCAAAAATAGCCAGCTCTCATTATCTTTGCTGCTATAGCTCTAGGAGCGAAATGACCACCAGCTGGCCCATCATGAAACTCAGCCAGTATCCTATTAGCCTGATTGGGGTCAATGCATCTTAGAAGAACCCTGGAGAGATCCTTCCTAAACAATACTTCACCAACCAAGACATAAGGGAGGGACTAGAGCTTAAAATACCTTCTTTCAGCCTTATCAAGACCCTATGGACACTCACCTATGAGAAGGAAATGCTTCATGTCCAGCATCCAATCCTTTATGATAGCTGGTTCTTCTGTTATGGCTACATCATGGATTAACAAGTTGTCTCTCCTCTCTTGTTTTAAGTCTGGAGCCAACTATTCACACAGGCCTCTTCCCCTCACCAGCTTGGTGACCTTGATGTCTATGTTGTATTCCATCACTTTGGTAATCCACCCTGCCCTCTTTTCATTTAAATCTCGATTGGTCAAGAATTCATTGACACCCATATGTGGAACCATAAGGTGGATCCTATTTTTAGACAACATATGCCTGAATTTCTTCAGGCTATGCACCACTACCAGGACTTGCTTTTCTACATATGTATACCTGACTTATAAGTCCTCTAACCCTTGGATAAAGAAAGTAAGTGGCTGTTTGAGGTCATCACTGTTAGCTTGGGTAAGTATGGTGGATATCACTTCCTCATTGCTAAAGGTATAGAGGTTGAAATCTTTGCTGAAGTCTGGGCCAATCAAAGTGGGAGCCTGGGTTATGGCCTACCTGATGGCCTCAAAGCTAAGTTTCCTCTTAGTTGTCCATTTGAAATCCTCACCTTTCTTCAGCATAGGGGTGAGTGGCTTGACTATCTCTGCAAAATTCAAAATGAATCTTCAAATAAAATTTATCCTACCAAAGAAACTCTGTAGGCCTTGCTTGTGCTTTGGTAGGGGCATTTCCAAAATGGAGTGAACTCTCTCAGGGTTGATGGACAAGCCTTCCTTAGACATGATGTGGCCAAGAAGTTTCCCCTCATGAACAACAAACACACATTTCTTTGGATTAAGAGAGATGCCAAATTCCCTGCACCTCTCAAAAATCTGCCTGAGGTGTTTTATATGTTGGCTCACTTCCTTGGAAAATATTGTTATATCATTGAGGTATACCAGCACGCTATTGTTTATCAAGCCACCAAAAGCCATGTCCATGGCCCATTGAAAGGTGGCACCAGCATTGGATAGCCCGAATGGCATCTTCTTGTAGGAAAACGTCCCCCATTTAGTGGTGAAGGATATTTTGTGCTGGTCACTGCCTTGCACTAGAATCTGATTATACCTTGAATAACCATCCAGGAGGGAGAACTGCTCACTATTAGTTACCTTCTAGAGGATCCACTCCATGTTTGGAAGGGGGTAATGATCCTTTAGAGAGACTCTATTAAGGTCTCAAAAGTTGACACACAGTTTGATCTCCCCATTTTTATTTTTAATAGGAACAAGGTTGGCCAGCCATGAGGAATGTTTGATTGGAAATATAATTCTGGACTCAATCAATTTGGCCAATTCTCTTTGCATGAGGGGCTTAACTATAGGATTGACAGGCCTTTGCTTTTATGTTATTGGCCTGGAACCTTCTTCCAATTCAATGGTGTGCTGGGCAAGCCTTGGGTCGAAGCCCTTCAAATCACTGTAATCCCAGGCAAAGATGTCAGTGAATTCTTGACATAGCAGAATGAAAGCTCGCCTCTCTTGAAATGTGCAGACTTTACCAAGCGCCAGCAGCTTCCCTTTGAAAATTTCAACCCTTTCATAATTCTCCTCTTTGGTAGTGATGCAGGCCTTGTCATTTCTTAACTAGTCGTCACTATTGAAAATGCTTTCAAGCATTACTAGACCCTTGGGGAGTTTATTGTTCTTCAACTGAACAATTTGATTGCCATATTGTTGTTGTAGTTTCACCTGATTATGTGTTGCAAACTTAGCTTCTTCTTGTAAGAAGAAATCTATATGCTGGTCACTTTCGAAGACTTGCCAATTTGTAACATTGTTTAGGATTGAAGGCCGAACCACCACTTTCAAGTGGCACAAACCGCAGTCTCTACTTATTTCTTTTGAAACATCAAATTGGGTGCCAATTGCTGCCAGCCTGTCAACCTATTTGTTGTACTCCTTGGGAATAGATGCAATGTTAAAAGTAAGAAAATCCTCCACCAAGTCCCAAACCCTATGCTTGTATGACTTCAACAAGGAGTTCTTGGTCAGATTCAGGCCTCTCACTTGATTTACAATTAGTTCGTTATCTCCCAAGACTTGCAACTCTTGAATCCCTCTCTTTATTACCCATTCAAGCCCATGGATCAAAGACTCATATTTTGCAACATTACTAGTACAAGAGAACTGGAAATGGAAAGCTAAAAATTACCTTTCCTTGGAAGGGGAAACTAGCATTGCTCCACCACCACCACCTATTTTACTTTTGGAGCCGTCAAAATACAACTGCCATAGGCCAAGGTCTTCATTTCTTTCCTTCATTAAATTTGGCATGAAGGCACCCTCCTCGTGCATGCAATAGACTCCAAGGTCTGCCTCCTTAATGAATTTGTATGGATCATGCTTGAAGTCATCATTTCCCCACTCGTTCAAGAGTGAGTCTGTGACTCCTTCAAGAGTAGAGGATGGAGATTGGTTCATCTGGGACTCTTTTGGATCGATGATGGTGTAACTGACATTTGCTGCTTTGGGTGAATATGGCTCTAGGTGGTCCTTGTAGAGTGGCTCAGACTCGATTTTCACTTTGGTCCCATACTTGGTTCTAAAAACTAGATATGACCAATTCGCTGCTAGATAACCACCTATTTTTGACATGAAATCCCTGGACAAGAAAATTGTGAAATACAGAGGAACATCTGCTACCACTATATCATGGGGAATTGAGAAGGTTGGGCAAGCATGCAATGTCAAGTCTAAACCCTTCACAATCCCAACTATTTTTCTAGGTGTCCCATCCAACTGTAGGACTCCTTTGTTCATCTCTTGATACTTCAATCCCATCTTATCAGCAATGCACTTGGGCATCACTGAGGTATTGGCCCCGCTGTCAATTATGCAGTTGTGCACCAAAAAGTCCCTAATGACCAAGGATATGTAGAAAGGAGTAATTTTCTCTTCCTTCTTCACTTGCCCTAAAGTGGAAAGCTATCCATTCATCATCAAGACATTATCAGTGCTGGCTAGGATAGCCTGACAATCTAGATCATTCAATTCCTTTTTTAACACATCCTTCTGGCCTGGAAGAGACAACGCATCCCATAAAGAGATATTCATATTCAGCTTCTTCATTTGGTCCACTATGTTGACTTGGGGATTGCCTCCCTTCATGTTTTCTTTTGGGCTGATCCTAACTGGAGCTATAGGCTGAGGCGCTGAAGGTGCAAATGGCTACTTGGAAATTGGGGCCCTTTGGAATGAGTATGATGGAGGAAGTGCAGCTGCTGCCTGAGTGGTAGCTTGTACCTCTTCCACTACTCTCCTCTTAAATCTTGTATTGGATGCAACACAATTAGCCTGATTGCCTATGGCACCCCCATGGTTGATTGCACAAAACTCGCCCTCTTGGTAATTCATAAAAGTAGAATCTGGCTGGGCCTGATTACTACTTATGCTGGGTTGAGCTAGAGCCTCTAAAAATTGGGAAAGAGCAGTAGCCTGATTTTCTATATTTTGGAAATAATTCACCATCTTATTTGTGTGCACAGCCTATTCTTGACCATATCCCATGGTCAAACAGCTAGGCTGCTCTTGTACAAGATTATTCTGAATAGGCACTAAGGCCTTAGATGATGAAGAGGGACCAGTGTTGTAATTTTGAAATGGCTTGGTTGTAGTGAGCTACCCCTAACCTTGATTATAATTCTGGAAAGGGGGTCTAGGGACTTGACCATAATTTTGGTACCCTTGGTTTGGCCTGTTGCCTTGAGCCTGCTGCTACCTTTTAATGGCAATGAGTTCATTGGTCACGGCCTGCAACATACTCTTAACCTCTTGAAATTCATTCGATAGGATAGTAGCTAGTTTTTTGATGGTAGGTAGAGGAGCCAATGTGGGAGTAAAGGTCTGAATTGGAGGAGGCATCTCTGGGAAGATTGGCATGTGGGGTCTAGGGGTGATTTTCCCAGCCTATATTAAATAGTTCTCTATTGTTATGGCTATGTCATAAGCACCAGGTAATATATGCCCTCCCATAGATTGTATCATGACTACAATGTCGCTATTTAATGCTTTTAAATAGTATAAAAAAGCATAGCTGGGAGTTGGCCTTACCAGGATGGGATTCCTCTGCCAGGTCTTCTGAAATCATGTGTTGAAGTCCTGCATATACTCGTGCAGAGCTCTTTTTATGGTCATCAGCTACTCAACAAGTGAGAGGTCGTCACTTTTTTCCCCAAAACGGTCTGTTAGCTGAATATTGAGCTCATTCCAGGAATGGATTGAATTCACAGACAAGGTCCCATACCAGTCAAGAGCCTTGCCCTTAAGAGACAGAGCCAATAATCTAACTATGACATTCTCCTCTATGATATTATGAATATTGTAAAGGTTAGAAACGTTCCTGATGTGCTCAGTGACTGTGATGGGTCCCAATCCATCAAAAGAAGGTACATTCTTTAGATCTGCCCCTGGAATTGGGTCATATTGTGGGAGGTTCAAGGGGCTCTCACCACAAAAGGCTACAAATGGCAAAGCCATAGCCAAGATAGGGCGTAACTGAGGCTTTGCTCTAACTGTGTCTCTTATAACAGGTCTAGGAGGATGACTTGTTGGATAAGGATGAGTCTTCCTAAACCTTAATCTTTTAGCAGACTTTAGAGGCAGTTCAATGAATTCAAAAGGAATCCTTTCTGAAGCAGACCTAGTGGTGACATTAGGCATAGAAATTCAAGACACTGGTCTTAATATGGAAAATGAAGCTCGTACCATTGGAGTTGCCAGATGCTGAGAATATTGAAATGGCTATGACAGGACTAGCATCAATCCTAAAATCTTACTAAGTTATAAACTTGGGTCCCACCGCATGTGCCAGAACTGTTGATGGCGGAAAGTGCACCCAGTGGCAGGAAAAATAGGTTCCTACACTCTCCTCGCAACATGGAAACTCCTCTCTCGCCTATGGGACAGCGAAGCAGGAGAGGAGAGTCTCTAGTTAAGGGCTAGCTCCCTTTGATGTATCATTGTTTGTTTTAGGCAATGCAAAAAATACATACAGGCATATATATATAGCTATAATAAAAAGGGGGGAGGATGAAAAGGGAGAACAAAAATATAGGAAAACAAACAACCTACTCTAAAGAGGTGATACACCAAAACAAGGGTCAACCTTCCCACATCCACACTCAGAATCAAACCAAACAATATGACATGCACTTCAGTCTTGGCAAAAAAACTAGTTTACAGGAGAAAGACAGGGAAAGGTTCTTAGAAAAATAGAAACAGAGACTCACCAAGGTGTTATACTACACACACTGTAAGTGACTTCCCTTGTCTTACTTCTCAAAAGAACTCTTCTCTTGTGAGCTGTGAACTGGGGCCTTATAGATGATTGGTCTATTGGCATTAACCTATGAAAGCATCAAAGATAATGACTAATCACAAATAACACGCAGGACATACGTAGAAAATCTATCCAAGATGGAGGCAAAACTGTATTTTATTGATTCAGGTGGAAAATTTTACAGAGATTCACTTTGAAAAATTATGAGAAGATCTTTACAAAATGATAAGTTATGAATATATATGGGAAGTGAAGAGGCCCATGTGGTACTCCTGCTTTTACAAGTGGCATACGTGTCCCTTTGAAAAGAAAACAAGTCGCTCAAAAATTAATGAGCTGTCCATTTTCCTGCTCGAGACCTGCATTTCCTACTTAGGTAACTTATAGGGTTTGCCTTTCAATTTAATGTGAGATAGAGGAAATGGTTGCACTTCTAGCTTCTATCATTCTAAATGATCAATTTTGTGGGTGCCATCTCACTTGCCAAAGATGCTTCCCCATTTCGTGCCAGTTGGACTTAATTGTTCATTCATCCTTTGCTTGTTACTTTGTCCAATTCATTCTTTATGCCATCAAGCAATAAATGCCTTCTATCTCTACCACTGGGATTGCTCAACTACCCCCTACCCTATCATCTTTGCTTGCCACTTAGAATTTGTCTCTTTTAGCCGCTTGGCTCCTTGGGTGAATATACTGGCAGGTCGCTACATTCTGAGCTCTTCCTTGTCCATGTTTGGCATTTGCCATATTTTAAAACCCAATGGCTAAACCATTTCATTTAGTTTGATGTGCCCTGGGATGTCCCTATGTCCTTCACTTTGTCTTTGGGTCCACGTTGGCAGTCGGGTCCATGCTGGCAGTCATTTGTGGTTTCCCTTCCTTTGTCTTGTCTTTGGCATACCCTTCCGGGTCGCGTTTGGCTTAGACAATTTCCCCAGGCTTTGTATTGTATTTGAAGTGCACCCAAATTCCTTCCATGCAAATGTTAAGAGCTTGCCCTCCAAAAGGGATTTTGACCTGAAGACTGCCGTTTCCCTTTGCCTTTGTGTTAAGCCGTGCCCGAAGGAATTCAAGACCTAGACTTAGTCAATTTTGAATGAATTGAACTTTGGACTTCGAACCAAATTGAAACTTACATGGGTCCCTTTCATTTGAAGTGTCAGCCCTCCACTAGGGTGTTTGAACTTTAATTCTTGAACCAAATCACTGAACCAATTGTGTTGAATAAAAAAATAGAGAAACACTGGCATTGAAATGTGTAGCCCAGAAATGATTGCTTTTCGAACAGTGAAGAAGGAAGGTGAACAATTTTGGCCTATGAGAGAAAAATTGGTCAACAATAGTTACATGTGAATTAAAATGAATTAGGATATAGACATTAAATGTTTGATAGGAAAAATGGCTCTCCAAACTATGCAACTCATAAAAAGTGGCATGGAACTTGTTATTTTGCACAAGAAAACTACCTTCATTATTTAGTTTTGTTGGAACATATCAATACTAAATAGGGATAGATATCATGATTGTTATAATATATAGGGTTTTTATACATTCTCCTCCATGCATTATCTACATTCTTAACCATCTAGGATCTTTTGGAAGTTAGCCATCATTGCCTGTAGTCAAAGAAACTCCTTTTTCAATCACCCCTCACACTTGGCCTCAAAATTGGCTTCAATTTTCCATGAGAATATATAAAATGGAGTGAATGAAACTTTTAAAGATCCTCCATGGGCTTATATTTATTAGGTACACCTTAAAATGCTATCCATTTGAAGTTCTCACTATCTTGCTCACTTTGCTAGTTTTGACTGGCTGAGATGGAGGTACTTGAAAAAGTATTTAGGACTTTTGATGAAGCAATAAATGGTCATATTTATATATAATAAGTCTCAATATCTCTCTTAAAATTTATTACATTTCTTGAAACCTCTTATAACTTGAAAAACATCAAAAATAGTTAAAGAGAGTCAGATTCCCCCTTATTCATACAATTAGGGAAGGACTAAATTTTATGGGGAAGAGCCCTAGAAATCCTCTTAAAATTACAATAAATTTTAATGTCATTATAATCCATTATGTCAGCTCTCTATCTTCATTTTTCCAATTAGGTCATTTCTAAGGGTTTGTAAGGGTTTTGACCATTTCCACCCTTAAGGATTGTTCATGGAGATTTGACATTGGATAGAGAAACTAATGCAACAAAAATTTTGTTCATGACCTTCTCCAACTCATCCTATCCCCTTTAGTCTCCATGCAAGGTGTGAAAGGAGATGTGAGTACCCCAAATTGCTTACTTGAGCCTTTCCTTCCATTTACACATGTCTGATATGATCCTAAGATAGAAGTGGCTTTCATTAGGATTTATTATACATACCAATATATTATATATGCTTGATATATCCATATATACATGTCTAAATCAATTATAATACTCATCTCATGTTATAAGTGAAAGTGACTCTCTAGTGGTTCTTTAGGCCTATTTAAGTCTAATAGGCATGTCTACATACTTAAAAGTCCAAACCATCTTGTAGAGTTTCCTCGCTATATGATTGGATTTACATGTTTATTTAGGTTTAATTTAGCTTCCCACACCTCTCTAAAATGTCTAAATAGTTCTTATCTCATCCCCTTATCTCCCTCTCTCAAAACTATAGGGTTTGCACTCAAGGGAAGTATCCTCTGTATGAGATAAAACATTAGGTAATTTCCCTATTTATCCAAAAATACACATAATTAAAAGACATTATCCAAGTCATAGAGACAATTTTTACCAATTTTTATCCCTTGGTCTTATCATTAGACCCTCTAACTCTCTCAAAATCTAAGACATTGTTAGGAAAGAGATTGTGTATAGGATTTCAGATATAGATTGTAGATAACTTTGTTAGAATCTCTCATTTACTATTTCCAAATAATGAGAGTATAAAATGGTATTTGATATCATTATATAGTTTTTTAAAATGCTTAAAATCCTTTATCACCCATTATTTCACCTTGAGGTTGGATTATTCTCAAGATCAGTCATAGGTAACTGACAGTGTTTTCCATATTTCTCCTTCAAAGATAAACCCTGTAGATGTTCATGCATGTTTGAACCTTGAGTATAGTGATTGAAGACATTATAAAGGTGTTCCTTACCACACCAATTCATTTACAAACCAATCCAAGTCATTTTTATACCTTGATATGATTCCAAACATTTTGTTCTAACCTACTGTCACATCTCAGTTAGCTACAGTTGACTGTGTTGCCACAATATGAGGTATTATAGAAATACACTATCCTTGAATTCACTATTTCATTATTTTGGATCTCCATGAAGGTCTTAAAAACAACATTCCTTAGTAAATATTTGTGTATACATATCCAAACTCAACTCATAGTAATATAGGATTTCATAGTCAATTGTAGATGGATAGTTTTGGAATTAATTACACATGTAGGTTTACATAGGACCCAAAATAAAGTATATCATCCTTTTCAAGTGAATTTCAGATCATAAATTTTCCTATAAACTATTTATAACCATTAAATCATTGAGGCATGGTCTAATACTAAAACCTTGAGTGAAAAGGTTTAGTTGGAGCTCAAATCTTATAGATGGTAATGAAGGAATTCAATGTTCAAATGGGCAACTTTGAGGCCCCAACAAATACTTTCCACTAGAAAAATGCCTAAATCATTTTTCAAGGTTTTTTTTCATATGTGTAGGATTTAAGTTATTCACATTTATTTACCTCTAAACTCTTTTTAACCCTATTATAAGATATCAAAAAAATAACAAGGTGCTCTATTTTTGTGTTTTAGGGATTTGATCCCTGAACATGGTATTTTCACCTTTGATCATGGTTTACACTTCCATTTTCCAAGATAATAATTAAAATATGGCTAAAATTATTTACACAACATAATAGGAATCCATGTAAGGTTATAACTTTTCCATTCTTCTCCTTACCAGTACCTTCATATCCCTGTGATGTCACCTATAAGTGTATGCTAATGGCAGGAGACTGTGTGTAGAAAGAAAAGGTTACCCCCATGATAACCACACATATTTAATGGAAAAAATTGATCATTAATGTGATAATTATGTTTCAATAATCATAATAATCTCTTGTACTCTTTCATGAATGTGCCCAAGCTTTAACATAGCTCATTCAAGTGACTGTGTATGATAGTCATGAAGCGATTGGTTGTATGGTGCTTATGACTGCAATATCATGAATTATTGATTTATATATGAGATTTAAATGTTATGTAACAAATATCACATTTGAAACATGTTAATTAACCTATCTTCACCTTCTAAAACCACTACCAAAGTATGAAGATTTTGAAAATGGTGGAAACCTATTTACAACATAGAATGGTTCCTTCTCTTACAATCTGAGATACATTTGGCTATCAAAACACCTTGAAACATGAAACCAAGCATGTGAATCATGATATTAATATGTACATTTCCTCTATAGTTTATTATAGTATCTAGATTATATGAAATCATCCAAACAAGAGCAAAACCTATACGGTATGGGAAATAGTGAGAAAAAAACAAAGTCAACTTGTTAGAGATGATTAATAAATAATAGTTGACCAATAATTAAAATATTTTTATTAAAATATATCTCTATAAGTTTAATATCATCCCCCAAAGGTGTTTTTTCTAAAACTTATCCAATTGACCATACCAAACATAAACCCGTTGACTGGTTTTGTATGTCTGGAAGGGCAAAGGAGTAGAACAATTTTGGACCATTTTTATCACTTCCAAAGAATTTAAAGTGTGTAAATAAATATTATGAAGCTGAATAGTCATATAAAAACATTCTCCCACGTGTCACCCTCTCATATAAGCTGTATAAGTGCCAAACTCCTTTTTTAGTTA
Organism: Torreya grandis; assembly: GCA_037957365.1. Classification (NCBI taxonomy): domain Eukaryota; kingdom Viridiplantae; phylum Streptophyta; class Pinopsida; order Cupressales; family Taxaceae; genus Torreya; species Torreya grandis. Next base: position 252,155 of record JARHVA010001717.1, read on the forward strand.
TTTTCTTGATTATTAGTTAGGGAACCTACAAATTTTAGATGAAATTGACATTCCTTATAGGGAATATAACTTTTTGGAAATTTTAAGGAAAATTAGGACACTTGGGCACCTTAAAAACCATGACACTTTCATAGATGACTCTAAAATGACTCCTAAGATATCAAATGGCACAAGGATTAAACCGAACCATGACTAAGACTAGAAACATATGAACTAACATCAAATAAAACTAGGCAACACCCTATGATGTTATAATAAGCCACTATACGAGATTTTTACTATAGGGTGGTTGACCCATTTTCACTTGAGGTAAAAATGGTTAACATCTTTGGTGATTTACCTAGGGTAGCATGCTTGCTACGCCATGACATATTTTTTATCCTATCCATTGGGCTATGGAGTCACATGTAAAGCAGGTTTAATATACAAATTGCCTTGAACAATACACACAAAAAAAACTAATAATAAGAAACACACAAGAAAAAAACCTAAGTAAAAACACACTTTTGATTCATGATCACTTAGGGAACACAACGCACACAACTAAATAAAATGACTCGAGCACTAAGTAACTTGAGATGAAAAATTCCTCCAAGATCAAAGGGGAAGTTTGAAACCTCTCTTGATTTATGATATGAAGGGTTTAATGAGACATGTATCCTTTTGATCCTTGGTATTGATGCCTCCATCTTTTCATGGTTTTTTCCAACTTCATTTTCATGATGTTCAGTGAGAACCAAATGGATCCAAATAGGTTAGCTATGGAAATGAACTCTACTTTCATCCCAAAATATTCAAATTTATCATATGGATCCTAAAATATGACCTCCAATTGTGTTTGAACAAGGATTTACTTTTTATTTTCCATAGTGTCCTTAATAAGATTGGGTTTCTCTTTAGTTTCAAGTTATTCAAGCTCGTTATGGAGATTTGCATAGTATACCTAATCTTAGTCATTTTCCTCCATGGAAGACTCTTTCTTCACCTTGTCATGTACTTGTATCTTAATGTGAAATTTTGAATATATGATAGTCTTCTCAACCTTACTCTCCTTCTTGATATAATGTGCTTGATGTTTGGAAGCATCAATATTTACTTTACCATGTTCCAACATCCCTAAAAAGGCTTCAACTTCAGATAGATCTCTTCATTATCCTTGGGAAACCTCAACCTTTACCTTGATTTCATCATCCATGTTCATAACTTCTTCGGTAGAAACATCATCCAATGACTTCATGGGAGTAGGTTCTTGATCAATAGAATGACATTCATTTTTTTGCTTGGTATAATACTTGTCAACATGATCATGTTTATTAGACTCATAAACAAACTTTTCATTAGATATGCAATCTTTTGGAGAAGGAAGATCTTTACCCAACTTATCAAATTCTTTGCATATAAAATTAAAAAATTTCCATAAATCATCTTCCTCATGAATGTCATCTTCAAGAATTATTTCATCTACCTTGGTCTCATGAGACTCTCTTAGGACTGAAACTTATTACGGAGTGATTTAACCTTAATCCTTGATAGTACACTCCACTTCATGCTTTATATTATCATCCATGACTTCATGATTAGACATGGAGTATTCTTGAAATAATTCTCTCGTCAAGTCTTGTCCACATTCTTCATGGATAGATATAAAAGAGTCTTCAATATGTTCTTCTTCATTAAAAAAGGTTATATTGCCCTTTTTTTCACCAAGGGGAGTCCCTATGGTGATTTATTCCTCATAGTCACTCATGACATGTTTTTGGTTAGCCATGGCTTGGGTTTTATCCTCTTCACTTACTTCTCTCAACATGGGCTCTTCCTTAAGAAGGGGTGAGTTGGGAGGTTGATAGATAGGCTCATGTGAATAAGATGTAATATGAGGTGAAATGGAAGGTTTATGCATTGAATATGGATTTTGAGGGGTATTAGAGGGCTTATGAGTGGATTTAGGAAAGAGGAATGCACTAGTAAACTCATAGGGAAGTGACTTCTTAGGCTGAATAGCATAAACATTTACATAATCAAGAGTTACACATTGCTAATAATTTTCTTGAAATTCCTCAATAGCATTATGTTCATTTTTTATCTCTTTATCCTCCCACACACTTATCCCTTATATTGAGTATTGAAGGCATTTATTTGCTAAGTCCATTTGATTTTTGATCTCCCATTGAGTTCTTTCTAGCTCTTCAAATGTCCATAGATTCTACATGTAACATTTAGTATTACTTCTCAACCATTCCATGAGATGATCAAGAAGCACATCATACTTATCATCCCATGTTATCATTTCATCTTCATTAATTATAACTATGGTATGGATTCCAATAAGTACTTGATATAAGATGTAAAAAATGGAGGAGGAGGGTAATGATGAGGATCAAGACCACCTTAATTTTGTTGTATTCTATCTTACATGAGTTCAATTCTTTAATTTTGATACCTTGATATATAATAAATATAAACCTCTTGTTCCTCATGACAAGTCTCATAGGAGTACTCTTGGGGTTTATAGACATCAAGGTATGAATGATAGGGAGGCTTTTCTTGATAGGTTTCTTGATAGCCTTCCTCATAGGGTTTTTCAACAACATGGTGTCCATAGGGAGAGGGAAATGGAGGACTATATATTTTACATGGCTCAAATGATTGATTGTCATATTGATATGACTATTGGGGAGTATATTTTGGTTTATATCAAGGATGATAAGGAGGTCCATGGTAGGGATATCCACCATAGTTTTTCATGCCAACCTCATGTATCAAATGAGATGTAAAAATAGATCAAAACATAAACTAAAGACACTTGTAATGATTATAACCATAAGTTATCATTTGGAGTCACCATTTTTGCTAGGTTGTTTTCTTCCAAAATTTTATTAAAGGAAAGACACACCAACAATATTTCCACTCTCTTGAACCTAGTCCCATCGAGCATGCCAAAACTATTGTCACCAAAAATTACACTCTATAAGAGGGTGTTTAATCCTCTTCCATATTTTATAAACATGGGAACACTTCCAGGTATTTGGGTGTACCTATAGTGGAAGTGAGCCTCTAGATTTAAGGTTTAGTTCCCTGAATGTATCTTGAAGTGATTTCACCTATGCTAATTGGTTACTTATGGGGAAAGAGTTATAAATTTCATGAAATTAACCTAATATAAGGGGTGATACACCAATATTTTTTCCACAAGACTATCATACTCTATTGTAAAGAGATAAGGCATATAACACAAGGACCATCCAAGGAAAGTAAGACCATAGATTATTTATAGATACTAAGTCCCATTATACACTTAAGATAGACTTATACACTTGACTATACTTCATATGACCTACTAGGCTAGAGGCTAGAATCACTTGCACCAAACTTGGAAGGATTGAGAGAAAGCAAGGACAGATGAATATATATTAAACATTCACTATAAATCTCTTCACACACTTTGACAAGCTTATATGTGAACTCAAAATATATTGCATTTATTTTTCTAAGGCAAAGTGCAATGTCAAAACCATCAGGGTTTTGCTATACATGGTGTGGTCTTAGATTACCAATGCCAAAATGGTAGTTACTTATAGAATTTGAGAGAGAAATAGGAAAAGAGAAGTATAAAGGTCATAAGTACACTTGAAATGTTTTGAGGATGAGTTACATGTGTATTATAATCAAGTAGGAGATATAACATGTAAGGTCTGATAAGACAAATGGCTCTCCAAACTATGCAACTCATGAAAAGTGGCATGGAACTTCTTATTTTGTATAATAAAATTACCTTCATCATTTAGCTCTGTTGAAATGTCCTAAAAATAACTAGGGACATATCTCATGATTTTTATAATAGGGATGGTTTTTATACATGCTCCTCCATGCATTGTATACATTCCTAATCATCTAGGATCTTTTAGAAGTAAGCCATCATTGCCTATAGTCAAATAAACTCCTCTTTCAATCACCCCTCACACTTGGCCTCAAAATTGTCTTTATTTTTCCATTAAAATACATAAAATGGAGTTAATTACACTTATAATGACCATAAATGTCATTATATTTATTATGTACACCTTAAAAGGCTATCCATTTGAATTTCTCACCCTTCTCACTATCTTTCTCATTTTGCCAATTTTGAATGGCTGAGATGGAGGTACTTATATGAGTAATTAGGAGTTTTGATGAAGTATGAAATGGTAATATTGAGATATAATAAGTATCAATCTCTCTCCTAAAGTTGATTGCATTTCTTGAAACCACCTAGTACCTATAAGGCATTAAAAATAGCCAAAGAGAGTTAGATTCTACCTTATCAATATAAGTAGGGTAGCACTAAAGTTGATGAGCAGGGGCCCTAAAGATTAATCTAAAACCTCAAACCACATTCCATGTCATTATAATCCATTATGGCATCTCTCTATCTTTATTTTCCCAATCAGGTCATTTTCAAGGGTTTGTAAGGGTTTTAGACCATTTCTACCCTTAAGGATTATTCATGAAGATTTGAGATTGGAAAAAGAAAATAATGCCACAAAATTTGTTTTCATGATCTCCTCCAACTCATATTATCCCCTTGATTCTCCATGAAATGTTTCAAAGGAGATGTGAGCACCCCAGATTGCTTACTTGAGCCTTTCCTTCCATTTGCATAGGTCTGATATGATCCTAAGCCATAAGTGGCTTTCATTGGGATTTATTATCTATACCAATATCTTATACATGATTTATATATCCATATATACATGTATAAATCTATTATAATACTCATCTCATGTTATAAGTGAAAGTGACTCTCTAGTGGGTCTTTAGGTCTATTCAAGTCTAACATGCATGTCTATATACTTGAAAGTCTAGACCATCCTATTAATTTTCATCATTTTATGCTTGTATTTCCATGTTTTTTGGATTTAATTAAGCTTCCAATACCTATATTAAATGTACAATAAGTTCTTATCTCATCCCCTTATCTCCCTCTCTCAAAACTATAGGGTTTGCACTCAAGGGAAGTATCCTCTATCTGATATAAAGTAGAGGGTACTTCCCATATTTATCTAAAAAAATTGATTATTTTAGGAGCTTATCCAAGTAATATATACATTTTTTTACCAATTTTCATCCCTTATTATTATCATTAGACCCTATAACTCTCTCAAAATCTAAGACAAACTATTAGGAAAGAGACCGTGTGTAGGATTTGGGATATAGACTATAGATTGCTTTGTTAGAATCTCTCCTTTCCTATTTCCATGTCATGAGAGTATAAAATGGTAGTAAATATAAATATATACTTTTTAAACATGATTTAAAACCTTTATCACCCATGCTTGCACCTTGAGGTTGGATTATTCTCAAGATTAGTCATAAGTAACTGATAGTGTTTTCTATGTTTCTCCTTCAAAGGTAACCCCTATAGGTGGGAATGAATGTTTGAACCTTGATTATAGTGATAAAATAAATTTTAAAGGTGTTATTGACCACACAAATTCATGTCTAATCCAATCCAATTCATGTTCATATCTTGATATGATTCCAACCATTTTGTTCTGACTTATTGTCACCTCTTAGTCAGTGACAGTTGACTATGTTGCCACAATATGAGGTATTGTAGACATACGCTATCCTTGGAAACAATATTTCATGATTTTGGTTCTATATAAAGGTCTTAAAAACATAATAATTATTAAATATTGGTGTTTCCATATCTAAACTCACCTTAGAGATAATATAGGATTTCATAGTCAGCTGTAGGTGGATAGTTCTAAAATTAAGTACACCTGTAGGTGTACATAGAACCCAAAACATAGTTTATCATCCTTTTAAAGTGACTTTTAGATCATAAATTTTATTTTCAACTATTTATAACCATCAATCATGGAAGCATGGTCAAATAATACAACCTTGAGTGAAAAGGTCTAGTTGGAGCTCAAATGCTATAGATGGTAATGAAGGAATTCAGTGTTCAAATGGGCAAATTTGAGGCTCAAATAACTAATTTACAATAGTAAAATTCCTCACTCCTTTTGTAATTATTTTATACTATGTGTAGGATTCAAGTTATGCACATTTAATTACCTCCAAACTCTTGGTAACCCTATTATAAGATATCAATAAAGCAACAAGGGGCTATGTTTTTATGTTTTAGGGATTTGACCCTTGAAAATAGTGTTTTCACCTTTAATCATGGTTTCCAAAATAATAATTTAAATAGGTCTACCATGATCTACAAAAAATACTAGCACTCCATGTAAGGTTCTAACTTATCCAATCTTCTCCTTACCAATACCTTCATATCCCTATGATGTCACCTGTAGGTGTATGTTAATGGTAGGAGACTTTGTGTTGAAATAAAATGTTTCCCCCATGATAACCACACATTATTTTATGTAATAAAATTTATAAATCATGTGATAATGATGTTTCCATCATCATATGACTCACTTATACTTACTCATGAACATGTCCAAGCTTTAACATAGCTCATTCAAGTGACTGTGTATGACAGTCATGAAGCAATTGACTGTATAGTATTATGACTACAATATTATGTATTATTGATTTTGAGATGAGATTTAAATGTTAGGTAACCAAATTCATGTTTTAAAAATCTTAATGAACCTATATTCACCTTCTAAAACCACTACCAAAGCATGAAGATTCTGAAAAGGTGGAAACCTATCTACAACATAGAATAGTTGCTTCTCTTGCAATATGAGATACATTGTTCTATCAAAACACCTTGAAACGTGAAACCAATCATGGGGATAATTATTTAAATATTTCCATGCCCTATATATTTAATTATATTATTTGGATTACATGGAATCATCTAAACAAGATCAAAACCTATAAAGTATGGGAAATATTTAGTAGAAAAACACAGTCAACTTGTTAGAGATGATTCAAAAATCATAGTTGAACAATCCTTGAAATATTTTAATGAAAATGGATATATCTAAGTTTAATATCACCCCATTAATATGTTTGGTCTAAAACTTCTCTAACTAGTTGTACCAAGCATAAGCCTACTGACTGGTTTTGCATGTCTTGAAGGGTGAAGAAGGAACAAAATGGTTTTGGACCACTTTTAACACTTCCAAATAGTTTTGTGGAAATAAATATAAGGAATATGAATAGTCATCTCACAACCTTCTCCCATGTGTCACACTCTCTTATAATCTATTCAAGTGCCAAACTCCTTTTTAGTTGTTTTCTTAATTTTCAATTAGGGAACCTACAAATTTCAGATGAAGCTGACATTCCTAATAGGGAATCTGACATCTTGAAAATTTTAATGAAAACTAGGATGATTTGACACCTTGAAAACGATGCCACTTGCATATATGGCTCTAAAATGACTCCTATGATATCAAATGGTACAAGGATTAAACCAAACCATGACCAAGACAATAAACATATGAATTGACATCAAATATAACTACAAAACACCCTATGATGTTATAATAAGCCCTTATACAATATTTTGAATATAAGGGGGTTGACCCATTTTAACTTGAGGTAAAAATGGTCAACATTACCCAAGTCACTTAGAGCTTAGTGAGAACATATGTGACTTTTATTCACTTATACGACTTAACCAAAAAAGCAAAAATGATGTGTTCTTTATCACCCAAGTTCCCTAAAGGGGATGAGGGGAGAGCATACATGCGAGGTTTTTATAAAAATAAAGTAATTTAATAAAATAAAATAAATACTTTTTAAAAAAAGGAAATCAAAAAGTAAAATCTCTTAGGAGCATTAAATCTAATGTTTTTGTTTTTTTAAGTACTTAATAAAATGTGAAGTGATGTTTGGCCATTTGTGTTTGAACATGTAACTTTTAAAAATAAAAATTAAAGTTTTTTTACAAGTGATTTTTAAGAACCAAATATACAAGTATAAATAACTTTTAAATTGATTAAAACCTTCTCTTTTTGACCTAGTTTCTTGTAAAAAATGTTAGTGGATTCACTTGTGTTTGTTTAAGATGGTTAATCCAAAACAATTTTCACTTTTTAAGCTCTTGGGTTTTGACACAAGGTGAATTTGTCATTTACAAAATAGGTCAAATTCACTATTTCCCTTTAAAACTAGCCTATACATAACACATTTTTGGTGAAGTAACCATTTAGTAGGCATGAAGTCACTGATTATATTATTCAAAGTCACTATTTTCCTTAAAAATTATGCAAACACTAAGGATTTTACTTGAAAAATTCATTGTTCTCAGGGCATAAAGTAATTGTTTCCTTTAGATAAAATTTCTATTTTTAAAAAGGTTTTTTTTTGGGTGAAGTCATTGATTATCAGGGGGAAATCACTATTTCTATTTAAGTCACTAAAACATAGTGGTGAAGTCATTATTTCCTAAGAAACATAGTAAAACTAGCGAAGTCACCGATCAGTAAGCGTGAAGTCACTAATTAAAAATCAAACAAAAACATGGGTTTTCAAGGAAAAAAATATAAAAACTAAGGTTTTAATTGAGCTTTTCTTGGATTTTAAAGTTCCAATATCACTCCCTTGGTGCATGTGGGGTGTGGTCCCATTGGGTGTTCTATTATATAACATAAAATTATGAAGGAGATCAATAATATTATCATGTTAGTGGAATAAAAAACCCCAAATTAAACAACCTAATGAAAACAAAAACTACATTTCCTAAGTGTTTGGGTGAGCAATAACTTAATTAACACAAATACAACTAGAAGATAAATAAAACACTGCCTTTACCTTCCTTGTCAAATGGATCTTATTTATTGGCATATAAAAATTTTCATGCTCAAATTTTATGTTTGATGGAGTCCTTTTTTAATGGATTTTCTTTGCAAGCATTACCTCTCCTTGTCCTCTTTTGGCTTGGCTTGGCTTGTCATGTGATAACAAAAAAGTTTCTTGTCTCACAATAATTTAACATTATAAGTTTAGATTGAGAGCTTGTTGGAACAATGGAAATGGAACTTGTATTTATAGGTTCTCAAACTAACCCTAACTTAGGAGTAGTTAGGTTATATTTAACCATAGTTAGATTAGGGAGGGGAAAAGCAATTAATATTTGGGATAGATATCCTATTTATTAAGCATGTCTCACCATTTCTAAATTTGAGGAATTTATGAAGATATTTATAATTCCTTGACTTTGATGATGATGACATCATCATGACCTCATTTTTGTTAAAATTTCCTTTTTATAAAATTGATATTCATTAATTGAACATGGAATTTTCACTTAAGCAATTAATTGGATTTGTTTAGTTAATTGGTTTTACTTAGGGTTTTGGCATTTTAGGAATTGGTTAAGTGCCTTGCGTAATGGGTCAAAAGGCCAATTTGTCAATTTTCAAGGTCATATTTGAATGGATATGAATTAATAGGAGTTTATCATTGCATATAGTATAATACCCCAAATAGGTATGCCTCAACATGATTCTGGGCACTAACGTCTGATGTTGAATGAAATTAGGACATCCAATGACTTTTACGCTTAATTTGCGTTGTTTGGTAGAAATCAATATGAAGTTCAGTTGTGGCCAAAACATGGTGTAGACAAAGGAGAGAACAAAATTTATGAATCAAAACAAAATATTTCAAAGCCTCAGGAGACATGAGAATTATAATTTTTAACTACTTCAAAGGGCCAAAGAAGAGTCTCTAAAAGAAGGGAAACAACTCTATGGAGAAGGTGATAATATAACATCACTTTATAATTACATGGGTGAATACAAGTTGACTCCAAGAAGAGGAAAAAAATTAATAAAGGTAGACACATCAAACAAGTAAAATTTATAATGTCATACAAAACAATAATTTAAGAGATGGGAATTCCATTGTTTGTTTCAATTGTACTTATAATATAAATGTGGTATGTCTATAAATTCAATGAATACAAAATATGAATCTCAAGTCCCGAATGATATTAAATCAGTGTAACAAGGGTATCCACATTATAATAGTGATAAATGGTGTAACCCATTCATGAGAGGCACTTCATAGTAATATATAACTTTATCTCAAACATTATATTATTTTCTCCCATATAGTTTTAATTGCAACACATATTGAAATATTGTAAGTTAGTTTTATTAAATTACACAAAGGAAATATTAAATATGATCATATCTAAATATGGCCATAAAACCATAAAATTTAGTTTTTTAATAATAATCTGAGTCAAATTATACACTAAAATATGATCACCACAAAATGTGAACATATATAAATGTATCCATAAAATCCATAAAGACATGCAAAATAAGAACATAATATAATATTGGTTGAATACCATATAGGCATACAATACCATAACACATATATTTCCATATGGGCATACAAAAAATTACATCATCTAACAACATAATAGAATGTCGGGTGAATGTCATAAACACATATAATGTAAAAAATGCATACATTACCATATAGGCATATAAAACAAGTACATGATTTAAGATATCTTACTCATAAAATAGTCTCCCTCTCTTTTCTTTCCTTTAATAAAACTCTCCTTGGGATACCCTACTCATAGATGGAATCACTCAGATGCCTTGGATTCCTCCAAGGTTAGACTGTAGATCCTTTTATACTCATAGCTTGCTTGTAGCTAAACCTATTCAAATACAAATATTATTATAAAATTTCCATACTATATATGCAACCAAGTTCATAAATTAATTTTAAACTAGAAAAAAAAATTCAATGTGTTCTTACTACAATTTCATGGTCATGATCAATTTGCACTTGGCACTCAACATGGTCATTAATATGTTGAGGTGCATGATTAGGCATGTGAAATGGGGATAAAATATGAGAATCTACCCTACTAATCATCTGAATAGGACTATAAAATGTTATCTAAAAACCCTACATACATAATCCATTCACATAAGTTATATTTTCTCAATTATCTAGTAAAATTATTAAAATAGATATATTTATTGTATGCACCTAAAATCCATTCATCCTTCTAAATACACTAATTTTTTTAATTTAACCTATAACTATATTTCCTCGCTTATTAACTAATAGTCCATTCCCCATTTCCTACATCCTACAAACCTTATTCCATCCCATAACCAATTAATCCCCCTCATGTATCCACTAAAAAAACCCATTTACCTACTAACTTAATCCATAAGCCACTTACCAATTTAAAAATACAATATATTCTACCTACCCATCTACCACCCTATTCCTAGTTATTCCTAAACCGCTAAACCCTATTAGAGATTTATAGAATTAAAGAATTATATAAATCTCCTCTATTTTATCCCTATTTTCCTCTAGAATTTTCCATTTTAGAGATTTCCAAGGAATTTTAAATTCCTTGAAAATATCCTGAATGTGAACTAGGAATTTGACTAAGAAGAGGAGATTAGTATTGTGTGAGTGACAAAATAAACAAAACAAATTGACAAACAACACACTAAACTTAGACCTTCATGCCTAATTACTAGGGTGAGATTGATAACAAAAATAAATGAAAATCAAAACTAAAAAGTAAAGAAAAACAAGAATCTTTCACCTTCCTTGGATGCTCCAAATGTTTGTTGTAGTGGCTTGCTCAGCTTGTGCTCATGAAGTCTTCATCAAAGGAGGCTTGGCTATCTCTTCTTCTCCTTAGAACCTTGTGGCTTTGGCTGGGCTTGGCTCAATATTTTGGCATTATAAATTTGGCATGTGAGAGCTCTTAGAATCAATTTGACATGGTAACTTTTCACAAATTAAGCTTTTGAAGATATTTGAGCATAATAAATTTACACCAAAATAGCTTAAAATTCAATAGGCAAGGCCTTCTAAATATAAAAAATTGAGATTGTTTAGAATCAACCTAAACCATCCATCTTGAGATGAAGATGTGTGGTTGAGGATTAATTCAATTTTTTGGACTAAATCTATAATTATCCTCATCATGACATTGGAAAAAGGGGAATTGAAGAGGCATAGAGGGTCATTATGAGGCATGGGAGACCCATAATCCTGATATTTATGGCATTTATTTTTTTAGGGATTTATTTTCAAGAAATGAGGTCACTTTATGATGAAGATATTTAATATTCATTTCTAAAACCAAGTATTAAACAAGTTTCTATGGAATTATTAATTAGGCTCTAACTTGGATTAAATATCTCTTAAGCATGTTAAGCACTTTGTGCACAAATTACTCAAATTGATCAGTATGCCTTGTTATTGGTCCAAAATTTGACTAGATTAGAATTGGAAGTCAATGTTAGATGCATTGAATATGTTGTCCCATTTAGGATGTTATCAACACCAAATAACAAAGGCACGTGTCTCATGCAAGAGTTTTGATAGGAAAGAGCAATCGAGAGCACCTAGGTGCAAAATTAGTATTTTGACTCAAAATGATCTGATCAAAGTTAGCTATCCCATAAATTGCATTGCCCCATTTAATGATACTCTAGCCAAAAATTGGCACTTGAATATTTCAGGTTCAAAAGTTTTAATGTGATTTAGTGTTTTTAGGCCAAATTGTGCACTTTAGTAGAAATTAGTCAAAAGCTTGGTTGGAGGTTATCAATGGCCAGATTTAGGTGCCTATAGTTTTCCCCTATTTGGGAAGATGTTGCAAACCATAGGAAAAGCAATATCTTCTCAAAGAATAAGAAATGGCCTATATGCCAAAAAGAAGATGATGATTAAAGAACAAAGCTCCAAATGGTTTTGGGAAGCCTACAATGATGCCCTCTCAAGGGAGTGGTCATCACATTTGTTGATGGATAGTCCCTCAAAAATAAATAAGAAGAAAGGTGGAATTACCCATGGTTGAGATTAATTCAAATGAGAAAATGCTTGCATGCATTGATGTAAAAAGGATACTAATTTACCCAAAGGTGGTTATAATCAAGAATAAAAGTTAAAATAATGATTTTCCCATAGGTGGTTATAATCACTAAGCAAACCTAGATTGGATAAAACTAATGGTGTCCCCTCGAGGGAATAGTTAGCATGAGTAGGTCAGCAAATAGTCCCTCAAAAAGAAAGAAGTGAAATGAAGGGACCAAAGAAAGGAAATATGATGGGGTGAAAATACAATGATATTGAAAAAGTAGTCAAAATCATTAATAATGCAATTGGGATGATGTATAATGGTTTGCCCAAAGGTGGTTATAATCATTGTACCTTGATAGTGGAAATGTGGTATGATAACACAATGATTTTCCTAAAGGTATTTATAATCATTGAGAAGATGGAGCTTCCCTAGTTAGGACAAACAAACAAGATAACAATGTGCCCTTGTATGGGAGAAAAATGTAAAGTGGTGACAACACAATAATTTTCCCAAGGGCATTTATAATCATTGAGAAATGTAGGTGGGATGGTGTGCAATGATTTGCCCATAGGTAGTTATAATCATTGGACCCTGATTATGGAAAACATGACAAACTTGGTCGAGGATGATGATAACTTAACACAGAGGGTAATGATGAATTAGAACAACCTACTAGTAGGAAGATGCTCATTCAAACTAATAGATGTTGAAATTATTTTATGGTTAATTACTCTATTTTGGATATGATTGGGATTAAATCAAGGTGTTGGTGCCAAAAAAGAGGAGATTAGTATTGTGTTAGTGACAAAATGAATAAAACAAATTGACAAAAAACGCTCTAAACTAACACCTTCATGCCTAGTTACTAGAGTGAGCTTAGTGAAGAAAAAATAAATGAACAAAGCATAACTAAAATGCAATAAAAACACATTCCCTACCTTCCTTGATGCTCCAAGAGTGTTCTTTGATTGGCTTGCTTGGTTTGTGCTCATAAAGTCTACATCAATGGAAGTTTGGCTACCTCCATCTCTCCTTGGCACCTTTGGCTTTGGCTTAGCTTTGCTTGGAATAAATTTGGCATGGTAACGCTAATTGTAATATCTTTTAGAATCATTTGTACATTATAAATTTAAATTCATGTGGCAAGGCCTCCTATTTATAGATATTGGAAAATGGCTAGAATCAACCTAAACCATCCATCTCCAGATTGAGATGTGTGGCTAAGGATTAATCCAATTATGTAATTAAAATTAATAAATAAGATAATCAATATTTTGGATAGAGGAGCAATTAAGAGGTATGAAGGGCATTGATGAGGCATCAGAGGCATAAATCTTGATATTTATGGCATTTATGGCTTAGGTATGTCTTCCCACGAAATGAGATCACCGGATGATGCAGATATTCAATATTCATTTTTTTAAAAATAAGTATTCAACAAGTTTCAATGGAATTATTAGTTAGGCTCTAATTTGGTTTTATTAGCTCTTAAGCATGATTAAGCACTTTGTGCACAAATTACTCAAATTGATCATAATGCCTTGTTATTGGTATAAAATTTGACTAGATTGGAATTGGAAGTCAATGTCAGATGCATTGGAAATGAATTCCCATTGAAAATGTTTTCAACATAAAATAACAAAGACATGCATCTCATACAAGAAATTTGATAGAAAAGAACAATCTAGAGCACCCAAGTATAAAATTGGCATTTTAACTTGAAATGATCTGATCAAAGTTAGTTGGCCCATAAATTGCATTACCCCATTTAATGATACCCTAGCCAAAATTAGTACTTTAAAATATCAATTTCAACTCATTTAATGTACTTTAGTGTTTTTAGGCCAAATTGTACACTTTAGTGGAAACTTGTCAAAATATTGGTTAGAGGTTATCAGTGGCTAGATTTAGGTGTTTATAGTTTGCCCCTATTTGGGAAAGCATTACAACCTATAAGCACATCAATGTCTTCTCAAATAATGAGAGATGGCATGTATGCCAAAAAGAAGATGATGGTTGAAGAAAAAAACTCTAAATGGTTTTTGGGAAGCGTATGATGATTCCCCCTTGAGGGAGTGGTCATCACATTATTGATGGATGGTCCCTCGAAAAGAAACAAGAAGAAAGGTGGAATTAACGTATGATTAAGACTAATCCAAATGAGAAAATTTTTACATGCGTTGATATAAAAAGGATGTTTATTTGTCCAAAGGTGGTTATAATCAGGAATAAAAGTCAAAATACTGATTTACCCATTGGTGGTTATAATCAATAAAAGGACCTGGCTTGGTTAAAGATGATGGTGCCCTAGTTAGGGATGATTAGCAAGCATAACTCAAAGATATAACCTAGAATATAGATTAAACATGAATAGGTGCAAAGTGATGAAAGAGATGGATAAAGGAATAAGATTCATTCGTTTGAATGATTTAGTTATACCTACCAACAAGTAGATGCACATCCTTATTAGCAATGATATAACTAGAATGGTCAATGGGTTGATTTGATCAAGGGTGGGATGGATGGATTTTCCAAGGTATTAAGGAGAAACTTTTGTGGCTCCATTGATTATACACCTTCTTGAAGTTGATTTTTGCTATAACATGTGATGGTAGGCATCATGGTATAACATCATGAGGATTGGGCTAAAATATGCATAAATATTGACTCCCAATCTAATAAACACTCAAATATAATTCACTAATGATAAAAACCATGATGACAATGTTAATGAATGAATATGGATAGAATAAATAATAATATGCTCAAGGAATCACCCATGAATACATATAGACTGAGTCGAGGCAACAATGTTGAAAGCAAACAAATAGGCAAATAAACAAAAAAATCAAAAGAAATCATCCTAACAATGACCATGCCCCAGTACGGTATATTAAAGATAAGTAATTAGGCTTTGATAGGACAAATGTTTTTGGTATTTTTGAAATTTTATGAATGTTTTTGGCATTTTGAAGTATCTTAACTCATTAGAGAATGGTAAGATACCTACTCATAAAATAGTGAGAGAATTTGGCTTAGGTTTCTCAAAAAACAATGAGAGCGTA
This sequence comes from Torreya grandis, assembly GCA_037957365.1. Taxonomy (NCBI): domain Eukaryota; kingdom Viridiplantae; phylum Streptophyta; class Pinopsida; order Cupressales; family Taxaceae; genus Torreya; species Torreya grandis. Next base: position 267,992 of record JARHVA010001717.1, read on the forward strand.
TGAAAATGGGGACTGAGGTGACCTCAACATGAATTGAGCACGACCCACATAGTCCTAAAATGACCTCAAGTCATGGTAATTCTATCCACACAAAAGGCAGGTAAAAACCAACTAGGTCCCAATAAGTTCTCAAATCTAGAAAATGGCTAGTCAAATGAAAATAGTAATGGCAAAGTGATGTAGCAATGCATGATAAACAAGTGTTTCCCCTAGTTTGCCCATAGGCAGTTATAACTAGGATACAATGGTATAGGTCAATGATACTAATTTACCCATAGGTAGTTATAATTAGTAGCAAGATTGGTGAAACACTAATTTACCCATAGGTGGTTATAATCAAGATTACATAAACAAACTTGAATAGGATGGAAAATGAAAGATATCTTGCTAGATCAACTATCACACTACTTTCATAGACTATCATTGTAAACACATATTTGATTGATTATTGAAACTTGATTAGAATCTCCTCACAAAAAGTGTGGGAAGAACCAAATGAACTAAGATCAAAATAGGATCGGGTAGGATGACTAAAAGTAGGCTTTGGTTTAGATAGGAATGTAATGATAGGATGGTATGGTGTTGATTAGGATAATGATGGTTTGATAAATTGGATAAAATGGTAAGAGGGTTTCCCCAAAGTGGTGGGGTAAATGGTTGGGATCTATAATAATGGAAAATAGGCATATGTAATAATGGAAAATGGATATGTAACAATGACAATGGTATGAAAATTTGAAATAATATGGTACATATTTTTGTCCTAGGTGTGGTTTTTGATTCTATTATTCCTAATGATTTGGAGATGTAATTCTTGATCAAAAAATGATACAAACAAAATAACTGCTTTGTCAAGAACTACTTACAAAATGTGATTCTGATAATGTTGTTGTGATCTTCATTTGTCATTGATTTTGATTGCTTCAAACACCAAGACAAGGTATATTTGTAGCCTTTACAAATGAAAGTTCAACCATGGATGGTAAACAAGGATAAATAATGGATGGTAGGTTTGCCTGTGAAATAGAATGGTTGAGAAATAAATGAAGATTAGTAGTTTCAGTCACATGTAATGTTGTTGATGTCAGATTCAACATAATTTTGGTTGTGGTTTGGCTGAAGACTTGTTCTCTCAATAGGACCATCAGATTTTTTTGTTATTTGATCTTGAGAGTAGCTATCATCCAATTAAGCTATAGATAGGAAGTTATTTTGATTTGATCTTTGATTTTAGATTCATCAAGTAATAAAGAACTTTTGTGCTCAACTATTGGTGCCTTAAAGAGGTTTTCTCCAATGAATTTGTCTTTATTATATCATAGCACCTTCAAGAAGGTTTCAATAAGTAATGTTGACTTTTGACTTTAATTTTCTTCTAGCACTTCTAAAAAAGTTTTACTAGAAGATGTTGATTTATAACTTTGATTGTCCCCTAGCACCTCTAAAAAGGTTTCGCTAGGAGAGTGTTCTTATTATATATTAATGTGGTCTTGGCCTCCTTGCTCTTCTTTAAATTCTATGTTGTCATTGATGCAATTCAAAAAAGTGTGATTCTATTGATCCCAATCACCACTTGTGGGAGATGGAATGTCAATGATATGGCTATTTTGGTTGATGGTAATGGCTTATGGAATGGTAATGGAATGGGGAGAGGCTACACAATCCTCATATAATATACTAGGATAAATTGTTTTGAAGTTGAATTAATCATCCTCAAAAACCATAGAAGGATCACAATTGTATTCAAATTGATTTGCAAAGCATGTGTAACCAATGTTATAACAACCATGAACATAATCTTCTTTTAAATTTGATTCTAACTTAAAGGACTCTGAATCTAATGTTGAGACTGATAATGATTTAGATTTTGATGATAAATCTAATGTTGGTTCAAGAATAGAACCTAACTCTAACTCTAATTCTTCATCTAATGGGTACTATGTTATAATGATGTCTTTTTGAATATTTGGTTTTGGACAAGTAACGGCCTGTGATGACATAAAGGGATCCACAAAAATTGGTTTGTCAAAGTGGGACTCCTCTAGGATGTGAAAAAGGTTAAGAGACAACTCCTTAGAGACTATCTTGTCAATAGGAAGCTCTTGAAAAACAAGGACATGGTCAAGGTAATGATTTGCCCAAATGCAGTTATAATCATTAAGAAGTAACTCAACAAAGACTAGCTCATCAGTGTGAGACTCATCAATAACTAGTATAGGATCAATATGTGATTCATCACAGGTTAAATTATCATAGGTGGTTGGCTCAAAAAAAACATCTTGGATTGGTGGTTGTCTTGGCTTTAGTTTCCAATGAGTTAGAAAATGTCAATTTTAAACACAACTTGGTCTTCAAAGGATTGGATCAGTTGAGGTTTTGATGGGATTGGTTTTGTATGATTAATGTATTATGGTTAGATAATGGTAGAGCATTAGGGAACATGATTACTTGCACGAGCCAATGGATGAAGTCCTAAAATAGTAACGATAGGGCATTATGGGGCTTGATTGTCTTCACAAGCCAAACTAGGTCTTGGAATGATGAAGGTGCATTGTGGAACTTGATTTCTCGCACAAGCCAAAGGATGAGGTCTTGGTATGGGAATGGTGTGACATTGTGGTCCTAGAATAGAAATGGTATGACGTGGTAGAGCCTGATTACTTGCATAAACTAAAATATCTAAGTCTTCCTCATAAACCTTATCATCCCAGTCATGAGTTGGCTCATAAGATGGTTTTTAACTTTGTTCCACATACTAATTATTGTAAAGAGGGTATGGATCTGTATCCCAAACAACATTTTCTATAGTTAGGTCTTCAAATTCCCCCTCATAAGCCTCTTCATACTAATCCAGGTCTCGAGTTGGATCGTGAGCTAGTTTGTGACTTTGTTCTCATGAATTATTATTATGAGGTGCATATAAATCTATCTCACAAACCATATTATCATCATTGGGGTCTTGAATAAAGCCATAAAAGTCATTTGTGTAGCCATTCTATCATAATTTGGATTATACATGACTCCACCATAGGTGTAACTAGACATATCTGCATAAATAATGAAAGCTCTAAAAATAAAAAGGCTTAGAGTTATACAAACTCCAAAAAAACTATGTCCAAAGGACAAATGGTTCAAACTTGGTCTAACTTAGTTGACAGTAGAGCTGTATCTTCAATGTGGTTTGAAAATGGAGTTGTATCTCCAAAATGGTTTGTGATAAGACTTGGCATAAAATAGTCTAACATCAAATGTCTAATGTCAAATGTCATATGCACAAAAGGTCAAGTGTTTGAATAAAAATTGGCATGTCAAAGGTCTAAATTAGGAAAGGGAAAAGTTGATTTACTAGGTCTTTTATCCAAATGTATAGTCAAAATCTAGGCTCAAACAAATAGGCATATGCTAGGACTTTTGGCCAAATGGCATCAAAAGCTACATTGGAAACAAAGGTATCATGTGATTTGATTTAATCTAACAAATTTGGAAATAACTTTGACATAGACCCGGCACATGGAATCAAACATAAACATGATTAGTTGGCATAAGGAATAAGACAAAAGGATCTTTGAAGAAAGATTGTGTTTTCCCAAATAAAGGCACAAAAAATGATAAGGATAGGTATTGAACAAACAAACCATCAATGGTTTTCAAATTTGGGTAGTAGATTAACTAAAGTTATACAACCCAAAAGAGAAAGATCTATGTATCATCCCCATGAATTAAGGCCTAAATAGAAATCAATCAATGTTTGAATCCAAACTTGATAGGGCTAATTGAAAACTCAAAATTAAAAACTAGGATTTGTCCAAATAAGCTAGACAAGGTTGGACAACATGACAACACAATACAAAGGTCCAAATGGTATACATGACATGATTTGAAACAGACAGTTTTTGATACAAGGTAAACTAGTCTTGAAATAAATTGAGAAGCCTAACTATGTAAACATGCTCAAATGATGTGATATATGTTATTTTTTAAAGAATCAAAGGAAAAATGGTTTGATATTATTTTATTAGCATAACACTACCCTCTACAACTCAAATGACACACACACAAACAAGTTTAGCAAAAATTTCAAGGCACAAGTGTGGTGTAAAATAGCTAGCATAACACCTCTTTCGACAAAAGAGTGGCATATAAACAAATTGATTTTGCCATGGATTTATTTTTAAAAAAATAGTCTCAAAACATACTGATCAAAAATGACCAAAATACTCTAAGTATAATCATCCAAATCCTAACAAGGGTATGGCAATGTGGGGTTGACTAAACTATCAAGATTTTAAATATTTCTAGGGTAATCAATTGCACAATGACTTTCACATCAAATGATGCAAAATACAAGCACATAAATTAGTTAACCCTAAAATTGGCTAGTTTTAAAAAGGTCTAATCCTTTTTACAACCACTATATCCTACTGTTTACTCAGTGTAGTGTGATGTCCAAATGTAGATGCATACCATGTGAAACTCAGAAGGAGTAAGTGAAGTCAATGTTGGGAGATGAAACCCTAGGTTAAATATTCCCTAAATAACTCATGGGAGGTAATGATGTCCCCCTCACAATCCAAGTTTACATGACATAAATAAATAATAAAATAGAAAGACTTTAGGGTCATTGTCAAGGTCACCCAATACTTTTACAAGTTTTTGGGGAGTGATTTAGACAATGTTCTTTCTATGCCTTGGACTAGGCAATTTGCAAATAAGGAAAGTGTTTTTGATTTCAAGGGTTCTATAAAGGGGATAAATAGAATATTATACATGCAACATCATTATTGAAAAAAATGAAAACAAAATTGACAAGTGTGTTCAATTTTAGGTCCAAATGAAATATTTGGTTGTGTTCATTTGACCCCTTGGTCTTAATTTGTAACTTTGAAAGATAACTACAAGATTTAAGTAATAGCATCCTAAATAATTTTCCTTTAAACACCAAAATGAAAAACTTGACTCATTTTAAAACACCCTAAAATAATTTTAAAAGGATATATTTAAGCATGCTTTGATGATTTTTCAAGTAAAACCTACAAAAAAAATGTTAGCAAAATGTTTAGCTTAGAATCACTTTTGAAGATGAAACAACCAACTTAGAAAAATGAGCTCTCAGGTTTGTGTAAAAAAAATAGTGGCCATCAATGGTTATACTAATTGATGACAGTGACATTTATGTAGACCAATGATAGTTTTACTAACTGATGATGGTTATACTTAATCGACAATGGTTCATCAGTGGTTTAATCAATCGGTGACGGTTACTGTGTAAACTTATGATAAAGAAAAATGGCAAAACGAACTTATTAAATTAAAAAAGATTTAATTATCCAAATGAATATTTTAAAGTTTCATAATGATATTCTTTATGTGTGGGAGGCATTTGGTCCCACTAGGCGTGTCATTATGTGAACTAAGAATTTGACTAAGAAAAGAATATTAGTATTGTGTTAGTGATAAAATAAATAAAACCAATTGACAAACAACACACTAAAATAACACCTTCATACCTAGTTACTAGGGTGAGCTTAGTGAATTAAAAAAAATGAACAAATCTTAGCTAAAATTAAAGAAACACGCATTCCTTACCTTCTTTGATTCTCCAAGAGTGTTCTTCGATTGGCTTTCTCGGTTTGTGATCATGAAGTCTACATAAATGGAAGCTTGGCTACCTCCATCTCTCCTTGGCACCTTTGGATTTGGCTTGGATTGTATTGTAATAAATTTGGCATGGTAATATTAATTACAATAGATTTTATAATCATTTGTGCATTATAGTGTTGGATTATCAAAACTTAAAATTCATGTGGTAAGGCCTCCTATTTATAGATTTTAGAAAATGGCTAGAATCAACCTGAACCATCCATCTCAAGATTGAGATATGTGGATAAGGATTAATCCAATTATGTAATTAAAATTGATAAACAAGATCATCAATATTTGTGATAGAGGATCAATTAATAGTCATGGAGGGCATTGATGAGGCATGGGAAGCATGAATCTTGATATTTGTGGCATTTATGGCCTAGGGATGTCTTCCCAAAAATGAGTTCACATGATGATGTAGCTATTTAATATTCATTTTATTAAAAAAAATTATTCAAAAAAATTCATGTAATTATTAATTAATCTCTAATTTGGTTTTATTAGCTCTTAAGCATGATTAAGCACTTTGTGCACAAAATACTTAAATTGATCAAAAATGCCTTATTATTGGTCCAAAATTTAACTAGATTAGAATTGGAAGTCAGTGTCAGATATGTTGGAACCATATTCCCATTTAATATGTTTCCAACACAAAATAACAAAGACACACATCTCATACAATAAATTTGATAGAAAAGAGCTATCCAGAGCACCTATGTGTAAAATTGGCATTTTGATTCAAAATGATATGATCAAAGTTAGCTATCCCATAAATTTTATTACCCAATTTAATGATACCTTGGCCAAAATCAACACTTTAATATATAAATTTAAACTCATTTAATGTTTTTAGTGTTTTTAGGCCAAATTATACACTTTGGTGGAAACTAGTCAAAAGCCTAGTTGGAGGTTATCGGTGGCTAGATTTAGGTGTCTACACTAGCCATTGATCTCAATGGATGAAAGTTAAATTTCAGACATTTATTCTCCTTCCACATTATATTTAAACAACTCACTTCTCCATGGAATCCAACTACAAGATAACTTGAAGTCTCATGAAATATCCATGCTAAAGGAGGAATCAATCGAGGAATCCATAACATCTCCATGCCAATCCAATCCATCATCAACATCCATAATCAAGCAAAACTAATGTCAAAATTTTGAGTCTAAGGTAATCTAAATCTAATATTCTTATTTTTGATCCATTTAATCTTGGTTTGGAGAAATTAACTTTATGATTTGAGTGCAGATTTGAATGTTCATTCAGCTATTACATTTGATCTAAATGTCTCTATATCTTACTTAGGTAGTTTTATGTTTTGAGTATATTTATATTAATTGTATGATCTCAAATATTTTTGTGCTAAAATTTTTTACTACATTTAAAATTCAAAATTACAAGTTACCATATACATTGGTGATTGCTTGCATAGATGACATTGCATTAACAATACCTATGTTTTTCTCAGTTCATAGAAATGGAAGAGTCTCCACATTGATCATCAACTAAACAAACAACCTCACTTAGTTTCTATAAAATATTAAAGATATATGTAAAATTCATCTCTTTATTAAACCAATAATCAATTAAAATAAATTTTAAAAACCCTTTTCTCTATATACAAATTGTAAATCAACAAATAATTTAGCTTAAAAATAATTTTTGGTGATGTGATACATAATTCTTACATGAATTTTCACTTGCATATTCAAAATTAAATGATGTAATTTGAGGAATCAAGATAGTAAATTTCCCTATCCATTTCAATTCAAGTCTTATACTTAAAATTTTATCATTCTTAAACTCTAAAACTCTACTCTATTTATTTAATCTTTATCCTATATACATGCATTGTGCACTTATATGTTTATAAACTTCACTATCTCAAGTTAGGACCTTGTTGGCATGGAAGTAGACACACAAAGATAATAAAAATATGAAAAATGAGAAGCACAAAATCAATGGAAAAATTGGTCAAAGGGACCTAGGAATAAAATAGACCAAGAGTGTATTAGTTAATAGTACTATACTTGAATTTTGAGATCCTCGATAAATAAATTTAACTTAATATATTGTATATCATGCATGATTCACACAAGGGAACTAACTTAAGGATTTGGAAGATAATTAGTCATATTATAGGTAGTAATTAAAAGATTGAGTACTTAAGAAACGCTATGAATAAGAGATGATAATCAAGAAACTTGCGAAGCATTAAATTAAGTTTGAGAATATGAAGGAACACTACCAATATGAAATTAGAATAAATAGGAGGAAAAATATATATTTTTCAAAACAAATGGGAGAAATACATCAGTAGACATTGAAGTAGATTCTCTAGAAGGTTTATCATTATTAAAAGCATTCACAGATCCATTATTCACCCTATAAGGTATATATTCAATTAGGGGTTCTTAGGTTAGGAATTTTTTCTCTATATCTATCAACACATCTCACACATATAATTTGAATTCAAATATCACTATCATTCAAATTTTAATTTGAACATGTATGATTGTTAGTCAAAAATATAGATATATATAAATAAAAGCATGTACATAGAGTATAATATTAACTCAAAATTACCTTTGTATATATGAAAATTGGCCTAGTAACATCAACATACGCACTAGTAGATGGCCCATAAATTGTTTATGCATATGTAAACATTGGTTAACCCAAAATAAAGTAGTGTACCATGAAGATGATGGCACCATTTTCTCCTACAACATAAAAAATTGTATATATATTATTTAATTTCTATGTAAACTAATTTTTTATCTTTTAAATAAAAATATAACTAAAATTTAACATGTCAAATATAAAAGATACCTACATATGTGTAGTGACTAACATGTGCACATAAAATATACATGTCAAAAACTCATCCCTCAAAATCATATTATTTAAGCCCTCAAAAGCACCACCATCATCATATTGTCCTTCAAATCACATTATGACAATTTGTCAACATTGTAATCAATAAATATATCCCTATATGATACCCATCTATCAATATGGCTCATTATCAAGTCAAATTGACCTAATATTGACTCTAGGTTATTGTCCAAATAGGTGCAGTGGGTGTTGATTGAAGTGGGATCCCTCATTCTCCTAATTATTTTTTCAATTTCTATTTTATTTTCCACTGTGTTCAGCCAAATCCTCCTAACTACCTAGGAGGTCTTGTGGAATTATAGGAGTGTTATGAGGAATAGGAGGGTTAGGTAGAGGGTTAGGAGGGTTAATAGATTTTCATCTTGAATTTGAATGAGTTGTTAAAAAAAAGGGGGTTTTAACAATAAAATAGTGCAAATAAAAAAATCTAAAATCTAGTTTTAATAGGGTTGGTTTTTTATTGTTTACCTCTCCCCCTTAATGGCATTATCGATTTGTCAAGGTAATGGGTGACTATAGAGTGATTTATACTTCTTAAAATTAGAATTTGATTGTGGTTTAGCTAGATAAGGGTAGATCATAAAATAAAATGAGTGAGAATGACAAAAACCACAAGTTTGGGGCCTTCTTATGCTTTTATTACTATGTTGTCATAACGTGTATGCATTATAATGTGTATGTGTTATATCAACATAGAATAATATGTACACATTATGGTTCATTATCTTTGAGCCTAAGTTGACATAATGTGTACTTGTTATAGACATAACATGTATGTTTTATGTCCATAACATATACGCATTAGGGATAATGTCCACAAATTATCCCCAAACTTTATGAACTTACCCCATGTCAAATAAAATCTCAACATATTAGTTATTTGATGTCATGCCTCCCTCATTTTCATTTCTCTCCCCTATTTATCTCTCCTCCCTTATTATTTCCTAAGTTTCAATTTGGGCTC